>JWIU01000024.1:493832-516325 GCA_000966885.1 Xylaria sp. JS573 | reverse complement strand
AATTATTATAATAATAATAATAATAAAAAATATAATAAAAAATATAACAATTAAAAAAGCATTAAAAGTGGCTTTATTAGCAGCAAAATAGCTTAATTAATAACAAATCTTTATTAAAACGTAAATTTAATTAAAAAAAGTATGCAAAAAGCCGCTTATATTACAGGAATTAAAATAAGTAAAATTGCAATATGTAATTAAATAAAAACGACGGTCAGGGGCATTTCTGAATTAGCAAAATTACAGTGGGCTGAGTATTACTAATGCCCGCGAACGCACTGCTTATTATAGTGGGCTGTACAAATAAGCAGCTGGATGCTTATGCAACCGAACCGCCCCTTAGTCACAATACGTGGACTGCGCGGCCCCTCACGGCAAGCTGCTTGAGCGCTATATTTGGATATCAAGAGGATATATCAGATGTACAGGGTCTCATTGAGCTTGGTTTGATTTCTCTTTTCCCCTAGAGGTGTCATCTCTAGACTACCTGGTGGCTGCCTGGTTAGTCTCGTCTCTTCTGTGTTGCTCTAGAATCGTGCCACTTTACACACCACTGCTAGAAGAGATGACTGGCACGAGCAGCTACCTGTGACCGAAAAGCCATGGACAGGTAGTCTGATAATAATTGTATGTCCATTTGGCACCATATCTCTGTTTACAGATGATACCTACTGGGCGAACGGTATAGAGAGTCAAAGCCGTCTTCGTTACCAGTGCTGCCATCGCTTCCAGATGGACGTCCACGGCCCCTTGCATCAATGGCATTCTCACCAGCCGCAATAACAAGACACAAGGCTCTTCCAATTGCTGGACTGAGATTTGACGTCGAATTCTTGTCGAGGTATTCATCGAACCTACACTATACCGAGACTTATGCTCTCGAGCATCTGCTGAAGACAGCAGTATTGTTGATGTGCACTCTAAGCGCCATCCAAACCCCACAGCTTCTTCGTCCATTCACCGTTATGCGACATTACCCGGCCGCAGGATTGCCCTTGGTGGAGCAGCGTGTCACCGACGTAGTCCGGGCTGGATCTTTCATCGACATCCTCCAGGCATCGGACTGTATTCCGAGGAACCGGCCCTCGATTACCGTCGCGACCCTTTAGTACAGCCGCCGTGCAGCTGCGAGCTCATGTATGAAGCAACGGGAGATGTTATACGGACCATTGACGCCGTGGTTTGGGGAGTGTCGCGTCGCTTTACCTTCGACATTGTACTCCACGCGCAAGCTCGCGGAGCAGGGACATCGCATGGTACTGTGGGCGCCACTTAGAGCCTGAGGCTTGATAGAGGAGTGTCCCGATCGCCAACATGTCCACTGTCCTCACTACCAAAAACCAATTCATCAGCAGTTATTGGATCGTCCATGGTAGTGAGGACATGCACCCAGCGCTGCTGCCCGGAGTGATTTAAAGACTAAGATGGAAGACACTGCTGATCTTATGGCCCGACTTACGTGGCTATTTGATTTCCGTGCACTAGTCTAACTATGGCCAGCTGAATCCATCAAGATAAACCGCCTTCGCATAACTTTTATCGTAGGGTACGGCAGGAGCACCACAGCGAATATCTAGTTGTAGTCAGCATATATTTATCGGAGCATGATGAGAAGGCCGATCAAGGGGCGGCCGACGGTGAGTACGCCAAGGATGACGGTAATAAGACGGACCCACACCGGTTGGCGGGACCTAACCTCCAGGCTCACGCCGTTCCATCAATGTCACACTGGTCAATCAGTTTTTCCGATCCCGCCACGCGAAGTGGACGGCGCAGCTGGGGGGCTACAGGGATTCAACATTAATGATTTTGAATGTTCACTAATCATCCAAAGCAAGACGGACCGGCACCTTGGGACTTGTGAACTGCCGCCCCACAGAGTACTTCGAATCTCGATTCAGAGGGAACGTTGTGTGTGACCGTATACGCCCTTGTATAACGTGCAGCGGCCAGGAAAACGAAGAGGGTGTCGCTACAGGGACGGCAAGGAGGAAGTCGACTCTACGACGCGTTGTGAGAGGTGTATCGCGGCGTGAAGGACATTCTCCGGAAGGGGGCGTCAAGGCATCAACCTCCGGTGGCCAGTACCAACCTCTACCTACTACCGTCGTAGTAGGTTCCTGTATCAGCCCAGGTTATGGGGAACGGGGCCCTTGTCGGCACCTTTCCCGTCCTCCATGTCCCAATTAGACGCCGGCCTCAGCTTGCCATGCATTGGGGACCGTCAGCAGGAGCAAGGACAGCCGGGTCAGGCTGTGCATAGTATGGTTGGCTATGCTGGCTACGATGATTTGTCATCGCAGTCTATGGCGACTCCACCCTTTCTATCTTCGTCCACTCACCCTATCCGTCATCCGATCTCTACCAACTCTGGACCATCTTATTACACTTCAGTAACCCCGTGTGAAAACCCTAATCTGACAAACACGGCGTCCGTCGCACAGCGTGTCCCTTGGCCAGTGGGAACACAACCTGTCCCCCAGACGGAGCAAACCCCTTCACAGCTAAGTGTTAGTGCAACGCCGGTGGCACCGGCGGCACCGTCCGATATGGGGTACATCCACCCCAACTTGGCCATACTTAGCGTCGAGGAACTCAGCGCCGGGCGGCGTTCGAAGGCCTCTAGCTCTACGACCGTTTCCAAGCCGCGCAAGGCCGTGTCTACTGACGATGCCCCCAACCCGAAGAAGCGGGGGAGGAAGCCTGCAGATGCCGATCAGAGCGCATCTGAGGAGCAAACTAAGAGGTCGAGAGGCCGTCCGCGGCTACACACGAAGGACGAGAGCGCTACAGAGGTTAGTGAACGAGTCTCGTTGCCTTCTATATTTCCTATGATACGCTTCTATAATTATGTTGCTTCTATCTATGGCATGCGATACTTGATTGTCACCCGCGAACTGTTAGGGTGGGAGTACCAGAGGCGAACCGGAGCTTACCAGTCATTAGCGCCGCCGAACCCAGATTCGACTTGCTCAAAGGGCGTATCGTGACCGGAAAGAAGGTGCCCTTACGGAGCTTGAGGCGAAGGTTAAGAGTCTAACTGATGTCAATAAGGAGATTAAGGGTGCCTACCAGAACCTTTTCAATTTCGCATCCAGCCGCGGGTTACTAGCAGAGGCACCTGAATTTGGACAACAGCTTCAAAGGCTGCAAACTCTGATAAAGCAGACCGAAGAGCAGGGAAATGCGGCCGCCTCAGAAGGGTCCTCTGAAGATGGTAGGCAGGAAAGTCAACCCGTCGAGACTATCGAGAATCCCCGCGGGGAATCGGTTTCCGCGCAGTCCAGAGTAGGCCAGCCGCAGCATGCATGGGATGGATTCGTGTCTCATGAACCTGTGATACAACAAAGACCACATGATCCCACATCCACTTCAAACTTCCCATCATACAGTCGCCCTGGCCAATATCAGATCCTTGCCGCAGCCACTCCGGAAAACGCTAGCTTCCCTCAGGATATGGCGTTTGCCCCGAATTACGCGAGTCCGGCACAGGCATCCTGGGCGTACAACCCGTGGAGTTTCCTCAGCGGCCCTCGCACGATGGCATTCAACGAGTGGGCGTTTGCTAGGAGGCTCCATCGCGAGACCGCGGAAAGGGCCTTGATCCTGGTTACGATGCCCAACCCGCCCCCGGCCAAGATAACACGTGTTTTCGGCTTTGTCAAGCTGTTCGAGACCGACGAGGACATTCTGGGGAGGATGAAGCACATCCTCGAGAGAATCAAGGACGAGCCCCTGAACAACTGGAAATTCCCCTTCCACAGGCTCGGTGGTTCTGGTAACCACTTCTCCGCCCACGGGCATAAGTCCTCTCTTGACGGCCTGTCGTCGTCGTACCAGAGCGCGGGATTTGCGACCGGCCCCTTCAACGAGCAGACGACCAGGGTACGGGATATGTACCTGGGCGCCTCTCAGTACATCAACATGGAGGGCTGGGAGGGCACCTGGTTCGATGCGAGCGAAGTCGAGGCGTACCTGGCACAGAACGGAATAGTCATCCCGCCTTCGGCCGACCTTCTGACCGTGGACGTCCAGCCGGGCGCATTTGCCGACGTAGACGAAGCCCGGATCCAGGAGATTCACTCCGATCCGCCGAACGTGCCGACGAGTTCGGGCAATGCCGGGATCCCGACTTCGATGCCGCCGACAACGATGAGAGATGCTCACTTTACCTCGTCCGTTCCTCCGGCGCCGGAGAACGCCTGGGTCCCCGCATCTGACCCTTACCACTTCGCCGGGACTACCCAGTCCGCGGTGCCGTCCTTCCCTGCTTTCGATAACACGGCGACCATGGGGTTTTCCGACCCCTCCTCTTATATATACCCACCTCACGTGCAGATGGAACCGCAGGCTCCGCCCACGAAGAAAGTCGTCATAGACGTTGGTGCCTTTATCGATGGTATGTTTATATGTCTATACTGTCTAGTTGACAGCACTAACCGAGAAGCAGGCATGATATCCTACGCGTCTTGCCTGGGCCGTGCGCCCTCGTACAGGCCTAAGGACGTCGTCAAGGCGTTTTGGGAAGCTGTGATTGCCGAATAAAAGTTATATTATACCCCGGGGTGTGAGGGCGAGGCTTGTTGTTGATCGCGACTTAGCGTCTGCTTATATTCACGTCGTCTAAAACAGCGACCTTGAAGCGTTCTGCTTGATTTTTATTTTGTCATGGGTTATTTATTGGTTATGGGCATATTGGATCGCCAAAGTCTGAATACGAGATATTTCTGGGAGGGTTGAGATGGTCATGGCACCGCACATACAAACCTGTATATAATGTTGATACGCGCCTAGAATTTGACGCTCGCTTTTATTGCACTTTTGTACACTCTCATTTTCAAAATGACGCCTTCATCGGCGTCCAGCTATGCGTCTCCTCGTTTCGCCGCTTTTCTCTCCGCCTTTCGTCGATCTCCTTCAGCCTAGGGAAGAGAGCCCTCCACCCGTCCCCGTGCTGCTCCTGCATCCTCGCTTCCCAGCGCTGCCTCCTCACCACGTGCCGTTGCTCCTTCTCCTGTTCCGCGAGCGCCGTCTCCTCCGCGATCAGCCGGCGCATGGCGTCCGCCCTCGCGACCTGGTCCTCGCGCTCCCGCGACAGCACGCCGTTCGTGTACGCGATGCCGTCCCGGCGGACCACCTGCTTGAACGTGTCGCCCGCCCTGGATTCCCGCAAGATCGCGCCCATCACCTCCTCCTTCCTGGCGCCCGCGGCGGCGCCGGCATCCCTCTTCTTGTTGTTGTTGTTATTGTTGTTGTTCCGGTTCCGCAGCTCGGCGCCCATCTGCTGGGCCACGCTGTGCTCCCACTCGTCCTCGAGCTCGGCGTCGACGGCGGCCTCCTCGACCAGCTGCACCACGTGCTCGATGCGTCCGACGCGCCGCTTGATGCGCTGCGTCAGCACGCGGCTCAGCAGCGCCGGCTGCGGCCGGCCCAGCCGCAGGAACGGGAAGTCGTTCGCCATGTCGAGGACGGGGACCCGGCGGCGGGCGCCGCCGTCGCCGCCGAGCTCGGCCGCGGGGCGCGGGCGGTCGGGGATCGTCGCAGGGCCGCGAGCACCGACGCGTGGTCCGGCGTGCCGCGGTCGCGCGCCGCGCGCAGCAGCGCCAGCACGCGGTACCCCGCCTTCAGCGCCGGGTAGACGAGCCGCGGGCTCGTGTCCGCGCGGTTGCGCCGGAACGCCCGCCGCACCAGGTGCGCGACCGGGTTCGACGGCCCCCACGCCGTCGCCAGGTCAGACGGGAGCGGCACCTGCGGCGCCTGCCGGAGGAGCGCGCGGTAGAGTGCGAGGCCTGTTGGTCGGGGGAGGTGGTCCGCGGTTAGTGAAGGTCTTCGGTTACTTCTTCAATTGGACAACGCTTGGGGAGCGGCTGGGTTTTGGGGTGTCGGGTTGGGAAAGGGATCACGGGAAAGTTTTGCGTACATGCTGTCCGATGTCGCGAGTCACGGGCGGGGATGAAGAATGCCGGTCGCTGGAGTTTCGGTACTATCATGAGGGACTGCGCACAGCTGGCTGACCATAATCGTGAATGATTGAGATGGGAGAAAATGGGCTGGAGTCTGGATTTCCTAGGTTTAGATACCTACGATAAGCGGAAATGATTCCGTGTCCCGCATTTCAATGCAGGCATATGTAGGCACAGATCTGGGTACATAACACGCGATCACGTGCGTATCGCAAGTATCAAGAGAATATATGTTTCCTTTGCGGTTTAGTGGTAACTGGTTGAATAGGTCATGATTTCTTCTTATGGTGACATGAATTGCTGCTACGCAATTCCTCACCCGCCCCCTTCTCGATGATGTGCCCAGCTTCGTGTTATTATATTGTCACTTTTGTCGCTTTGGCGAGAACTATAATGATATCTATCTCTCCCTCGGGCGTTGCAAACGATGATACATAGCATGACATCGGCCGTAAGCTGCCGACTATAAGTATGCCGTACTTCCTGCCCTCTATCATCAGCCCTCAACAGCTACTACGATACCTCCCTAATGACCGGGATAGACGGATCCCTCCACCGGCTGGGGTAATTTCTTGCACTGGCTCGAGGCCATGTATCTAAATAGCCATCAGCTAATGCTCTAGGCATATCTTAGCCATATTCTTTTGGCCCACTAACCTTCGGAGCTCAATTAAGATAGTCTCCATCGTGTTCTCCCGCTTCCAGTTGGCTAGACAAGGCAGCTGAGAAGGGTCTACCACGCCGTTTCTCTGGTTCACGCAGGGCAGGTTCACTTGGCTGACGAACTGGATGGTGGGCGGCTTGTCGGGGTACTGGTCACCGCAGTGCATTTTGACGGAGTAGATTCGGTTCTCGTGTACGCTCTATGCTCGCGGTGGTCAGCTTCGGTATAGGACGCAGTCAATCAGACGGGTCGACCAACGTGAGGAGGTCCGAGGATCGTGCCGTTCCAGTCAGACATGAGGAGATCTTCGGGGTTGTCCAGGCCATACGAGCAAGCCTCTGCCACGGAGGTGACGTGTTAGCTAGGGTACCCTCGCATAGGCGTTGTAGATGAATGTCCATAGAACCCAACACATACCAGCTCCCAAGCCCTTCTCTCCCTTCTCCAGCTCCTCTAAGAGGCGAAAGTTTCGTGGGATTTTAGTGCCCATGTTGACGCGGGGATAACCGGTGGTGCTGTACAGTTTGTTCGTCACAGAAGCGTTCAAGAGAAGGAAATCGAAGCAAGCTTCGACAGCTGATATCAAACGATTGTCTCCCGGTAAAGGACGTCAAACCGCCTAAGTGTGCGGGTGGTGGGAGGTATGAGGATGGGATTTGGGATTTATGTAGCCTTGTGTAAGTGCAGGTAGATGGAAGGTGGGATGGTGGGGTATCTTTTTGGGCACTGGCTGTCGAGGATCCGCGAATGCTCGCCGGGCAATGACCTCCACTAAGCCCACAAGTACCTACCAACCTGTGGCTGAGTGAGTCAATCTGTACATAATCCGCATTCTGTGGCTGAAACAGCTTCGTCATCTGTCGCTTGGCTTCACAGCAGTGGACACCTGTCGACGAATCTGGCAAGAAGCTCATCCTGCAACGTCGTCGACACTTAAACCTGTCTGCCTGTTTATGTTTGACAGTTACGCAAACAGCATCAAGTCCTACCTTCAAACCTTCGATTGCTAGCCGTCCGATGGAGCCTGGTCGAAGTGGCTGGCCAAGATGACCACCCAGCTCCTTTCTACGGAGCTTACAAACCTCATTCAAGAGAGCAAACGAAAGAACAACGACCTCCGACAAGTATGGCCCCCACAACTTGAGTCTCAGTCCAACGACAACTTTATGTACTGTTTCTGATGTTCTATGAAGCTGACTTACAGTTCTAGGCTGCAGAGAAGTCCCTAGATGAGCTCAAGACTATCCGAAGTGCTAATGAAGCACAACTAGCTGCAGGTGGGTATAATTCCACCGAGGTGTTTGCTACCTGTTGACCGGCCTGGTGAGATGGCTAATGACCAACGCCACATGTAGAGCTCGCGCAGAGAGTCAATTTCGTCAACCCCTTTGTCATAGCATGTGGAACGAGAAACTCCAAATTCACCGCGATAGCTATCGTCTGCTTATCGCGTCTTATCCTGGTTAGCGCATTGCCCTGGTCGAAACTGAGTCCTGTCCTCGAGGCTCTACGCGAAGCAACCTCCGCTGGTCTCGATGTCCAGCTTAAGATCTTGCAAGCACTTCCCACCTTGCTGCAAAATTATGCCAATGAAATCAAGGGCGACCTACTTGTGACTGCCTTGAACATTTGCTTCATCTTGCAGACTAGTAAGAATGGCGTCGTCAACCACACGTCTGCTGCTACACTGCAGCAGCTCGTCATGACGGTCTTCGAAAAGGTCACCGTGGAAGATAGTAAGTAAGCTGGGTTGAGCAACTGAAACCTAATATCTAACGTGGGCTAGGATCAACATCTGAGGGCAATGTTGCTGGAGATGCGCCAACCGATGATGGCCACGTTCAACTTCGGGCAGCGTCTATGGATGCGTACCGCATTTTTAATGATATTTGTTTGATGACAGAGAACCAGCGACCGGAATATCTCCGGTTTACTGGTCTCCCCCAGACCTTTGGTCTTGAGCTCATAGAGTCGGTCGTGAGCCAGCATGCACACATTTTTCTGAATCATCCTGAGCAAGCGCGTATACTCCGCACAAGAGTGATGCCTTTCCTTATCCAGTCATTATCCGGGCAGCCCAGTTTCGCCACGACTGTCCGGCTTGCACGTATCTTGTATACCCTGCTGAGGAAGCACCTCAGCATCTTACCTTCGGAGGGTGGAGAGGCACTAGACGCCTTGACTCAGCTGTTAGACCAAGACAAGGCTGTCTGGAAGAGGGCGCTTTGCATGGAAGTTTTCCGTGGGATTTTCTCCGAGTCTAGTCTTCTCCGTCGCATTTTCACGCTCTACGATGCTAAGGAGGGGGAACGGGATATTCTCAAAAGCCTGACCTCGACTTTCGTCAGAGTCAGTACAGAGAGGCCAGCCGTGATTGGTCTCGGTCATCAGTCCACCATCCCCGTGGCCAACCCCTATTCCGGGTCATCTTCAGATCAGGTTATGCTGGAAGCTAGTGGCGTCACCGGAATCATCAGCGGATCTGTTCACGAGGGCCATAATACCGGGATCAGCTCACAGTGGAGCACCGTCAGGGTCGCTTGCATCGACCAACTCGATAAGACTGAGCCACCGCCGATCCCAGAATCCTATGTCTACGCGTTGACTCTATCATGTATCACGTCACTGTCCGAGGGACTAGCTAAGTTTATCTTACCACTAACAGTTCCGGGCGACAATCGATCTCGTAAGCGTAGTGCCAAGCAGTCGGGAACGGGAAGAGACTCCCCGGCGCCAACTGAAGGAGATGAATTCAATGCCCCAAGGACGCCAATCGAGAGGACTGCGACGATAAGTAACCTTGAAAGGTCTGGGTCATTCAAAAAGAACCCCGTACCCGTGAATCCTTTAGCTCTCAAGGACCATCCTCTACATGCCGAGGTCAAGACCTGCGCGGCCATCATCGATGAATGCTGGCCGGCTATACTTGCAACGTGCTCTACCTTTCTATATGCCGCCCTCGACTCTGAATATTATCATGGCCTTGTGCGGGCCTTCCAAAAGTTCGCTCATGTCGCAGGATTGCTGCAGCTTAAGACCTCAAGAGATGCATTTCTGACTACACTAGGCAAGGCGGCTGTTCCCCCTAACGTGTTCACTGCTTGCCTCAGTACTGGGCCCTCGAAGTCGGTCGCTACCACTCCTTCCTCCGATACACCTAGTAGTATCCTAGGAAATGCTAGAGGCTTGTTGAGTGTAGACAATCTGGTGACCCCTGTTGGTGCCGCTGGAGAAAGGCAGAGACAGGCGTCTATGGATGCGAACACCATACCACAGACGCTGAATACTCGAAATCTCCTCTGTCTCCGGGCACTTCTGAATCTGGGGATAGCCCTTGGGCCCACTCTCGGTTCTTCCTGGTCAATCATCCTCGAAACGCTGCAACAGGCTGATTTCGTCCTTTTCACTACTGGGAAAACCCCTGGGAAAACTTCAACTGCGGGGAGGGGCCCGGATCCCAAGGCAGAGAGTGAGGCCACATCGCTTCTATCGAACTTTGGGAGTGAAATAAGAGCAGTTGAGACCGCAGCGTCTAGACTATTCGAGAGCACTGTTGACTTTCCTAATGGCCCTTTTGTTGAGGTCGTCAACGCGGTCTGTGGCCTAATTGAGCAACCGACAGAACCAGCTTCGCAACCATCCAGCCGGCCGCAATCGCCGCCTTCCCCGGCACCGTCGACGCAAGGCTCGCGGCCTCCAGGCGGTCAACATCGGAGACTACTCAGTGCATCTACTATCCCAACAACCGGGCCCAACCAAGAAGATCAGTTTGCTCTTGCGAAGATAGGCGATATCGCAACTATTAACATCGAAAGACTTCTAAGATATCCTCCGGATGTCTCTGGCTGGACGCGCATCACCACCGAGCTCGTGAATGCGTTGAGTTCTGCCCCTATGCCAGCACAGGTTCGCATCCGGGCGGCGGAAATCCTTGTGCGGCTTATCTTGGATGCGGCCAAGGCTGTGGCTGCTCTAAACGACGAGACCAAGAGTAAAGTCCAGCTTCGTGTTCTAGAAGCTCTTCGAGACTCGTTACTTCCATTCCAAATGGAAGATCGTTCGTCCTCTGTGACCAACTACTCGACCGATGTGGAAATACATAAGATAATTCTCGAAGGTCTCAAAAGCCTTCTAGACGACTGTGGCGATGTACTACTGGGCGGTTGGGAGATTACATTCGAAGTTATCGGCAGTATTTTCACCCACCGCCGTGTTGACAGTGATAGTACACAAGATGCTGGCAGCAAGTCTTCAGTGCTTACGACTCGATCTGGAAAGCTCATTAGATCAGCGTTCAGTTCTTTGCAGTTGATTTGTTCCGACTTTCTCACATCCTTGCCTAAGTCTTGTTTCCTCATTCTTATTGATACCCTGTACAAATTCTGTTCGCAAGACGACGATCTGAACATCGCCCTGACGGTACGTTACTACCTCACGAAGAACTTCGGGTATGCTGACGATCCCTGTCTTATAGACTGTTACTTTCTTCTGGGATCTTTCCAATTTCGTCTCGGGGAAGAACAAGTCTCTTCCTGTCACCAACAGTCTTGTTGGAGATACCAACGATGCCTCCTCTCTGGTGGAGAAAGCTTCAAATGCGGATAACGCATCCTCGGATGCTGCATTATGGATGCTGCTGTTGTTGCGATTGACAACCGTGACCACCGATGGGAGGCTGGACTTGAGAAACAGTAAGTTGTCTGACTAACACTGAATTTTCACGCTGACAAGGCTGAAGGTGCTATTCAAACATTGCTACGAATTTTCGATGCCTATGGAGATAAACTCACTTCGGAGGCGTGGTCTGTCTGTATCAAAGAGGTGATCTTCAAACTTCTCTTGTCTATGGAGCGGGAACTTGAGATCGTCGGTGGACCAGGCGTTGATGAGAAGTACCGGCACGATTGGCACGACACAGCTGTGGTGGTGCTGAACGGTATATCTGGCCTACTCGCCAATTATCTCGACGTGTTGACAGTCCATCCAACTTTCAACTCGTATTGGCAGCAGCTTTTGAGTCACTTTGCAACACTGCTAGACTTCCGGGTCCTTGACATCAACACGGCAACTTTCAAGGGCCTGACCCAGATGCTCTCGCAGAACCATACTGGCACTAAGCAGAATTTCAATAAGACGACGATCGATTTGGCATGGGATCTGTGGTCCCGTGGTGTCCCAGTCGCCAAAGACGGCAGTGTCGGAAAGACCACTGATAACCAGAATTGCCTACTTGCTTACGTTGCGGCCCTACGCGATGTGTATCGTCTTATTCAAGTGGACCTCACTGGAGATCGCATTCGCCGTATGTTAACTCTCCTCAGAGAAGTCATGCAGGTGGCTACGCCTGGGTCGTTTGTTACAGATATCGACCACGTCACGCCTTTACAAGGACAGGTCCTCGAGGTGTTGAAGATGCTTCGAACCGACCTTCCTGGAGCGCCCTCCGCCATAGTGACCCAGACTGCCGAATTCATCATGTTGGCTTTTCTCGATGAAAACAATATGTCGAGCCATAGGAGCGCACAGAAACGGACTTACGTCGCCATGTCTAAGGCAAGCATGTCGATTCTTCAGTCTCTGATTGTAGACCACGCTGCCGACGTGAATATCTACAACGACGGCGCATATCTCACCGCTCTCACTGCTCTGTCAAAGCCTATTGTCCTGAAGTATCAATTCCCGATCATTGCCAAGACAGAACAGCCATGGAAACAGGCCACAACGTCTGCTTTAGCCATACTTGAAGCGACACTTTCCCAGCTAAATACCCTCGAAATCTCCCGCCCGATGCTACAGGATATTTGGGCAATGATAGTCAACATTGCTAATGGGATTACAAACGCAGATTGCGATGCGCCACCAGACCGGGTGAATATTGCAGCTGATCAAGACTTCGATATAGCCTCGTTCCAGAGACTTCGTGGACTCGTCATACCGTCCCTTGGCGCGGAAGTAGTACCGGACAAAACAAGAAAGGTTTTTGCGGAGAATCTTTTCCGGATGTCTATCATACACGCCCCAGCACCTGCGGAATCATCACTCATCTATGGTAACAGCGGTGGCGACGTAGTTGGGTTATCAAACCTATACAAGCCGCGTAAAGGCCGTACCATCGATCCGCCTCCCACAAGACGCGAACAGATGTGTTATATCTGCCTAGACGAGCTCTTCTCCCTCGTGGCGAATGACGACGAAGCCACCACACCACAGATCAACATTCAACCGCCGACCCCAGCCTTTCCGCGGACTAACGTATCGACAAGCAGCCTACCGAACGAGGCGCCCCATGCCCTCCGTGTTCGATTAGCAAGAACGGCAGCTCCGTATTTGATCCTTCGAGCAGCCCTGACACTAAGGGCTTATATCGCCGACCAACCCCTGCGCGGGCATATGCCCCAGCCCATCTCCCAACGCAAGGAGCTATCTCGGATACTCGCAAGACTCGTCGATCTCAGGAGCGAACCCGAGGCTATACCGGACACCCCCAATGTCGAAAGTGAAAGCCGGAAGCACCTGCTCAGGCTCTACCCCCTTCTTGTTAGAGCTGCTAAGGTCGCTGGAACAAGTGGCGACGAGAACGTGCTCCGCGTACTGACACAGGCATTGGAGGTTGTGGGATCCGAACTGGGGATTTAACGCATGTATGAATCTTGTTAGTTTACTAAGCAGGCAACAGGTGTCAGTAGGCTCAAATCATTATTACGATTGATTATAGGGATTCGCTTTGTTTTGTGATTAACAGCGGTCACACACAAGCATCTTTCTTGTCTTCGAGAATTAGTATATTTACTGTGCCGGGTTGCAGCTCTCCCTGCCAATTGTTCGCCAAGGGCGTGTTGAGTTGTGTGGTTTCGATGCCCCGGGTAGAATTACAAGCCTGCATATGTATATATATGATATGATATGATGGGCCAGGCTATTTTGCCATGCCGCCAACGCCGTGCTCGCACTCTTTTCTTTTTTGGTCTTGCCCCCTTTGTGCCTACGGTTTTCACTTGGTTTTTTTTCCCCTCGTTGAATATGCGACAAGTCCTACTATTACATACACAGAGCCCCCTCCTCCTCGGCGTCCACCCTTACCGCCGTTGCCTCTCCTCGCCGTCCAACCATCCATACCTAATGCGTTTGCCAGTCGTCCAGTCATAGATATAAATGCTTCTACTTCCGGTTCGCGGTGTTCTCGAACTCCTGCACCATGGAGTCGACGACATCGCGAGACTTCGACCTTGCAGATTCTGACGCCGACAGCGTAGACTCACCACTACCATCCTTGTCGCCGGCAGTGGTGGTGGTCCCGTCACCCTTCTTCTGATGCTGCTGCTGCTCGAGGAGCTTCCTGGCCATGGAGCGGCCCTGGGCCTCGCCGACCTTGCCGTAGACGCTGAGGCCCGAGGCGATCATGCCGCCGAGGTCGCCGACGTTGCCCGGGACGACGACGGCGGTGCTCTCGCGGGCGAGCTGGGCGAAGGCGTCGACGTAGCGCTCGGCGACGCTGAGGCTGACGGCGCCCTGGGCGGCCCCGCCGCCCCGGGCGATGGCGGCGGCGACGGCGTCGACGCCGCGGGCGGTGGCGCGCGCGCGCAGCTCGATGGCCTCGGCCTCGCCGCCGGCGCGGTTGATCTGCTCGGCGCGCAGGGCCTCGGAGGCGAGGATGACGCTCTGCTTCTTGCCCTCGGCGATGTTGATGGCGCTCTGGCGCTGGCCCTCGGAGTCGAGGATCTCGGCGCGCTTGGACCGCTCCGCCGTCACCTGCCGGTGCATGGCCTCGACGACGGCGGCGGGCGCGTGGATGTCGCGGATCTCGTACCGCAGGCACGTCACCCCCCACGCCTGCGCCGCCTCGTTGATCGCCGCCGTGATGTTGGTGTTGAGCGCCGCCCGCTCCTTGAGCACGTGGTCGAGCGTCAGCTGCCCTATCTCGCTGCGCATCGTCGTCTGCGCCAGCTGCGATATCGCGTACTCGGCGTCCTCCACCCCGTAGCTGTGCGCGTGCAACGTCCGAGCGTCAGTATGTGTAATGGGAGAATGAATGCGCAGCCTGCGTATGTATATGTGTGTGTGTGTGTATAGGGCACGGAAGGAGACCGGTCACACGTACCTAGCCTTGTAGGCGTCGAAGACCCGCGTGTACAGAACGCCGTCCAGCTCGAGGGTCACGTTATCGGCGGTTATGGCGCTCTGGCTGGGGATCTCGATGGCGACCTCCTTGAGGCTCTTGACGTAGGCGATGCGGTCGAGGAAGGGCACGAGGATGGCGAGGCCCGGCTCGAGGATGCGGTTGAACTTGCCCATGCGCTCGACGATCCACGCCGTCTGCTGCGGGACGAAGCGGATGATGGTGTTGGCGGGGAGGGAGGGCCGTTGGAAGTAGGAGGGCGGGACGGCGCCGAGGCCGCTGGAGGGCCCGAAGCTCGTGGACGTCGGGGCGAGGGATCTGGTGGCGTGGTGGAAGGTTCGAAGAGCGCCGAGGGTCAGCGTTCTCGTCGTGGGTGCGTGGTGGAGGAGGCGGGGTGATTGTTGGACGACGGCCCGTGGTATGGTCGCCGACAGGACCTTCTCAGCTCTGGTCAGCGACATGATGGTTGCTGCTGCTGTTGGCTTGTCGAAGACTGGCTGGCTGCAAGGCGGGCAGGCAGAGAGGCTGAGAAGGGTTCGGGGCAGTGGGTGACAGCTACCTACGGCGTAAATGATGGCATTTTTTGGAGAGCTCGTGGATTGCTCGGCGTTTGCCATTGACGCTCGGACCAGGGCTCCCAGGTCGCCCGGAAAGCTTCCGCCGGCTCGGGTTTATGTTGCTACGCTACGCATCAGCGGAATTAACCCCGACAGGCCACCTGCAACTCTCAGGTAGGTATGTACATGTAGTAGACATTGAGTATAACTGTTTTGCTTTATCATGAGAGTGTTGAGGACCGTCGGAAAAGTACACTGGCTACGGATTGTAGTCGATGAATGTGTATTGTACTGCTATGCACTATGTATAAGTACAATAGAAAGAAACATTCAACCACTCCCTCCCATTACGTAAATGGCATTCCTCTCGATAGCTCAGTTGGTTTAGAGCGTTCGGCTGTAATTGATTGCATTGATACCGAAAGGTCGCTAGTTCGATTCTGGCTCGAGAGATTCCTTTTTTCCATTTTCCATATTTTTTCCACTCGGTTCTTGTTGAAGTGAAAGTAGCAAGCTGCTTAATCCTATCAAGGGCCGGTAGGGGGGATTTTCACGAAATGATCCAGATTATATACAAGCCTGGTGATCCCAAGCTCCTGTTACGAGCGTGTGGTCAGCTAATTTTGTTGCATCGCCTCTGCTAAAATACCTGTTGTAATTTCGAGATAAAGCTCGTCACGGACCGTGGTGGATATTCAACATTCAGAAGGCAGCTCGCTTCTCGGGTTCTCAGCGCCGGGGCATTCCAACGAGTTTCGGGGCCGGAACCTTTACCGACCTCCGGAGGAGCTCCGAAAATGGGCACCATAGATCGATCGGTTCCACGATAAGACGTCCTAACATAGGGGGACTAGGACGATCTTTTGATTGACCAGACGGTTTAATTATTGTGTCATGGGGCAGAATAGCATGTGTTTACCTCGTCATATTAATTGGAACTCTGCTATGGCCGGCTTTCTAGCTGCGGCCGTGTTTAAAGAGAGGCTGGTGAGGGCATTCGCTTGCAACCTGCTGTTCGGCTAATTTTCAACGCACTCACCATGGCAGTACCAGCCTGCGATAAACAACCCCCTCATCCTTCCCATTTCTATCCCTCAAACAATTCCACCGGTATCGATATATTCCTTCTTGATCCTCCGCCTCCGCCGGCCTTCGTTAGCTATCGGTTGCCTCCTACCCCTTAGCCGTCGTCCCCGTATCCGGGCGCTGCTGGTATTTCGGGTTGTGTCCCTCGCTGTGTCCGCAGATGATTCACGGTAACACATTTCGCCGCGGATGCTGTTATCGACCTGCTGTCGGGCCCCTGGGTTCATTCCACTCCAGGCATCATCTTCGTCTGTGTACGGCCAGCCACTTAGGTCTCCCGTGTTGTAATTTGAGTCGTCAGGTCCCGCGGATTCTGGCGTAATAGGACGGGCAGAGGATGGCACACAGCGATATCGGGGGTGGTCGCCGTTCTTGAGGGCGTTCCGGAGGCAAAACAGGAAGTTCGCCGCGAGATGGTCTTTCTGTTCTCGGGTCAAGGGATTGTCGAGGTACATGTTCAGCTCTTCGTCGCCTTGGAAGACAAACCCGAAGCAGAGATGCACCGTATGCGAAGTATCCGCGGGAGGCCGGTTGGCGACGACGGAGGGCAGTCCGATCGGTGCTGTCGGAGACATGGTATATGATATGAAACGCCGGCGTTTCGAGATAGTTATAGGTACAAAGCACAAACGAAGGTAATTTGATGTGCCTATAATACCCGAGGACTCCGGCCATGTTTAAGTAGCCACTTGGTCCTTTGCGCGTCTCATGACTCACCATTTCAGGGGATACCAACGACCCGCGACCGTCCTCATTCGATATCTTACAACATTGTAGGCGTAGACTTCTTGCTTAATTCATCACCAAGAAATTACCAACATGCAATTCGGTAAAATGTCCCACGAGCGCCTGTTACTTCGAGGTCCCTTGTCTTAACTAAGCGAAATCCGAGCTTAGCTAACCCCTTTTCTTTGTGCTAACCCTCGGCCAACATCCACATCGCCAAACTCGAACGGCCAGACAAAGCACACAACACATTATTGGCTCTGAATAGCCTGGTTTAATTATCAAAGGATTGTACGCCGTGTCGCGTGACCCGGCCAAGCACTGGTGTCTATGAAATGATCTATGAAATGATTGTCCTGTCCTTGACATGTACCCCTTGCTAACCAACCGCAAGAAAATATCCTAACCAACCAAAAAATAACGATCGAATGGAAGAGCTACCGTCTGCCACTACAAGCCAACGCACCGCCATGGGAACGCTCGCTTATCTCTCCTGCCGCCTTTGTCGCCCGCTTCATTGTTCTATTCGTCTTCTTTAGTGTCTTCGTCTTTTTTGGTGTCATCGTCCTCCCCACTTTCTTCAATGACCTCTTCATCAATGTAGTTCCTCCAAGTTGAACTGGAGGCTTGAACGTTCTGGCTTTCGCTTCTCGACTTTGTACGCGCACGAACAGGCTTGGCCTTAGGAGGGGGTGGCACTATTGAACCGATATTAGCCACGAGCTCTGGGTAGGAATAGACCACACAGTTCAAGTACCTTTTTCAAACCAAATCTCGATGCTCACACGCCTTTCTTTCCAATTATTAACACTAACCCTATAGGTTAGTTTGGTGTTGGCCTTCTCCGAGGCAAGATCGTTGAGGGTCGACCGCCATTTTCCCTTTTTCTGAGAGATTTCGAGTGGTTTTTCATCATCCTCAAGAACCTGTTCAGTGTCGGCTTGTTTGAAACTACTTCCCCGGTTTCTCTTCTTTGTAACTGGGCTTTGATCGTCATCTTTAACAAGACACGTCATTAACCTGTATTCGAAATTTTCTCCACCTCCCCCTCCCAGAATAGGATGAGGGGAGCCATCGGGATGGACAAGGAACGTGTTCGTCCCAGAATCGTCGTAGACCGCATCGACGAGACGACGGCGGACTTTTCGTCCGTCCTCTTCGGCAGCGCTTTCTCTGCGAGCTGGGGGAATATAAGTGGCCATTTTGAGTTTTCGTATCGAAATTTGTGGCTTGGACAGATAACGTGCAGGTCCTAGAGATCTTTATATTTCCCATGGCCTCGCTTTGTACAACACTGCGCAGTCAGGTGCGCGGTATTGTTTGTCTTCGCCTTTCCTCGTCCTGCACTGACGTCTGGTTAGTAGTCTCCTTGCTCCCAGCGATGAGTCAGTGCCGACACCAAATGGAACAGGCCAAGGCCATACTACCTAACAATCTCAACAGCTGGACTAGTTGTCTAGGACTGACAAATAACACGCGGTAGTCCCCTTCCTACTCTATTCATGCGGCATTCCGCCACCCCCACACATCCCCATACATCCCCTTCTCCAAAGCAGTCGTGGAATCTTGTTCCACGTGCGGGATCAGGGGTATGACGCCAGGATCTTCCACATGAATGGTAACCCACTTAACTTTATCTATGTTTGGACACCATTCATCGTATTTTAATTAAGTTTTCCTTGAAGAACTCCGCAGAATTTGAGCCAAGCCTCAATGTTCCCCTTATGTACATATACACAAGCTTCGTTCTATCCAGTGCGGATAACCACACTATCAAACATGATGGCCGAAGCGACACGCCTAGAACCCCGGATACCGTTCCCCTCTGTCAAACTCTTTGATGCTTGTCACACTCGTGGCTTGGGGATAGGACGTATACCCGTCAACAGGCCGTGAAAACGTGATATCTGCTAGTCGATCAAAATGGAAACTCAATATGGGTATTTGACTGGCGCGGCAAATCGAGAAGATTGCAGGGTGATGTATGATGTGACTAGTTCAAGCCGCAGGGTCTTGTCATCCCGCAACCAACCCGATTGCTCGGTACGGCACGCCTAACGCCAACAAGTGTTTAGTCGTCGTCCCCTTTGGGATGGTTGTTCGGCGTTCAACCAACACCAACGGTTTCATCCTGCCGACCTTTCTCCAACGTTTTCCAAGCGCCTCCCCGTTCGAGTTTGTTTCCAGCTGTCCAATAGAGGAAGAAACGTACCACTGGACCGCCACCGTCACATCCCAGAGAACGTCAGCGTTTCTAGGATTTCTAGCGTGATCGTTCAAGTACTCGCTTTGACTGTACCAAAGCGTGTCTCTCTTTCATACCCATACCCCTCTACCTAGAACTCCAGACTTTTACAACCGCATCAGCAAACTTGGTTTATGCGCGGATGCTTACCGGCTTGGTCACACTCTCCCGCCGGAACCCCCGGGTCTTGGGCCACAGGCGCAGCAAACGTTTTCTCATATACAAGACCTCAAGCCGGCTCGTGACTACAGCCGTTATGTTCGGCGACCCCGCGTTGAACAAGTTTCCCCCATGCTATCTATAGACCGGCCGGCCCGTTGTTCCCGTGACAATAGCAGCATGTGCCCCGGAGCATTGAAGCACGGAGTTTGTTTTTAGGAAGAGGGCCAACAATACGTGCGAGAAGGATCACATCATCTGCTTGCGTTACCGGCCTCGTCAACCAACGGGTACGGTCTCGGAAACCCCGCTGGGGAACGTACATCACGAAGAAGGAGGCGACTAACATGAGAAAAGTCCTCGCACTTGTTTTCTTTTCAGGCTATAGCTAAGAGCTAACGTCGTGTTTGCCGTCGCGGAACCTTCCCTCGCTTCTGCCATTACCCTTATGATGGCTAGGTATTATCATCGGGATGATCGAACCCATCTCACTGATGTTCAGCGCGTAGGACTGCGCCGCGCTGGCCGAAACGAGGACCGACCGGTTTGCTCCTCGCCGAGCTCTTCCGACAATACTCAACGAAATCCGCGAGCGGCGCCTTCGGTCTGGCCTTCATCTTGGTCTCCGTCCTGTCGCGGCACCGGACCTCTGTGTCATGTTGGCGTAAGCCCCCGACTGGGCGGCTGTGCTAGGTAGACACTCGCGTACGACGGTAGCGCTCTGCCTTCTTGCCTTCCCCGCGTGAGCCCACAGTCAAGCGTCCCGATTGATACGCAGTTGAGCGTCACGACGACCGACCGACACCGTGATCGCGTACCTGTGTATACCCCGACCTGACGACAGCACGCAAGGGTCTACTCGGCACGGCGACCACAGTCGATCAACACGGTCGGGTGCTTCGTCTTCACCGTCGCGAGCACACTGAAGGGGAATCTATTCTCGCGCCACGCCCAGGGGCGATCATCTACTCCTGCGAACCGTAACCGGGCCTTCAGTGGTCGAAGCCGCAATGGTGGGGATGGGCTCGGTCAGAAAGTGGAAAGTCCTTGATGAGCTCGCTGAGGTCGCGACCTGCGGAGATCCTTCTTCGGCCCATGCAAGGCAGAGATTGATGAACCCCTCCATGTGCTCGATAGTATGAGAGGGAGTGCCTAGCCACACTTAATGGGGGTTTCAGGATTCTGAGATGTCTCGATCATCTGACACATAATGGCCGCAGGGAGCGGGGTCTGTCAGTAGCAGCCGTACGTCGGTGCTGTTGTGCTGCGCTGGACTTGGAGAGAAGCATGGCGATTCGATTGGCGAGGCTCGTTTCACACGAGTAGAAATATGCTTATTGACTCGAATTACTTTACGATGCCTACCGTGTTACTCAAGAAATCCCAGTAGGTATTTTAGGTGTTTTCTGAACGCATTATTATCCCGCTACATGTCTTCAGGTGAATTCATCTGTCAAGCAATTCCCTGATATCTCCATGTCTCATAACCTCCGAGTCTAAAGTCCGCCTAGTTCCAGCCTATACGTGATAAGCAATGCGACTTTATCGGGTCTATTCTTAGTGGTTATCTAAGTTAGGTAGTACGCATTATATAGACCTGTAGAACAGGCTCTTCACGCAAGCCACCTTCTATCTGAAAGTGACGGAAAAAAATAAAAACGATTCACCTATATTCTTCTATGTAACAATATAACCTTATAGTCAACGATCAATAAAACTGTCACAGCAATCTTAGAAGGGGTTATAATTAGTTTACTAATGTTTTTCAACTTTGGACTTTAGAAGGATCCTTTGTACCGAGGCAGAACGATGCGCACGCAGACAAGACGTGTAAGCTAGGTATACTCGCACCATTTTCACGAGTTTCACGGAACAGAATGGCATAGGTAATACATGTCTCAGATTGAAAATTCACGATACGTCGATGACTATATGTAAGATCTACGTAATCTACAGGTTCCTGATGCTGGTTTCTCGATGCACATGAACCGATGGATGTGAGTGGCCCACCCTTCCCGCTATTCGCCATACCAGTAACCCGGATGCTCCAATAGCCGGTGCGTTGTAGACCAATCAGCAGAGGAAAATACTCACGACGATGATCTAGGCTAAAACTGGAGAGTCAACGGGAAACTAGCACGGGAGTACAATAAAAACTACGCACTGGACGGGCGACATTGATATATACCGAGAACCTATGATTGCAGTGCCTGCTGAGCACTAGGTTTTTGACTTGGTACACTGTTAGACGTCTGGTGCCTCATCCGTCACGATAGATACAGTTACAAGAAGGTAGTGCCTAAGGGGCATTCGGATTTTCGTCCGCTACCTAACTTATAATTTTGGCCCCTTTCCCATCCAGCCCGCATGACTGGCCCTCTGCTTACGTTCATAGGCTGCTTTAATGACGTGCATACAGTACCCCTCTTGCTCATGAACTTGCACACACAACCTGAAACCTGCATGACTAGTCTGATGGGAGATTGGTGTCCGCAAATATGTCTGCACATAATATTGTGCCGTCTGTGGCTGAATATAGTAACCTCTTGGCGGCAGTGGAATCCGTCAACAAGCCAGCAATACCACTGGTCTAAATTAACGAGAAACCGAATCCCGTCTGATCTAGGTCAAATTGTCAATCTATCGCGTTATGGTTGGCAGGAGCTACTGATCCCTAAAGGGATCCACCATCAGGAACGGTAATACAATAACCCAACTGGTTTATATAAGTAATAGATCTCTTTATTAGAAGGAGATTTTTTAAAAATATATAATTAATTTACTTTTTTTGCAAATAATTATTGGAATATTTAATTAAATATTATTTAAATTTAATAATTATAAATTTAACTTTTGTTTTTAATAATAAAAATATTAAATAATTATTATAATTATTTTTAAAAAAAGTTTATTTATTTAATTTTTTTTAATTTTAATAATTATTATAAATTTTAATAATAATTTTTTATTTAAAAAA
>JWIU01000024.1:50544-489724 GCA_000966885.1 Xylaria sp. JS573 | reverse complement strand
AAAAAATATATTAATAAAATTAATATTAATTTAATAAATTTATATATATATATAATTAAAAAGTACATAAATAAGTAAGCAGCATTTATTATTAAGTTTTTTATTTTGTAATTTTTGCTAGCTTTAATAAAAAAATTCAATTTTTTTTTAAAATTAACAAAGCTTTTTTAAAAGCGTTATTAAGTTTATAAAAAAATTAAATAAATATAATAAAAGCCGGAATTATTTAAAAATAATAAAATTAAAAGCTGCATTAATTGTTAAAAAGATGTTAAACGCGTTAATTGCATGTAATAAAACGTAAAACTTATAAAATTTAAAAGCTGTTAAAATTATTAAAAATAAAACGCGTTATTATATATATATTTAAAAATTAAAATAGTTGTTATTATTAATAAATTATTAACAAATTTTAAATAATTTAAAAAATTAATTATAAAGCATTTTAATTATTATTATAATAAATAATTATAATTATTAAAAAAAGCTTATTTATATTATTTATTTAAAAAAAAACTTGTATAAAAACTTTTTTATTATTTTTATTATATATAATAAATTAATGTAAGCAGTTTTTTTAATGCAACAATTTAGTTAAAAATATATCGCATTATAATTAACAAAAGCCATTAATTTTTAAAAAAATCTATTACTAAAAACAATAATACAATAATCCAACTGATTTATATAAATAATAAATCTCCTTACTAAAAGAAGATCTTTTAAAAATACACAATTAATTTACTTTCTTTACAAGTGATTATTAGGATGCTTAGTCAAACTTCACCTAAACTCGATACGATCCATGAAGATCGTCGTACTGGGCACTGTGGGGATAAGATGGACTTGCTGCCCCGGCCGTCTGGCCACCATGGCGGCGGGCTAGCAAGGAAGTATCTACCAATAGAGCTAAACCATTTGGTCATAATATCTTAAAGGTGGCTTGCAGAACACGGATTGTTGAAGTCCATCCTTGGCTTACAAGCAAAGAAACTTGTATTCTACTGACTTGAGCCCGAGTGGCTTACCACTCCCAGCTGGAACCGGATTCAGCTCCCACTCCCTGAACCCACGTTGCATCAGATGATCAGGGTTTGCCTCTTCGCAAAATAAATCACCCCCTTCAGCAGGACAACTCTCGTGACGAGCTGAACTCTAGTTCAGTCTAGTGACGTAGCATATGAAATTGAAAAGGTAATATATAGCTGTATATGAAAGCATTTTCTATTCCTCGAATACCTATGGTGAACACGAGCCATTTTATACCCCATAGTTCAGTCTTCCTCCTTGTAAAAATGAAAGTCTCCCTAGGTCTTGCTGCTCTTTATGCAGCCTCTTCTCTTGCCTTCCCTAGGATGAGCCCAGAGGGAATGGAATCCCTTCTGAACCATCCCGAAGCACGCCAGGAGATCGAAAAACGATTGAGGGAGTACAACACAGGGGAAGCCGCCAAACTAAACAAGCCTCGTCAACTAGGCACTGGCTTGATAGGCGGTGTCGTATCTCTCCTTGGGGGAACACTTGAAGCGGTCGTTGATAACGTCCTCGGTCTTATTCCTACCAATGAGGCAGTGGAGGCACTGCAGAGATTTCCTGAAGGTGAGTGCCCCGTTTATCATAAACTTGAATTTACTATTGCGCCTGGACTAACCCACTATCAGATGACTATCCTTTCCAGGAGCCGGGTCCTACCGACCAGCGTGGACCTTGTCCCGGACTCAATACTCTTGCCAACCACGGCTGTGCGTAGCTCATCATGTAGTAGCTGTAGCGCGTATCCGGCTTACGAAATTATACAGACATTCCGCGTACCGGTATTGCCACCATTGGTCAAATCAATGCTGGCACCGCTAGGGTGTTCAACCTGGCAGCTGACTTATCCACCTTGCTCGCCGTTGGCAGTGTACTGGACGGCGGCGACATCCTCTCCCAAACGGTCAGCATCGGCGGTCCTGATGACCGCGTTGGTCTCTTAGGAGGTGTTCTCAACGATATCTTTGGCACTCCATCTGGGATTGCTGGCCATGGTAAGTATATCACACACAGCATCGCTTCCGACCATGCCTAGGGAGGATCGGGGAAGGGGACAACTGTACTGATACCTATCACGCAGGCAAGTTCAACGAAGGCGACGCGTCCGCCACCCGCGAGGACTTCTACATCGACGGCGACAACATCTCGTTCCGGCCCGAGCTCTTCAAGCAGCTGCACCAGCAGGCGCTGGCCAAGGGCAACGGCACGTACAGCGTCGACGCGATCAGGGAGCACTTCAAGAACCGGTACGCGGCGTCGCGGGCGGCCAACAAGCAGTTCTACTTCAACCTGCCCAGCGCCGCCGTCGTCATGGGCGCCTACTACTTCGTCCCGGGCTTCTTCTCCAACGGCACCATCGGCGCCGGCGGCGTCGCCAACGAGGCGTCCGTCACGTCGTTCTACGGCGCGCGGCCCGACCGCGCGGGGGCCTGGAACGATCCGGAGCTCACCTACACCCACGTGCCGAGCGCATCCCCGACAACTGGTACCGCCGCGCGACGCCGATGGGCGTCGTCGAGGCCGTCGACGGCATCCTCGACGTCTACCTGTACTCCCTGCCGGCGCTCGGGGGCGGCGGCGTCGACGGCGGGTGGGTCGTCGGACCCGTCGACGTGCCCACCGACGCGCAGGGCCTGTCGTGCTTCCTGTACAACGCCGTGTACGCCAACTTCCCCTCCGAGCTGTACAGCGTCGCCGCCGCGCTCGAGTCCGTCATCAACTTCGTGTCCGGCCTGCTCAGCCCCGGCTACAAGGCCCTCGGCTGCGACGTCAACTACCCCGACGCCAGCGGCCAGTGGTCGGACTACATCACCAAGTACGTCGGCCCCGCGAAGACCGGGGCCGTGGGTAGCGGATGGTATGTGAAGGCTTAAGACGTAACGATAGGTAGGTAGGATGTACACGGCTTGATGTAGGTATGATGAAGAGGAATGAAACATAATATCGGAGTTCATGGGGATAGCACAGTCAACTCGTGCCAATGTATAAACTTAATAAGTACTTTATGATTACGATCAGTTCCGTGAATCATCACTCAAGTGATCGCTTTCAAGGAGATAGAATCGGCTAGGACTCTGGAGGGATTTCTCCACGTAATAGAGGAGAACGAGTATCTGTATAAGCACCTCTGGAGGTGGTTAGGCCGCTTCTTAGCTCCGAGAGAGTTAGCTCCGAGAGAATTTCGAACAGGAGCGCCGTACACTAGCTCCGCGATATATGTGTGTGTGTGTGTCATGTCCTAGAGATGTAATGAAGTGCGCCCTATGACAGTGGCTGATAGGTGTTTACCCGTTGGATGAATTGCCCCTTACCTACCAGCTTAAAGTATGCCGTACCTTGGCACATCAAGGCTACGGCCGAGAAGTCATGATGGATACTCCGCAAGATACTTCGGAATGACATGACCTCATTGATGCTATGAAGTCTCCATCTTAGACTAACGAGTCTATGTTACAATAACATAAATGTCCAGGGTCTATAGTTATTCGGTACCTATTGATCAGTCCTTGGAATGATACTGGGTGTTTGAGACCGATATACCAGGAAAAAAAAGGGCGATTAAACAAGTATCTAGTCGTACTATAATGACGAAGACTAGTCGACCAAACACTTTCCCATCACTGTTTGGGGTATGATCATACTGTTGGCTAAATACACATCACAGACGAGACGTGCTAAGACGAATCCGACAATTGGTATATAACATACATTGATGGGTTAGCCCTGCAACCTGGCACACTGGCCGGCCGAACAAGCCGACCCAAGGACACGCCTTATCAGTAGTAAACATAATATTAGCGCGGCGGCTGCTAGGCGGCTTAGATGCTCGCCAACGTATGTCAGTCCCCTGATTAACATCCAACGCACACTCCAGTCTTCGGCATGCACGATTCGGGACAGAACGGCTGGTTGGTTGACAGGTGCAGGGGAAGCGCCGTTCTCGGTTTCAGCCCAATCGAGATATATATCAACATGGTCTGCTCTTTTTCGATATCGAGTCGACAAGAAACTTTCCAAATTCTTCGCGAGAGGATGTCAGCACTCACCCCCGAAGACGCAGATCATCAGTTCCAATGTCGAGCGTGTATCCCGCAGAGACGGTCAGCGGTGTCGTGACATCATTCATCCCCCTTACTACAGCCTTCACGCCGTCTGCCGCGTGCACGAGCTATTTCCGTCTCAACGGGCCGAGCCTCGTCGCCTTCGATCCCGGATATGGTCTAGATATCGACTCAGATGTGCGATGTGCGCCACAGGCTGTGACGACGTGGTGGGAGCAGGGTCGGTTTGGGGCTGGTAGCGACGCGGATCACACGGCCGTGAGCTTGGGTCCGCTAATTTGCCCAGATGAATGGACGACACTAGCATCATCTATTAAGGATGAGTCCAGCACTCTCGCTATGTGCTGCCCCTCGTAAGTCAACCAGTCTACCTGCGACTTACAACAACACTTTATCTAACGGGTAAAACTCTAGAGGTTACTACCTCGAAGGTGGGACCTCCGGCTCCGTCGGAGGGAACTGTCTGTCAGATGTATCTTCAGGCGTGGTAGTGACGTTCGCGTCGACTGGGATCGATGACTCGACTTCGTGGAGTACCGCGACGACCACCTTGGCAGCTAACTCATACGTCGGTGCCATTGCTGTACTTGGGTGGAACATTGAGGCCGCTGCTCCGACACCAACAACAATGCTACCATCACAGACTTCACAAAGCTCCACGACATTGGCATCATCAACTTTATCGCCAATATCATCTACAATTGCACAACCTATCGATACCTCTGGACCGTCCCTGGCTTCATCTCCATTGTCCAGCTCTACACCCGTTCCGCAGAGATCTACGAACATCCCGGTTCCTACAGCAATTGGGATTGGGGTAGGAGTGGGCTCAGGTGTTATCGTGGTCGGCATATTAGTGTTTATGTTCTGCTTTAAGCGCCTAAGGAAACGTAAAATGGCCATTACAGGATCTGAAAACAATCCCCCTAGTCGACAGTTCCAACAAGTCCCGGGACACTGGCCACAGGAACTGCACCAGGAAGGGGTAAAGGCTGAACTTGATTGGAATCAAGCACCCGTGGAGTTGCAAGCATAACAGTTAGAACGTACCACCCCAGAAGGAGTTGTACAAGTCGGTGTGCCTGGCTTACCGACTCGACTGCAAGGGGTCTAATATGTATCCACCTTCTGAAATGTACATAATAGGGGAAAGTTTCTGGGGCGCAGGGTACCATTTCGGCTAGAGTTCTGGAGTTCTGGGTGGGCTATGTTGGTGTTAACTGTTTTCTATATTATGGATTTCAAGTCGGCAATTGTGCAACTTTTAATCTCTGTGCCATGGTCTTTTGTTCCAAATCATTCATCAGTGAAGTGAGACCACCACCTTCAACATGACGTTCCACATTCCATCCGGAGATTAAAGTTAAATGACGTTGAAAACAAGGCAATTGACCTTTTAAAGTCTGGGGAACTTTGGTCTTTTTGTACACCCGACTGAGCTTTTGGCATGCTATTACCATTCTCAAGGCCATTCTGGGTAAGTCTAGCGAAGTCAGTCCCGACAGAGGCCGCATTGGACTCACTAGATAGTGAAGAGGCATCGTGTTGGGACGACATCTTTCACAACTAGAAAATTCACACCTTCATTTTCCCAGGTACTTTGGAGGCATCCTTTCCGACCAAAAGGCTGAACGAGACCTAGCGCCATGCTGTGCTGTGACTTAGCTGGGATGGGTGCAGAGACGTTGGTGATTCGCCTTGAGACATCGTGTCGGTCCGACACTACGAATGCAACATCCGAATGTAAGGGATCTTGGCGTCCCATCCTGCCGGGTCACTCTAACATATTTTCGGCAAAGAGGGGGTTTCGAGACGAGCGCTTAGTCTGCGCAGTCGGAGCCAGACTTTCGACCATTAGGAGATACCGTTGGGAGTAGCGCGTATCATTGGCTCTCACGAATTATTTAGGGGCCATGGACTTACACGACCTACCGTGGTTGTGCGTGGTCTTCTCCCCAGGAATCCTAGGATATATTCCAGCACCATGAGGTGTGACTGATGTGAACCCCAAACATGCCAAGCTTTGGAGACAACCAACATGCAGTACAGCCACTGTCGGATACGCGACTTTGTGGTTGGTATTTCTCTTCCAGGGCATCCCTTACCACTCCTGGCGCCGGAGGCGACCAATCAGGCTGGAATACATGGCCGTTGGTCATCTTGTTAAAATTCATCCATGTAGGCGTTTACACAGGGCAAACGTAGGGCTGCTCTGAAATTCAGCTGGTGGAAAAGCACCCAAGGTCTTGGAATGATGCCTATCCATGTCTTGTTTGGTAGACGACCACCAGAAATCTCACGGTTTCGATTTATGAATTACTAGACCGGTGTTTTTATTGTTCTACCTAACACAAATGCGATTGACCGCCTCAAAATCATCGAGTACCCCGTATCCCTATTGACATGGGAACCCAAAAACCGAAGAGCTATAAGGCGACAAAACGCCTACGCCGTGCTTCCACTCCACGAATACCGCAACCGGTCATTCAATTCCTAAGTATTCTTGGGCTAGTACTAGCTCTTATTTGGAGCGCCACCAACCATGTGAAGGATGACCCAATTGGCATTAGTCGTTTTGGGGCAAGGTTTGTAAATTGGAATGAGAGAAGAGAAGAGGTGAAGAAAACATTCATCGTCAGCTGGGACGCATATTGTGCTAATGCCTGGGGTACGTGCTTGAGTGAAACCCGATTCGAGTGTACAAGTTCTGATTCTATCCCCAATGTAGGTCACGATCGGTACCATCCTCAGTCGAGGACGGGATCTCAAATGAGCCCTAACGGGCTGGGGTGGATCATCGTCGATAGCCTTGACACGATGATGATAATGAACTTGACCACCCGCCTGGACCAGCCTCGTAAATGGCTCCAGAGGAGTCTAAACTACGACCAAAACCAGGATGTCAACACCTTCGAGACTACTATCCGCATGCTTGGGGGGCTCCTATCTGCCCATTACCTGTCCACCAAGTTCCCCGATGTTGCCTCGCCGAGGGACCAGGTATACTTGACGAAGGCGGTGGAGCTGGCCGAACGGTTGCTCCCTGCTTACCAGTCCCGGTCCGGTATCCCCTACGCCAGCGTTCACCTGGGCCGAAAGAAAGGACTGCCGTCGCATTCCGACGGCGGGGCCTCTTCCATGGCTGAAGCCGCAACATTGCAACTTGAGATGAAGTACTTGTCTTTCCTGACAGGCAACGAGACATACTGGCGGAAGGCAGAACGGGTGATGAAAGTCCTCGACGACAATGCGGCGAAGGACGGCTTGTTGCCTATTTTTGTTCACCCCGAGACTGGAAAGTTCACGACGTCAGAGATCCGCCTTGGTAGCAGGGGTGATTCATATTATGGTAAGTCGAGCCTCAGCTTCGGGACAACTATGGGATACTGATTTAAGGCAGAATACCTGATTAAACAGTATATCCAGACCGGCGGACAAGAGCCAGCCTACTTGGAGATGTGGGAAGAAGCCTTAGGTGGTATTCGGAAGCATCTGATCACCAGCACGAGTAACTCTCGCCTAAAGTTCGTCGCAGAGCTACCCAGGGGAATTGGAGGACCGCTGTCTCCGAAGATGGATCACCTGGTTTGCTTCCTACCCGGGTCAATAGCGCTAGGCGCAACGGGCGGCCGCACCTTGGCCGAGGCGCGGAAGACGTTGGACTGGGATGCGGACAAGGAGCGTCAGGTACAACTGGCGCGAGACCTCATGAAAACCTGCTGGGGCATGTACGCCGTCACGGAAACAGGCCTCGCCCCCGAGATCGCATGGTTCGAAGCCCGCGACGAGGATCTTGCGCCCCGCCCCGGAGACCGGCCAACGGCATCTGCCAAGGATTCCCTCACGTCCTGGAAAAAGGACTACATCGTCAAGCCCCTCGACGCGCACAACCTGCAGCGACCGGAGACAGTCGAGAGCCTGTTCATGATGTGGCGCATTACCGAGGACCCCGTGTACCGCGAATGGGGATGGAAGATCTTCAAGGCGTTCGAGAAGCATACCAAGGTTGGCGATTCTCAGGGGTACACGTCCGTCGGTGATGTCAACGCTGTCCCACCACCGGCGAGGGATAATATGGAGAGCTTTTGGCTGGTGAGTACCTATCTAGCAAAGCCCGTGTGCGTATGAAGTGTGATGCTAACATACCCGTGACTCAGGCTGAGACCCTGAAATACCTATACCTCCTATTTTCTCCAGCTGACCTATTGCCTCTCCACGAGGTTGTGTTCAACACCGAGGCACATGTTTTCCCGGTGATCAAAACATCGAAATGGAAGACGGGATGGAGTCGCAGAACTGGCAAGGCATAGGTAGGCACAGTTGGGCGCCGAAAGGAGTTCATTCAGTTGCCATTACAGGCTCGGTGTAGGGCCGTTCATACGGATAGGTATGGACTTATAAATTAATCCATAGATGCGTTTCACTGTACTATTACCTTTTGGATGATACCCCTGAGTGATGCCCTCTCAGTCTGGCCTGAGTCTTACCGTACCAGTACATCATCACTTACACTGTTACGGACAAAAGAAATCTTACGTGACGTAGTTGAAAGGTGCGTCGCAAATACTGCCATAGGTCGGGATCTTGGAATTATAATTGCCCCCCTGCCTCAGTTGTTGCCATTCCAATTGTTAACGAAATGCCCCTAACCGTCATAGCGGAAACACTCAACTCTACCACGCAGCTTGAGACTCTCAGAGGTCCATACAGACGTCATCATTATTCATGGAGCCCATTTTCACATCTAGATTCTCTAAGAATCGACAATATGCCCCTTCAAGCCTTTATACTCTGCTTCGGCCAGCCCATCAACCGTATGTTCAAGCCACTCAAGTAGTTATAAGGGGTGGCTAACTTACTCACTGTGAAAAAAACCTAATATGATAAAGATAGGTAAGCATGATACTATTAACCAAGTCAATTAATGAAACAAAAGGGGAGTTTTAAACAAAGCGCTGAGATTAATAGGCATATCATATTCCCGCAAAAGCTTACCACTGTTTGCTTCAGTTCTGCTAAGTACCAGCCCGGCGAATGTCCAAGATAGCAATATACAATCCTCCCCTCAATCGATCAGTTAGCTCACTATCTCGAGCACGCCCCTTCGCAGTCGCTGGATTCCACAAGATCCTGCGATCCTCGTATCACGGCCTTCCACTTCGAGTGCGCGGGGAACGCCCGGAGTGGTACTACAGGCATCAGTAAGCGAATTTAATATCGAAGAGCGCCCACCTATCCCAGTTGAGCGAGCGTAGGATCATGCATTGGTAAGCCACATCCGTCAGCATCGAGATTCGTACGCCGGATGACACCCTGCTCGGGGTATAATTGTCGTTATTCAGCCCCGGTTACCTTATTGTTCACGCCTATAAATACCTCCGGGCGCCTCCCATCTGCCCTTAGCTCAACAACGTATAACAGAATACCTTATAAGACTGCACTTGTAGTCTCTTGAAAATGGTCCGAAGCCATTCATCATTGCTATGGCTACTAGTCTGCCTCGTTGCTTCTAGCTATGGACAGAGCGAAGATGACTGGGCTGCGCTGAATGCCTCGGTGAGCGGGCGCCTTCACTCAGCTACACCCCTGTCACTCCCATGTTACTCCATATACAATGGCCGCCCAGTCGTCGTTGACGAGGCAGCCTGTTCAACAATTCGGGCGAATTACTCCGCCAACTCGCTTCGAGACGAGAACTTTGGCGGTTACATTTCCGTGCAGGACGAGATCTGTTTCGGTGAGCCCTTGGATCAGTGCACGCTGGACAACACGGTAGTTCCCGCACCACCGCCGCCCGCCAACGCGTCGTGTAATCAGGGGAGCGTTCCCTCATATTACGTAGAGGTCCAAAATGACTCAGATGTCAGGGCGGCCTTTACCTTCGCGAGCACGAACAAGCTGCCCTTGGCTATCAAGAACAGCGGCCACGACTACATGACCCGGAATAGCCAGAAGGGCTCGCTGGCTCTGTGGGTTCACAAGCTACAAGGCCTCTCCTTCCACGAGGATTTCGTGCCGGAAGGCTGCGCGGCAAACTCGAGCGCCGTGCGCGCCGTCACCACAGGCACCGGCGTCACCACCGACGCCGTGATGAACTTCGCCGCCCAGCACAACAGCACGATCATCGGCGGCTACTCCCCCACCATCGCCATCTCCGGTGGCTACGTGCAGGGCGGCGGGCACAGCGTGCTGTCGCCGGTCTACGGCCTGGCCGTGGATCGCGTGGTGCAGTTCAAGCTCGTGACGCCGGACGGCGTTCTCCGGACCGCCAACCGGTGCCGGCACGCCGACCTGTTCTGGGCCCTGAGCGGCGGCGGCGGGGGCACCTTCGGCGTCGTCCTCGAGGCCACGCATCGCGTGGAGGAGTCGATGCCCATCGCGGTCGCGAGCATCAGGCTACCTACCAACGGCACGGCGGAGACGTCGCTGGACTGGGTCGAGCTGGTGGCGCGCCAGTCGCTGCGCTGGGGCAGGCAGGGGTGGGGCGGGCACGTCGCCGGACAGTACCTGACGTACATGAACCCGCTACCGGCTCTCGCGAACCTGACCGACGGCGGTGCGGCGGCCCAGAGCGCGATGCAAGTCGCCACTGACTTTTCGCTCTCCATTGGGGGTACGAGCGTCGTGGAAGTGCTGCCGGATTACCTCGCCGTGTGGAACAAGTACGCGTCGCCGGGCGCGGCGGCGACCTCCGGACAGGTCCGCTTTATATCGTCGACTCTGCTCCCGCGGAAGCTGTTTGAGGACGAGACCGGGATAGGCAAGATCATGGACTACTTAAAGACGATGCAGGCTTCGGGCTTCGACCCGCGCACTCTGTACGTCCCGGTCGACACGCCGTTTGTCGCCGACCAGGCGCAGCGGCCGAAGCCGGTCAACGGCAGCAGCGGCACGCGGGAGACGTCCGTGCATCCGAGCTGGTACGACGCGCTGTGGGAGCTGTCCAATAGCCTGAGCATTCCGATGGGCGCGTCGTACACGGAACGGCTGCAGAATATCACGACCCTGGCAAACTCGACACTCCTTTCTGAGGAGCTGACCGGTGCGGGAGGGGGCACCTACGTCAACGAGGCCAATCCTTGGACGCCCGACTGGCAGGCGGCGTGGTGGGGCGGCAACTACGCGGCGCTGCTCGAGATCAAGCGGAAGTACGACCCGGAGCGGCTGTTGAACTGCTGGAAGTGCGTGGGGTTCGACGACGACGTAGACGTTGCTAGTGAAAGGTTTCGCTGCCAAGGCAAAGTCCAGCTGGATATCAACAATGAATTCGGGGCCCGTTGAGCTAGTCAATCATATCAACTACCACACAACACCTATCTATCCGCCCTCGGCCAGTGCTACGAGGATAGCCGAGACATCGCTACGCCTAGCTAGAACAGCTTGTGTGCTAACGCACATTGCCAGCCGTAAGATGTCTCTCCTGGAAGCGTAAAATTGTAGCGTATAACAATAGTGCCAGTCCCGGTAGATATTGGCGAGGCAAGTTCTGTGATGAGCAGGTTTACATATTTATCCGAAAAAAGGGGCGGGGAAAGATCCGTATCATCTTGCCAATGCATACTTGGCTTCAAAATTGATCCTAGCATCTCGTTACAAGTCTAATACGATGGTGCGATTCGCAGATTCTTGGTCGAGGGATCAAATGCTCGGATCTATTATCTGTAGTGCTGTATCCCAATCCGACACGACCGTCTCAACCATAAAAAAAGCCCATCTCGTCATGCATCATCGCCATCCCCCGCGAGCATCGCATCCGAGACCCGGTACTCGTCTCTTAGCTTCCGCACATAATACGCCGTCGACCAGCCGAGATCCCTCTCGATCCCCTCCAACAGCCCCACAACGACGCGGCGGTCCTCGGCCCTGTGAAACACCTGCCCGGCGACGAAGAGCGGCTGCACGGAGTGGGCGCGGACGGCGTCGGGCGGGTCGGCGAGGCTGACGGCGCAGACGGCGCGCGCGTGCGCACGGATGCGCCGGGCGTCGCGCCGGTACCCCTGCAGCCGCGCCGACACCGTCGACCGCACCGCGGTCGACTCCTGCGGCCGGTTCGCCTGCAGCAGGATCCGCGCCATGTGGTAGCTCTGCGCCGTCGCGGCGCACGCGGGGTTGCCGAACCAGCTCTGCTGGAAGTCTCCTGCTGCTGCTCCTCCTCCTGGACAATCTCCGTCGTCGTCGTCGTCGTCGGCGTCTGATTGAGAGTTTGTTGTCGGAGGAGGAGGATGAGTAGGAGGCCTGGTCGTCGAACGCGTGATCGGGACGAATGAGGGCGGCAGGCTGGCGTGCCACTGCCGCAGCTCGTCGTCGATGGCGTTCCAGCGCCCGCGCAGCACCTCCTGCGCCACGCCGATGGTGAAGCGCTGGCCAGGGGGCCGGGCAAAGTCTTTCGGGTCCAGCGCATCGCCCGAGGTGATGAAGTTGACGATCTTGCTGAGAATGCAGACCAGCTGGTTGCTTTTGAGTTCTTCCTCGACGTTGGATACCCCTTCGGCATCCGTGTAGGCGCAGGGAAACTGGAAGGGGCTCCCGCTTGTGGGGGGCTCGGTTCGGTACCAGAGCATCATGTCTTCTAGTCTCAGGCGTGTCTGTGTTTCCCCAATGCCTGTGATGGTCAGAATAATCAAGGTTGAATATTGTAATGATTTGCCATCCAAAACGTACATGCATATAAGATATCCTGCCTCGCGAGACTCCAGAAAATGGGGCCTGTCAAGGCTGTCTTTGGTATGCTTGTACTCGCGGAATCAGGCGGATGATTACTGTTGTCATGAACAAATAACGGCAAGGCACTCAGGTGTGCATTCCATGCCTTTCCCGGGGCATCGATAAGCTCGTACATGCAGAGGATGGCGACGGCGGCAAAGATTTCGCCAGGGGTACTTGAACTGCGAGCATGGTCTTCGTCCAAGCCCCAAGAGCTGACGGCAATCCTGAGACTTCCAATGGCCTGGTGGTAGTAGTCCGCTGAGATATACTGCCAGTTATGTTGCTCCCTAAATTGTACCATGTGGACGAGCCCCTTACACGAAGGCGGTAAATTTCCAGATACGTCATAGATGTGTTGTATGTGCTTTGCAGCAACTGCACAGACCGAGTGTCTCAACAGCTCGCTTGAGCTAGCTATCACGGGTACTCTGTGAGAGAAGTATGCGCTGGTATCGAAGAGGTCCAACCTGCCGGCGCATTAGCCCTGTCAAATGAAGATCTATATATAAGCCAATGAAGCATACCATTGGCCCAGACCTTCCTTGAAATGCCTGACCAAAACGAGTGACAGTATTTTGGCATCAGCATCATTATTTCGGTTGCTATCCTGAATCGCCCCTGTCTCGTTCCTTGGATTACTCTCAGTCAGTCTCCTTGGTGACTCCCCTAAGTCCGAGCCATTCTTAGACTTGTTCGAGGTCGGCGGGTGTAGTTGATGACTACTCTTGGAGCTTGGTGTAGTTGGTGGATTGAATTCAGACACTGTCCGAGGTTCTCTGTGTACGGAAAGTGAAGCATCATTAGAGCATTCCCCTATTCCCGCCTCTACCCTAGACGAGGATATATTTTCTTCAAAGGGATGACCGACAGCTCCGATGGGATCTGGGGTATAAGGATTCGTTATTTGAATAAAGGTGACTGTACACAGATCAGCCAACCACGTAAAGAGACTCAGCGCCCATGACTCACGATTGGGAGGGATTTCAACCCATACCTGATCTGGTTCAAAAACAGAATCTTCCTGGGCATAATCAAGGTCCTTGTTCGGTTCCTTTCGAGCCACTTGGCCATTACAATTTCGAAAGACAGGCGCAGTTCCATAAACGCAGTCGCGTGCCGTTCTCTTGCATGCGCCGCAGACAGGCCGCTTCTCGTCACATTTCACCTTGCGAGATCTACAGACAGTGCTGGCGGGATACGTCAGCAATCGGGTTTATTGAAGATGCCATTACACGAACCATCCGAAATGCGAACGCATGACAGTTGGCTCGCCTCGCAGCCAATAGAAAAGTGTAACTTGCTGATGACTCTGATGCTTCTCAAAAGGGAAACTTTGCCGACGGAATCGGGGGAGCTACTTGGTTCTGTTTCTCCAAGCCGCAAAATCCGGTGGCAGATTCTGCGGGAGGGGTCGGGTTGCGGTCCAGCTCATCGGTCATCGGTCCGTAGGTACGTAGACAGTTCGGAAAAGGTATCTATGGCCCCACAAGTGAATCAGGAAAGTGAAGCGAGACCGTATAACGTATACGAAGCGAGGAAATGGAGAAGACGGGAGTATGGACTGCAGCCCACAGGCCCACACCCGAAACGGCACCGACTGGCCAAGCTGGGACGGCGTCTTAGAAGGCTGACTGGCTCCAGAGATCGGGAAAGCGGTGAAGTGATAGGAACGCCGCCGTCTTGAATCTCCTATATCGGAACTGGTCCCGAATAGGCAAGTTTGGGTACAACTCTAACATGTGGGCCACAGGGATGGGGAGACAATTCAACACGATATGCCTTGCCAAGCTGGAAGAGAAGTAGGTATTTGTATTGAGTCACAACCTCCCCTCGTAGCTTGAGCGCAATATGGAAGTTTTCTCTTCTCTCTGCATTTGTACGTAAAAGTAGTGAATATGCCGGCAACCATACATCTCGTCCGCCACGCCCAGGGTATCCACAATCTTTCCCGGGAAAATGAGGCAATCCACGACCCCGTTTTGACGAGCCTGGGTGAGCAGCAATGCGCAAACCTCAAATCCCAGTTCCCATACCACGACAAACTCACATATCTTTTCGCCTCGCCTCTGAGACGGACACTATACACCTGTCTACTGTCATTTAGCTCCTTGGACCCAGTGTCCTCGTCAAGTCGCCCCCGTGTCATTGCACTGCCCGAGTTCCAGGAGGTCTCGGATGCGCCTTGTGACACGGGCTCCGACCCTTCGGTCCTGGAAGCTGAATTCTCTGGTCTGGTTGACTTGAGCCGCGTAAAACCAGGGTGGAACGCTAAGTCGGAGTGGATATCGTGGGAATCTAAGGTAGAACAGTTGAAGGCGCGGGCAAGGGAGGCCAGGCTGGTTTTAAGGGATATCCTGAAGGACACTAGTAGCGAAGAACATGTCGCTGTAGTTACGCACGGTGCTTTCGTTCACTTCGTAACAGAGGACTTTCATGGAATTGAAGAAGCGAAAGGTATGTGATAGGCTTTGCTTTCACATGACTCGCCGAGATCAATATGCTGATCGGTCTTAGCGACTGGATGGACGAACACGGAATACAGGTCTTACCAGTTCGCAGATTCCTTTGGCAAGGATCCTGAAGCGCATTTGACTGAGACAGAACAAAGTTGGCAGAAGCGGCATGCCTCTGCTACACGTCCCAGCAAGGAGGATCAAGAAGAACTGGAGCGGGTATTCCATAGGCAGTTGGAACCATTTTTGAGCCCCAATGGCCACTAAGTACCACACCATTAGAACCAAAAAGTTTTAATGTGTCTGTATCTACATAGTCTTATGCCATGTCGTCATGTCCCAGATCATGTCTACTCTTAAACCAATATTTATACAGAATTGGAAGTCCCCTTCCAAACACTCTTGTCCTCTTCAACCCAGATAGTCCCTGACCATATCGAACAACTATGAAGTGGGAATATCACTGCAATCCCGGGTCCCGCCTAGCCACTTGTTTAAGTCATCTGTGTGCTAAAAGTGACGTGATGAACTGCAGGTACTCGTTCTGCATGTGCTAGCTATCCCAAGTTAGGCTTTGGTAGAGATCGCGCCAACGAATATTAGAATCAATATCATTCCCATCTATTCAACAATAGGCTACCCCCAAACAATGACATAGAATCTTAGAGATAAACCAAGCCCTTCAACGCGCGTACTTCGACTTAGCACAACTAGACAACCCATGGACTTGAACGAGGGCAGGAGCATATACCAACCATATCCTGCAAAACGTTATATGATTTCTATAACGAGTTTAACACACAGATACTGGACCCTCGTGACTCGTGACGGCTGCAATGACTACCTGTATGAGGTTATCAAAGACCTGCCATAGGTGGCAATTTCCGTTTTGATAATACCCAACAGATCCCTAAGCGAGGGCGTTTCCGCGATGATTTCCTGTCGCAAAGCCTCGATATTAAACTCAAGAACGGGCTAGACCTGGCTTGAGGAGACTGGATTCTTTTGTTGACTCTCGCATATTAGGGCATCCATACGATCGAGTAGAACGAGTTGTCTCTTCGAGCGATCTGCACATGGATCTCATTAGCGTTGAGGATCACTGTGTCGCAGAGAACGACTGACCCAGACACTCGTTCACGCAGGGGCTAATACAGAGAGCATGCATAAATCCGACGAACTGCTTGTCATAGGACCCACACACACAGTTAGGTAACTGGCTGAAGGAACTGGCATGTAACTGTTGGTGGAGGTCCGGTGGCAGCTGAACTACCAATTGGCTAGACACAGGCATTACCAACGCACAGCCAATCGAGGTTCATTCGAAATGCGGTTGCAGATAGGTAGGGACTATCAATAATCTAGCCTCCAAGACTGAAACATTGATACTAATAAAGGACAGACGAGTCGGATAGTGCCACATGGGTGTCGGGTATCGGGATGACGGCACGATGTGCGGGCCATTACCCGCCTCCGTTTGCTGGACGTCACCCCTTTAGAAAGATAGATAAGCATGATATATTTGACGCCAAGGCGAGAGTATGTTCTAGTTCTACATTCGTCTTCCCGATACCTAAGGGGATACCCAATATACCTTAGGTCAGATCTGGTGCTTCCCCCCCATCTCCTTGCGGACTGCGTTGAAGGCTGTGGGGTGGCAAAATGTGATGGATACGTTCAGGGTGACACATGACGGGGGAATGCTTAGCTCGCTGAGTAGGAAGCTGTAGCACTTAGTGGCAGAATCAGGGCTGTTAACGAGCTGCCAATATTCTTGTCACCTTTACCAACGCCCAGCAAAGCCTCAAGGTAGGCTAAGGAGTCGGATATCCAAAGTGACCAGGGCTTTCTTTTTTTCCTTCTGTTTTTTTCTTTACAGATGACTGCCAACTAGTGACCCACGTCCTCCGCTATCTGAGAATGCTCGGCTAACTCGGGATCTTGGTACGGCAGCCCAGGTCGATTTTGTAATCCAACCTCAGCCTGACAGAATCGAAAGGAGATAGTATAGCAAGTCACCATGAAACCGTATTTGTTCTCTAGGCAAACTGTATTCATTACCTCTACGTAGACTCCAAAGACCGAAGACCCGTCTTAATCCACCTTCCCCTTATCCTTATCCTCCTCCTTATCCTTCTTGCCCTTCCCCCCCACGGCCCCGAACCTCCTCGCGAGCCCCACGATCCCCGCGGCGACCCTGCCCTTGAGGCCGCCGACGCTGACCTCGGGGCCCTCGTCGGCGGCGACGAAGCGGCGGATGAGGATGTTGTAGAGGCCGCCGAAGGCGAGGGCGATGGTGGTGCTCGTGAAGATGATGACGTTGTACGGCATGCTGAAGTCGGGGGTCGGCAGGCTGAGCAGCAGGCTCGTGGTGCGGAGGTTGGAGGTCCGGCGGCGCGCGCCGTCGGACAGCGACGGATACCGCGACGGCGGGGGAGGGGACAGGACGGTGATGACGCCGGCGGCCACGTCGAACCCGCGGTTCGCGTCCGGCGGGTACTCGGTGTAGCGCAGGATCGACTTCTCGAAGTCGTACGTCAGGAACACGGTGCTGGCGGGCGGGATGCGCATGCGCAGCTCGAGCTGCGTGCCGCGCGCGCGGTCGAGCGCCGGCCGGTAGTAGATCTCCTGCACCACGTCCTCCTGCCGCCGCCGGGACCCCGGCGCGTCGTGCACGTGGGTCCGGAGCGTGTGGAGGTAGACGCGCATGAACCACGGCAGGCTCTCCATGTACACGAACTCGACCTCGGTGTCCGGGCTCGGGTTGGTCAGGATGGACTGCACGCCGCCGCGCTCTTGTCCGTGGCCGGTGAAGCTGCGCTCTGCATAAAGAAGCGGGGTCTCTGGTTCGACCAGCTCATCGGCTTCCGTCTTCGGGTTCTCACCCTCACCTGGCGACATTCGGGGAAGAACCAAAGAGAATTCAGCATCTGGCGAGACTTGGTAGCATCGTGAGAGGCGGCTGGGGTCCTTTATCTCCGTTACGCCAGATGTTGTGTATACGTCTCGGCTCAGCGGGGCTTGGATACAAACAGGAGGCACATTCTGGTCCGTTAATGGGCAGGTTCCCCTCATCGTTTTTCCAAAGACCTGGTCTAGACCCCAAGCTTGGCCCTCAACGAAGCCAGTGGGAAAGCAGGTATCATCGGAGTGGTACGGCTTCGACGCGTTGCATTTCAGATCATGGCCTGGTGGTGGCCGGGGAATAGGGTTATCTACTATAGATTAGCATCCGTATTCCAAGTTGAGAGCTGGGATAATCTCACCCCTTGGCCGCTTGGATCTCTCAATGTCTAAGACCATGTCAATTGTCTGCTCAATTTGCAACACACACTCTTCCCCAGCTGGACAGATAGGCCGAATGTCAATGGCCATACTCTGCCACGAGGCGTCAAACAGCTTATGCCCGTCCAGCAAACTTGAGATTCCTGCCTTCCCCTTGCACGGCAAGAGCTTCAGGAAAGGGGTCAAGTTCTCGGTGCAGACCACTTCCCTCGGCAAGACACCGTGTAGCAGATGCATGTTCGCTAAAGTCGAGTTCGGGTGGTCTCCCTCAGGCCTGAAGGACATTACGGGTCGAGTGGTTCTGGTCTCGTCGATGAAATTCAGCGAAGCGCAAAAGAGGCCGGACAAGGCATTCGTCAATATTAGCCATTTACGGTCAGCCCTGAGCATCAAGTCAGCAATTGGCATCCGAATGTCGGATCTGAACAACATACTCTTCATCTGTCTCGGCTTCCAGCCAAGCCCAGAGCTCGACGCCTGTTCCACCCTCCTTGGTACCATCCCACGGCCGAGCTCCCCAACTCTCGGCGTCCCATCTTCCTAGGCTGAACCTCAGATGCAATTCTCTTGTGCCCACATGTTGCAATATCTGTCCCAGTGATCGCGGGAAGTATCGGAAGTTGTGCGCCTCGAACTGCGACAAGCTCGTATTTGATCGGAAGTCGAAGCTGGCGAGCAGCGTGGATTGCGGTAAGGGTTTCAGCAGCAACTGCTCATAATAGTCGGAAGCGATGACAGACCAGACAAGAAGAGAAAGGGGTATAAGGTAAGAAAAGAAGAAAGACCGCATTATGGGTGTCAATGGTCCATGAGGACCGAGCTCTATTCGTTGTTGAAGAGAGTCAGTCAATGGACAGCGAAACGCATGTAGCATGTAATGCAGACGTGGAATTTCGGCAAGGCTACTAGTGGCGTAGGGGTCCCCTGTAAGTTAGCTAGGTAGTGGCGCTAGAGGTATATGTAGTTAGCAGGATGCATGTCCTGAATCTGCATACGCAGATACTTCCTAAACCTCTTAAGTTGACTTCATCAGAATGTTTATACAGTATTGATATAGGAATCTCATAGAGCCAGAGGTAAACTTTTATATGAAGAACCGACGTTGAGAAGCCATTCCTCGTACGTAGTCTTTCGGCCAGCTACCTACAGATCTGTAGTTTCTCGATGGATAGGTGTACCTGACCACACTAACCCCTATGAAGCATGGCTGAACGACTATCGATAAGTCCCGTCCCCGCAAAATTCTGGAAGCTCTCAAGGATTCCATCTTTTCGGCCTTCCTTCCCCAATTGATTCAGCCTCGCAACAACACGGCAATAACATCAACAACAACCATCTATCGGCGTTCGCTATTCCACACAACAGCAAGACAAGCACAGGACTCATACATAACAGCTTGCGGTACATTATCCGACTCTCCAGCATGGCGGCGGAGCAAAGGAAGCTGCTCGGTAAGTTCACCGCGTCCTCCCTCATCGCGCCCACCCACCGATGCGACTAGGTACTGACACCCTGTGACAGAGCAGCTAATGGGCGGGCCGCAGACGTCGCGCGCGTCGCAGGTGTCCCTGACCGACCCCAAGGTGTGCCGGTCGTTCATCGTGGGGACGTGCCCGCACGACCTGTTCACGAACACGAAGCAGGACCTGGGCACGTGCCCCAGGATCCACGCCGAGTCGCTCAAGGCCGAGTACGAGGCGCTGCCGGAGCCGGCGCGGCAGAAGTACGGGTTCGAGGCGGACTACATGCGGGACCTGCAGAAGTACATCGAGGAGTGCAACCGGCGGATCGACGCGGCGCAGCGGCGGCTCGAGAAGACGCCCGACGAGATCCGGCAGACCAACGTGCTGCTCAAGGCCATCTCGGACCTGGGCGAGACCATCGACACGGGCCTGCAGGAGGTGCGGGTGCTGGGCGAGCTCGGCGAGGTCAGCCGCGCCTACGACGAGTTCTTCCGCGTGCGCCAGGCCGCCCAGGCCAAGGCGGAGCGCGAGCGCGAGCTCAAGGCCCTCAGCGACACCAGCGGGCCCTCGGGCCACCAGAAGCTGCAGGTCTGCGACGTCTGCGGCGCCTACCTGTCGCGCCTCGACAACGACCGCCGCCTCGCCGACCACTTCTACGGGAAGATGCACCTCGGCTACGCCCAGATGCGCAAGACGTACGACTCGCTGCCCAAGGACCTTCGGGGGCGCCCGCGGCCGTCGATGGACGACGGCGGCATGGGCATGCGCGACGACTACGGAGATAACGGATGGAAAGGAGGTCCCAGAGGCCCGCGACGCGGAGGCTACGGCGGGAGGAGCGGACGTGGCTTCCGCGGCGGATGGTGATGGGGTTGGTTGTATACCTTGCTTGCATTGGTCGGGAGTTTCAATGGCGTTTAGGAGTAAGTTGTCATGAGCTAGACATGATATCACTACGGGCGGGCAAGAATCAACTGACTAATTTTTAAAACACAATTCTTCGTTTTTATTATATGATGGTATCTTCATGTATCCATTAGCCTTCGCAGGCGGAGAGCGCTTCATCATCCGTCGTAACCCTTCCCATCGTCTAAGCGTGTATTTGGGGTCAGCAGTCCGTAACACAATTTCCCACCGTAAGCGTATATCGTAAAGAAACACGGACATTTCTATGACGTCTTGGCATCAAGCGCCGCCATCTCGTCGTCCCACTTGCCGATGGGGGCCGAGTTGATGTCGGGCGGCAGAGGCGCGAGACCAGCGGCAGTGCCGTTGTTCGTCGTGTTGATCGGCTTCTTCGCGGTCGGCAAAGCGGGGAAATCCTCGACGGTCGGAGGCGGCTGCTGGGCCTCCCTGCGGGGGGTCGCACCGTTCTGCGCAGCGGCAGGCTTATCGCCGTCTCTCTCGCCGTTGCCGAAGAAGGCCGCACCGCGGCCGCCACCCCGTCCACCCCTCGAGCCGCCTCTCCCGCGCCCGCGACCACGCCCGCGGAAATCGTCCGGTCCGAACTCTCGAACAGGGGACACGACGTCGTCATCCCGGTCGGCGAACCGGCTCCCCGCCAGGCCCCCACCAGTCCTGGCGGTGCCGCGGATCCCGCCGTTGGCGCCGCGGAACGCGGCAGCGGCCCCTCCTCTCCGATCGTCCTGGTGGTGGTGGTGGTGATCCTTGCCCTCGTCCCAGCTGCTCTCCTTGGCGCCCATAGCGCGCAGCTTGCGCTCGCGGTTGGCGGCGCGCTCGGCGTCCATGCGGCGGCGCTCGTCGTCGCCGCGCCGGCGGCGCTCGGCCTCCTCGGCGCGCCGCCGCCGCGCCTCCTCCATCCCCCGCTCGTACGCGAGCGCGTGCGACCGGCTGTCGCGCTCCGCCTGCTCGAACTTGCGCGTCTTCTCCGCCGCCAGCAGCCGCATCTTCTCCATCTTGGCCGCCAGCTCCGTCTCCGTCAGCTTCGTCCGCGGGTTCGCCCCCGACGCCAGCCGGTCCCCCGACGCCGTGTTCGCCCCGGGCTTCGCCGCTGCCGCTGCCGCTGCCGCTGCCGCTGCCGCTGTCGCGGGTGCGGTGGGGGGCAGCCCGCCCGCGTGCGCCTGGTGAGTGTCTTGCAGCGAGTCCGCCGAGGTGACTGAGGCGGCGGGCTTGCCGCTGCTGCTGTTGTTGCTGCTGCTGATGTTCTGGTTGGCTTTCGGCGAGTGTTTGCGCGGCCGCGCTTGGTGCGCCGGCTTCGCGTGGCGAGACTGGGCTAGGAATCTAGGTGCGGTGGGTGTAGGAGCCGGCGGAGAAGGCTGGGTTTCTTGAACAGAGGTCTCTGGGAGTTGGATTGTGGCCACAGGCGCTGCGTCGCTATCTGCGGCCTCGTCGTAGATCACCTCCTCTGTGCTGACAGGCTCGAAGTCATCGGCGAAGAGATCGTCGTCGGTGCGACCGTTGAATTGATCGTCCATGGTGAGCGACAGGTGAATGGAAAACTCTATTTGGTAAATTTATTCACGGGAATAAAGCGATGGTCTGCAAAACACATGCGTTCTATGAGATGCTTTCTCTAAGCAAGCGATCAGCAGTTGAAATAAATCGTTTGCTTCGGCTGTCGGTTCGTGGATTCCCATCGAGTCCCCGCCACTGTGTCCAAGATTCGATTGGAACCTAGCGGGGCACAGACCCCGGACAGGCACGTAAAATGGGACAGACAGGTGGGTCGTGCACAGTACAGTTCAACCAACAATAGAGTGTCCAAGGTAATGTTCCAACAAGGGTACAGCACCTACATAGGTACATCCTATATATGTACAGATTACCAGGATCTCAGGGAGCCCTCACAATGCGGAGAAACTCCGGTCCGTCAACTGCGCCCTGTAGATGGACCTCAGGACTTCCAATCAGTGGACCTCACATCCACTGTTAAACTGCATGGAGGGCATGAACCTTGCGTACATGTACAGACTTAGAGACTGTACATGTACCCTACATAGGCACGTTACATAGGTATTCCCCAACCAACGCTACCTCAGCTCTCCCTCCATTCTCCAGCCAATAGCTTACAGCAAGGCCAAGGCATAGGTATCTTCAAGCTTTCACCTCTTGGGCCTTGGCTCAAGGTACCTAGTGCTGTGAAAGGCAATCAAGGTCATATAGGTGTGATATCTGTGTGCGTGTGTATCTATCTGATGTGAAAGGGAGAGGTTGCTGGCGCAGGGGGTCTGAGATATAGTAGGTATGGTGTGCCCTACATTTAGCCATCTCATCTCAATACCCCTATTGACAGGGGCTTTGGAAGCTTACTCATCAAACCAAATCGTGAATTTTATCAATCAAATCGAAAAATAGATCATTTGACCCAAACTCAAACCAAATCAAACAACAGCTTTTATCTGATTTAATTGATTTGTTTGAAACACTGGAACCTCCTGGAGTCTTCCTTCTATGACAAGAAGTCGACTGTCCTGTTTTGGAGAAAGAAACGTTAAGGCTGAATTGCTTCCATGATTAGATCATGGCGCCGGTCATCCGCCATCTACTTCCGTACACACGAACATGGTTTACTATTACAGCTCAAGAACCAGTGTGACAAAAAGGTATTGACCGGAAAGCGTACCGTATCAACTAGAGCCAAAAGGTGACTTCGGGATCGAACTATAAGGGCCTAGATAAACCTACGCCTTCACCATAGCTTGACGTATTAACAGAACCCCCCCATTTAGAGTTTAGTTGGGGACTGTTCTTCTTTGCGTCCTGTATAATCCTACTTCAAAGGAGTGACACTACCACCCCGCAGACCGGTCCTCGCCATATAACATAAAAGATATTACCTATTCTCAAAGGGCCTGCTTAATAACCCAGTTTATCCTGCCACTAAAAGTTGTAAAAGCAAAGCGATTGCGTACCTCGAGATGCTGATGTAATGGAACGCAAGGCTTAGCCTTTTATTTGCATTAATGAACACTCATTCGACTATTCTTGAGGAATCTCTGCGAGAGGGATATCGTAATAGTTCTGAAATTTGCTTAATTTTCTTATATATATACTTCTTTATACTGGTTCACGGTCAAGCTTCAATTTTCTGCGCTAGGCAGTAGGTAGAATGTTGTTTAACAGCCCATGCAGGAGTTTGGGCCTCATCTTTCAGCCTTTCGGGAGCTTTCTACTTGGGTACTGTTGTTATCGAAAGGAATGGAAATTTATGAGTAATGGCTATATTGTTACTCGACACAATGAAAATCCGTCCTGGCATCTTACTGGATCACCTTCTCCTGGCTGTTCTTGTATCGGTCAAACTGTACCATGAACTCCTCCTTGAACGCCCTCGTGTTCAGGACGGCCTTCTTCAGATGCGCCTGTCTGAGTTTCCCTTTACCGTCCTTCTTGGACTCGCTTTCTGCGCGGGCTACCCCGAGGGCTGTGGCAACGATATTGCGTATCTGACGGCCATCAAACTTGATCGGATAGACGTCGTCCTTCAGCCACTCCATAATCCCCTCGTAATCCTGCACCTCGTCATTTTCATCTAATGGTTTGAGAAAGCCTTCGAATATTTTCCTTGTCTGATTCTTGGTCAGGCTTTCATACTTAATGGCGATGTGTATGCGCGAAGGTATTGCAACATCAAACTGAGCGATTTGGTTTGTTGTGAGGAACAAGATGCCTTGATAATAATCGAGAACACGCAGAAATACTTCAATCTGCTTAGCATTGCTGGCATCTAGCTATCATTTTCTTTGTGCTTACCTGAAACCAAAGCATTCTTCTCGGTAGATGCCATGTTTCCCCTGCCTCGACTTTCGAGGAAGACGTCAGCTTCATCACTGGAAAGTCATTAGCCTCAAGCTTAAAGTACGTGTATCTGAACCCTTGAAGCTCACATTAAAAGTATGGCTTGCCATGACGTTGCCAATGCGAAAATCTTCGCCATATTCGCCTCAACTTTCTTTGCATCGGTGCCAACATCGGCAACACTGATTGAGAACAAGGGTTTCCGCGTTGCTGCAGCGATAATTTCCGCTGTTGACGTCTTTCCCACACCGGGCGGTCCTGTAAAATTAGCGCGGTCATGTCTCGGTGCCTCGAGATACTTACCATATAGTAGTACAACAAGTCCCTTTCCTTTCTGTGGTATGATATCATCTACTTCAAGACGTTTTACTGTCTTATCTGGTCTCCTGCTTCTGTTTGATCCATGACTTTTGACTAGGTCGAGTAAAAGGTCCTTCGTATCATCCTCAGCCAGCTGGAGCCTGGAGCTCCAAGCATCATTCGGGACAATAAATGGGATCTCCTTCAACGAGCTCACCTGAAGCTGTGCCCACTGCTTATAATTGAGAATGTATCCTAGGACCCTAGGAGGGCAAAGCATGTATTGTTGATCTTCCCAGTCTTTATTCTCCAGATTACCGCGTCTATCGAAGTGGATCCTCGATCTTTGTGCAAGGCCTGTGTTATTCAAGCAATCGTCACATAGGCAGTCATGGAAATCACGCTCCCTCGGGAGTGATCCATTACCCGCAAGAGAAGAGGAGTACTGGAAATACGAGCCATAGTCGATCACGACTTTCCCATCGACCTGATAATTATGTCAGCGTAGATGGGCCGCTGGCCAAGCTATGAATACCCACATAAGTGGACTCCGTCCCTTGTGTTGTCCTGTCGCCTCCTTGGCTTCTAGAGCTTCGTGAATCGGTGTCCGAATCATCCTATTTAGGGTTAATCAAGCTCTTCGCCTTGCATTATACCGTTCTTGCTTACATCATCATTTTGAAGCGAGCCAGTGAAGCCTTTCTGGCCAAGAATTGTACGTCCAGCATAATCAAACAGCTGATCGACCCCAGTAGTCATACAAAACTTTCGAAACTGTCTTCCGCGTCTAGTAAGCTCTCCCTCAACTACCGTATGATCTGGACGAATGTGGAAAGGGTGATAGGGAAGTGAAGCGATCGGTCGGTAGCCGTCGAATGGTTCAATTGATATCGTGAACGCCGTGCGCTCAAAACCTCCTCCTGTCCAATCGTATGTCCAAGCGGTAAGCTTCCATGCAACGTGCTGTGATTTGCGATTACGACGAGGCCAAGTCTGCTGACTATCACAAACGACAAACACTTGATGCTGATCTTGGAATGGTTTGCCATATATCAGGATACCCGGGGGGAAGATAGTCCAAAGGTCGTCGAATTGCACGGAACCTTGGGTAAGGTATGTCTCTCTGCTCTGAAAGTATTTACCGAGCTTCTCGTCGCCGTTTGTCGTGCCAGAGACCACATCTAGGAGGATGTTTAAGTCATCAAGGGCTACTTTATCTTCATCGTCTTTGGGAAGTCGGGCAATCTCCTTTTTAAGAGCATCCCAGTTGAATACCAGAGCTTGGAATGGGGAATACAGAGTGACCGGGGGTCCCCGAAAGGTGTGATAGGGGTAATGCCCCAAGTTCTTCTTCAGCAAGTCCCAGAGAGCTAGATTCTTAACATCTATCTCACTTGGTCGGTATATAGGGCGGAACTTGTCGGGTAGGAATTTCTTCACAACGAAAGCCGTGTCTTCGTAATTATCTTCCGTAGCCTTCTCGGATCCGGCTTCACGTTCGACATGTTGGCCAGTAAACGGATCGAATTGTTCGGTGATGACCTTCACCCTAGAGTGAGAGCTTGACTTTACCTACATATCGATAAGTAGTGGTTACGTTGCCAGCCATGCTTGTCCTTACCTTCTCGTCATTTTGCACAACGACCGAGACCTGGCAAAACGATATTAATCAACCCGTACCAGATATTGCGAGTTGGTATGTCTACCTTTGCCTCCGATACTGCGCCCTCGTCATCAGATTCAGAGCTCGCTTCTAAGGATACCCTCTCGTTCAAGGTCTTATATTTTGATTCAAGGTCAGATAACCTTGCTTCAAGCTGAGTAAGCTTTGCAGAAAGAGACTAATCTAAAGTCAGAATTGGTTGAACAGCATAATAAGACGTAAATCATATGTGGAAAGAAAGAAATCGGAAAGGGGGCGGGGTTCAGAGAATCTCGGCGTCTCTTACCATGGAAAGGGGTAGGTAAAATAGAAATTGTGCCTAGGCGAGAATCATGGGACCTGTCGGTACGGTTGAAGATTCGTCTCGTAGGAATACGGGCCCGGGCAATGGCCACTACTGGATATTTAAACTTATGACACCACAATGTAGGCTATTCACCGACTAGAAGCAGGCTGTGGCTATCGTCGATACCATTGGTTGGCACATTCATATTGGGGAAGTACATGTTTGTTGCGGATGCGTCACTTGCCGAGGCAGGAAAAACCCGCATATCGACTTCAGGGCTTATAGGTAGCCATTCACCAAAGAAATTATTCGTTCCGCATGAGCTTACCTAGTGTTTCAACTCTACTCACTAGCAGTAAGCCGCCACCACATCATGATGATGCAGGGTACTTCTGAAAGATGCTACCTACTTAAGTGCATGATAAGCGCAGCCATGGCGCATAGAACATCTGAGGTACCTCTCTCGTGGGCAGAGCCAGAGTACCCCGTAACATAGGAATTCGTCCGCTACTCCGACTATTGCCTTACTGCATGGTGGGCGACCCACGATACACGCAGCGGCGGCTACGTTATTATAGAAGTTACAATTGTAGCCGACGCATAGCTGACCACGATGTTGTCGTTAGTACTAAACCTTAGGTAGAGCTATCCTTGAGGTCGAGCTGATATTGCCGGGTACCTGTTATCGACTGATGCAGCCAGGGTAGATGCGGCGGCCACAGCGGGATCCGAACCTACTTGCTTTGCCTGCCCGCAGGGAAGACACTGCCAACATGTGGTTCTCCAAGTATCTTTCTGGTCGAATAGGCCGGATTTACCCCAACTATATAATGTAGGCTGAATGTACTCCAGACTTACGCCGACAAAGGGATGTTCCTCATTTTACGTTCTATGTAACGCTTCAAGCTGACAGACCTGTTGAATGTACACTTACCTTTGACTGGAATATGAGGCTTCTCCTGGCGTTAAAAAGCTTCGAAAAAGCTTAGATTCTACACTGTCATGGGATTGAACAATTTCGATCGGTATGTCAAACCCCATTAGACCGCTACTCATTGAGATTTTCTTTTATACTGAGGCCATACTCAAGTGATCTCGTGAAACGGTCGGATGATTACCAAACGTCCTTTCACAGACTTGTAGGGAACAGCAAGTATTTTACACAAGTGGAAAAGTCGGCCTTGAATATTTCTAGCTTCGATGATCTCAAACCTTTCCTTGAATCTACCATGGCTGCGCAGCAGGACTATAACTTTGCCCATTCTCATGGAAGGAAGAAGCTAGCCCGTAAATCCCGGGAGTTTGCAGCTTCGGCTTATGAATTGTTTTGCGACATGGCTCCTATGTTTGAACTCATCAAAGATATCAGTACTCCCTATGGAGGTAGCGCTATTGGTACTATATCTTTCTTTCTCACGGTTCGTATATTATGAAAATATTTCGCCCATAGGGCTTCAAATGTAGCTAACCGTCATAGGTTGCGAACTGCAGGAACGATATGGAAACTCGGATAGGAGCCACGATGACGGCAGTCAAAGACAAGATACCAGGTCTACAGCTCTACCAGCAAATATACCACGATCGGCATCAACTAGATCAGCACCTCCAGACCAAGATCCTAGTTGCCTATGATGCCATAATGAGTTTCTGTATGGCCACAACCAAGTTCTACCAAATCAGCGGGATGAGTAAGCTGTTTCTACCTAACTTGCGCAACCGCAGCTAACCAGCAAAGGACGCTGGCTGAAAGCGATGAATGGATCGAACGAACTGGCGACCTTATCTTCTGAGATCCAGGACGCGTTTGTCGAAGTAAGACATCTAGCAGAAGTACTACTCAGCAAGAACGTAGACATTCTCAGACAGGAGGTCCTAGGTACGTAACAGCACCGGTTGCTCTTGGTATATACAACTAACATCATACAGATTTACGGATGCAGAACAAGCGTATATTCTCAGCTCCCTATATATAGAACGGACGTATAGTTACTTACCAAGCGCAGAACTACAGGACAACCTTGACTGGAACAAACTTGATGCCATTCAGGTTTTGTTTGGACTTCAGACTTTCTCAGAGGAAATTCATGAGAAAAGGCTTCAGCAATACAAGTCTGACCTTTTTGTTCACCCTGATTTGAATATAGAATACCTGCAGCAACTACACGAACCCGAAAATTCGAAATTACTAGAACACGCAGACTTAAAGTCGTGGCAACAGTCGAATGAGTCGATAATGCTCATTATAGTGGGTTATAATGACGACTCGATGTACCTTTCTGAACAGTGCTGGGCTTCACCACTGGCTATGCATATTGCCAATCACACCATGACCCTAGACGGCCTTCGTGCCGTATATGTAGCCGGGCTTCAAGGTCAAGAATCGCTCCCGAGCATCCTCTTCACTGTTCTACTACAACTACTAAGACAACGCCACACGGCCCTTCAAGCTGAAGACAAATACGCTGAGCTTCTTGCGGCGCTTCGTATGCATCAGAAGGTAGAAGAGGGCAGCAATGAAGCAATTGTATCACTAAGGGATATTGCGGTACGAGTTATTGACTCTTTCGATGAGTCGGAGACTGTTTGGATCATTCTAGATCGAGTCGACAGGTGCCGATCCAAGAAAGCCAAGAATCTTCGCGAGCAACTTCTTCGGACACTGGTCCATGTAGTTGAGTCATCAAAGCCCAAGTTGCACATTCTCGCAATTGCGAATGGGCACGATTGGCCAATTGACCAGCAGGAGGATGTGCTAGGGAGGAGGAAGCCCGAAAGCGTAGTCATACAGGTGGCTCGACAGCAGCTAGTATAATTTCATGGTTAATGTCGGATCGCGGAGGATTGGATTAGAGGGTTCATGAAAGTCTTTGGGGTTCTGTCAAAGAGTACATCTTACCAAACAGAGACGTAATGTCAGGTCATGTGACCTGGGGGGTGTGGGGACCCCTACACCTGCAGCTTAGCTGCAGCCCCCACACCTCTTCTCTCTCTCTCTCTCTCTCTCATCAGACACATTCGCATAGCAGATAGCTTCATTCATTGAGATAGGTCTTCATCATCCATTGTATTGACGCCTGAAGTCCAGCGTTTGTGTGTTTTAGTTGTCCCATAACACGTAACGGCAACCTAACACAACAATCGGTACCTAACATGGGCTCAACACGAAGGTGTAAAGTCGTAGACATAAACGTACCTGTCAGTATCTTAATCGGAATATTAATTCACCCTCTGTGTTTCCATTTATAAATATCATCATATTCTTCCGCTCTACTGACTGCTATGCACTCTGGTGGGGTGAGCATCAGAACGGTAGGTTGATTTGAGGGCCAAGGACTGGTACAGCACAAGGCATCCCATTGCAGTGTGTATAGCTAGCCGCGCCATCAGTCTATCCATATACATGAAACCCGGAAATATAGACCACATTAATCCATTGTTTTATTACAGCAAGCCGGTGAGAAGCATGTTTGCTCCAACACCAACTTACAAGTCGTTCTTTGGTATTCGTTTCTTGATAGCCTCCTTCAATTTGTTAACGCTTTCCACCACCTTCAGACCGTATCTCTCACACAATATCTGTACGTTTCCTCTCTTCCAATACCCTTCTGGGCACACTACGATGGCCTTCCCAGCTCTCGCGCAGAGTCCCAGCTCTAACAGGCTAATGGGGGCCTGGGTTTGGGGATGGAAAAACACCACCACCATATCAGCGTCCTCCTGCATCTCTAGCTCCCACTGCAGTGACTCAAGTCAGTGGATGTTCTTGCTTATGAGACAATACCAAAAGGGCGGAAATTTGGCGTCAGCTGCTACTTACGTTGACTTGCTCCCTAAACGGCTCGAATGTGATATCCTCTCGCCAACTTGCGTCCCAGTCCGTCCGGCACGGGTTGAATATGGTGAGGGGCAAGTCGGCGAGAGATTCGGTCAGGGTCTCGCGCCAGTCATGGTCATCCGTTTTCGCAGTTGTCCCGGCGAGGAAGACGGACTTGACCCCTTTCTGAGATTCCCTCAGCGGCGCATAGATAATCTGGTTGCGGGGGTGTTTCTGTTCCATGGCGTGGGTGTTTTTTCCTGGGCATAGGACAAGCTGGGTGGATTGGCGATTGAGTGATGTTCAGGTAAGGCTCCAGATGGAGCTTACCTGAGCCAGGTACGTAGGTATGGTTGGCTGCATGTATGATTTCACTGTGCAGCAAGGCAAAATCCAGTCAGCCGTCAGCCTCACAGAAACTCTCCATATTCTACCCTTCGCATAGGTCAGAATTTCTACATCAATACTAACCCCTTTCTAAAGATAACGTGGGCTATGCACAGTGGAAACAGAGAGTCGGGGTTCGCAATCAGAGACAGGGGAATTGTTCGAATATTTGCGGGGATTGGAGGGGCGAACAGAAGACGTTACGGCAATCATATTTTACCTACGATAAGGATATGGCCCTTTTATCGACCTCAGATTATCATCAACGCAAAATCCATATTCAATTAAATAAAGGAACAAAAGCGACCGTAGGTAGGGTACGAAGAGATGATCCAAAAGGGAGAAGACTCGTCTAGCGCTGATAGGCGCCGACCCTATCTCACCCTATGTGAACACCCCACCTGATGTAACTGCCATGCTACCTATCCTGCCGCCTCACACATCAGCGATGCCTCTCCGCTCTACAAGCTGTATATGTAATAGTCGATGTGCTTATCTGCCCGTCGGTTCGAAGAAGCCGAAACAATCCTCCACGAATGCTGGCTCCTTAGATACCGTGTTCGGTTAATTGGCGGTCCAGAATCCCACTGCCAACCCCTCATTCTCCTCCCCCAATACTCCAAGGGGGGTTGGACACGCTTGTTCCAGACTCGGAAGGTAGCGCAGGAGAGATAACGGGAAGATGCTGGGGTTCGGGTTGTGGGTGGTTGTACGGGTCGGCGCACACTAAGCCGCAAGCAGACGCGATAGGTGAAACCCAGCATCGGGGTCAGGCGACCACGAGATAACAGTGTCTAAGGTTATGGGAAATGTCGGGCGCCCTCGTCTTGGGAACTATTAGGTGGTGAGGATACCTTTCTCATCCATCTCATGCCGTCTGGCATCAATCGACCGCCAGGATGAAGTCCCCGCTCAAGAAAAGAGGCACCTCTTCCACGACGACCTCCGAGGTCAACGCGACGAGGGATGTCAAGTCGGGCTCGTCCCGCAAGACATCGGACGGGGTGGACACCGCCGCCGCGGCCGCCGCGGCCGCCGACCTCGACAGGATACGGCGCGCGCACCAATGGGACCCCAACCTGCCGCGGGAGAAGCTGGACGCCGTGAAGAAAGCCGTCGAGGACGGCGACGCCGTCGACGTCGCCGAGGCGGACCTGCTCGTCACCGAGGACTCGCCGTACGAGGAGGTGCGCGCGGCCGTGAGGAACGTCGACGGCGGCGAGGTGGCCAACACGGTGCGCGCGTGGGTCCTGGGCATGGTCTTCGTCACGCTCGGCAGCGGCCTGAACATGTTCCTGAGCATGCGGAGCCCGGCCATCAACTTCCCCTCCCTGGTCGTGCTGCTGCTGGTCTACCCGCTCGGGTGCCTGTGGGCTCGAGTCGCGCCCACGCGGGTCTTCGACGCCTGCGGCCTGCGGTGGACGCTCAGCACGGGCCCCTTCACCATCAAGGAGCACGTCGTCGTCACGCTCATGGCCAACGTGTCGATCAGCTACGCGTACAGCACGGACGCGCTGCTGGCGCTGCGGGGGAAGCCCTTCTACGACATCGACCTCGGCTGGGGCTTCGCGCTGGTCTTCACCCTCAGCTCGCAGCTCATCGGCATCTCGCTCGCCGGCATCTTCCGCCGGTTCCTGGTCTGGCCGTCCGCCATGATGTGGCCGACCCAGTTCGCCAAGACGTCGCTGTTCTACGCGCTGCACGACAAGAGCAAGAGCGAGGCGTCCGGCTCCGACGGCTGGGTCATCAGCCAGTACCGCTACTTCTTCGTCGTCCTCGGCGCCATGTTCTGCTACTACTGGATACCCGCCGTGCTGTGGCAGGGCCTGTCGGTATTCGCGTTCGTGACGTGGATTCGCCCCGATAATGTCGTGCTCAATCAACTGTTCGGCGGCTTTACCGGGCTCAGTCTCCTTCCGATCACGTTCGACTGGACTTATGTCACAGCATATTTGGACGATCCGCTGCTGGCCCCGACGCATGCGCACGTGAATACATTGATAGGCCTGTTCATATTTGTGATCATCTCAACGGTAGGGATAGCTTACTCTGGTGCACTGTAAGTCTTGAAACGGTCAATAGCCACTTGCATTAAGCGTAATCTCTAACTTGGAGGCAGCTACTCCGAGTACTTGCCCCTTGTGACTTCTCAAACCTACGACAACACGCAGAATGCGTATAACGTCAGTCAGATTCTCGGCGAAAGGTTCACGTTCGACTTGGGAAAGTACAAGGCCTATTCGCCACTGTTCTTATCTCCCAGTCTCGCTTTAAACTACGGTCTCTCGTTCGCCGCGTTAACAGCCGCTCTCTTTCATGCTGGGATCTTCCACGCGAAGGAAATATGGTATCGCCTTAGGGCGGCGCGTGAACAGGAACCCGACGTCCATCTCAGAATGATGAAAAGGTACGCCGATGCGCCCGATTGGTGGTATGCGGCGCTCTTCGCGATCTCCGTCGCCCTTGGGCTTGGGTCCACGCTAGGCTACGACTCCCAGCTCCCGTGGTGGGCCTTCTTCGTATCCATCATCATCGCGCTCGTGTTCGTGATCCCTACGTGCATGATTTTGGCTATATCCAACATCCTGCTATCCTTGAATGTGCTGTCGCCGTTTCTCGCGGGCTTCATGATCCCCGGCCGTCCGATAGGCGTGATGGTCTTCAAGGTCTTCAGCGTGATCACGCTGGGCCAGGCGCAGGTCTACAGCGGCGATCTCAAACTCGCGCACTACATGAAGGTCCCGCCCAAAATCACTTTCTGGTGTCAGGTGGTGGCGAGTATCTGGGCCGTATTTGTACAGATCGCAGTCATGAACTGGACACTGGGAAACATTCCCGATGTCTGCTCGAAGTAAGCTTTGACCGTGAACACAACTGAACATGACAAACTAACTTTCGTTTCACAGCACGCAGAAAGACCACTTTACATGCCCAAACGGCCGGGCCTTCTTCTCGTCGTCAATAGTCTGGGGAGTTATCGGGCCACAGCGGATGTTCGGGCCGGGGTCGCTTTACGTGAACTTCAATTGGTTCTGGCTGATCGGTGCCGGACTCCCTGTCGTCTTCTGGTTCCTGTTTCGCAAGATGCGAATCGGCCTCGTCCGCCACTTGAACGCACCCGTCATGCTAGGGGCGATGGGCTGGCTACCGCCAGCTACGCCACTCAGTTTCTGGGCCTGGGGGGTCGTCGGCTTGATCTTCAACTACGGCATTCGTAAGAGGTTCCCTGGGTGGTGGCGCACGTATAACTACGTTACCGCCGCCGGTCTCGACGCCGGGCTCATCCTGTCGACCATTGTCATTTTCTTCGCGATCACTCTCCCCGGTGTCACGGTGCCTCAGTGGTGGGGCAATGTCGATGTGTTTAATACTGTTGTAAGTTATCCCGCTTCGTAAAGTGCTTTTCTATTGAACTCTACTTGTACTAACTGTTACAACTAGGATTCGGCTTATACCGGCTGGCTTAAAACAGTCGCCGATGGTGGAACCTTCGGTCCGGCAACATGGTGAATCGCCGGGCCGCGTGCATGTAGATCTAAGGTAGGATTCTATCAGAAGTAGAAGCCATATCTTCGGTGTTCTAGATAGGAATTAATGCAGCTAATATTTCGTAAACTATATGCCGTCTTTCTTTTACTCATGTGTCATCCCCTCAGCTTGGTACAGCTTTTAGTCCGGTTCCGATCCAGATTATCCGGCCAATCCTTAATAACCGTTAGATAGGGGGTATGTAGCTCCTGGGGCCTATACCATGCGATAGCAGTGACGGATAATATTATTAGGGATCCATTTCGCACCCTCATCTAAAAAACGGGTTCAGCTTCACTCCCTTGCTAAATCGTACTACTCGTAACGTCGTCCGACAAGCCCAACATGAAGCCATCAAGATCGATATCGGCAGCAGCACTGTTCCTATCCCTTGAGACCCTCGTGTCTGCCGCCGCTCCAAACGTCTCCGCAGTTCCGATCGGACCAGGTTGTACGGCCTACCCAGGCTTCGATGGAACGATCTCGGGCCCGTTCCTCGTGGTGGCGGACTCGACCGGCGGGAACGTCGACGGGCTCGGAGTCGGCGCAGAGTATTACATAGAAAACGGCCACCCCTGGGGATTCGTAAGCATGGCCTCGCTTTTATCAATGCACCAACTGCATCTATTCCTTCAATAGGAAATTCCCCCTCTCACTGCTTACGTACTTACCTACCCCAGATCACGGCCCCGGCCTCCGTCACGATGCCGACAACCGTCGAGCGAGAGAACATCACGATGCGGTGCGCGAACAGCACGCTGCAGGCACTCGTGAACCTGCAAGCAGTCACTAACACCAACGCGAACGATACAAGCGAGCCCGAGTGGGTCAACGTGGTGGTGTCGGGGGACCCGAACCTGGAGGGCGGGCTGGGCTTCGCGTTCCCCGACGATGACCCGAGCAGCAGTATACCAGTCACGCCGCACTGGCACTTCGTCGACGACCGGCAGGTTCCCGGGGTGTACCTGGGCGCGCGCGGCGTCACCACCTTCGGCTTCGTCGACAACTGGGCCGGCGTCGAGGGCGAGTACTACCTCCTGCGCCTCATGGCGGCGGACCAGCAGGGGTTCGGCCGCTGGGAGCTCGGCGACAGCGACACCACGGGGTTCTTGAAGATTGTTCTCGAGTGAGGCATTTGGTGGGCGGGTGTCGCTTTCGTTGGTAGATTGACCCCCCTTTCCAGTGGCTGTGGTGTAATTACTCTTTCGTACTCAATACGCTCTCATTGAGCCATCAAAACGTATGAGCATAAGCGAGTGCATATGGGCTATCCCAAGCTACCTGTCGCTCTCGCAGCAAGAACACAGTCCCAATTCCGCCAGATTACTTGCATTCAAACTAATATATAGGAGTTGCCAGACGGGGGCGCTCTACAAACAACAGTGGACAATAACGGGTCATACGCATGATACTACTCGATTCAATTGCTTGACGATCGTTCAAATATGTAGTCGTGGGTTGATCCTACGCATACGACTCCTTCGCATCACCATCAACGCCCACGACACGCCCGCTTGAGTCGATATCCACTTTTACCTTCTTGGTACTGGCCTTTCTCGGATTCTTCGCCTCGAAGATCTCCCCTAGCTCTTCCAAGGTCTTACCGGCCGTCTCAACGAAGAAGAAATAAATGATGACTATCTCGACGAGTATCCAGCCAATGTAGACCAAGTAAAGCTTCCAACCAATGGCCTCCATGCCGACGCTGATGCCGAACGTGTTGACCACCATCGCGATGTTGAGGAACAGGTAGTTGATGCCGGATCCCTTTGCACGCGTGCGGTTCTCGAGGCACTCCACAGCGTATAGCGTCTGTAGCGGCGTGAAGCTCCAGGCGAAGCAGATACCGAAGAGGTAGATCGACACGATGGTGCCGTAGGCCATGTTAGGATTGCTGCCAGTTTCGGCGGTGAAGGCTGTTAGGAGGCAGTAGAAGAGCAGCGAGCCGCCTAGACCAGCTAACATCATCGTACGGCGGCCGAGCCGGTCGAGCAGCGTGGCGCCGTACATGGCTCCGAGCATCGAGAAGATGGGGTTGATGGCGTTGAGGAGGAGCTGCGTGTTCGTGTCGCTGATCCCAGCGGACGAGATCATCAGGGGCATGAAGTACGAGACCACGTTGTTGCCGGACCACTGCCCGATAAATGCCATTCCGATCACCATCGCGAGCCTGTAGCGGGCAGCTCGAGTTCTAAACAACTCGCGAAAGTCCCACCACGGATTCGGATCCCGCGTCAGCTCGTATTCCTCGATGATTTCCCGGTACTGTAGTTGGACTAAGGGAGAGTTCGGATCGCCATCCCCGTGATATTTCGCGAAAATCGCAAGAGCTTCCTCGGCCCGGTCATGGTGTATCAACCACCTTGGCGATTCTGGGAAGAACATGATCAGGCACATCACCACGGCTGGCATCCCTGCCTGGACGACGGTTGGGGTTCTCCATGCCCATGAGCTCTGGATGTGTCTGACCCTTGTCAATCATTGGTGAATCATCTTGCATAGAGGCGGCTTACAGGTTGGTTCCATATGTCGTCCATCCTGCAAGAATGTTTCCAAGCCACCAAAAGTTGTTGTACCTTATTTCTAGTCAGCTTAATTCCTTCAACTCAAGCCAGGGGGCTTCAACGTACATTCCTGCCATAGTACCACGGTATGCGGGGTGAGCTAGTTCGACCGCGTAGGCGGGGCCGGCGGCTGATGCAATAGACGCGCCAAAACCAAGGACGAATCGACCAGCAATATATTGGCCGATGGATTTCGCGGGAGCTTGAATCGCAGTCCCGACGAGTACTATAATGCAGCCGACAAAGATACACCAACGTCGGCCCCAACCATCGGCGATCAGCCCACAGACTAACAAAGTTAGCGTTGGCCGAACACTTCATCGGCGTGAAGACACTTACAAGGGAAACTCGCGATCTGGCCAAGATTGTATATAATGAAGATGATTCCCGTTGTTGACCCCGCGCCATTCAGCCCGAATGTTTCTTGGTACGGTATCATGGCGTTGATGGACCCCATGAGCGAGCTGTCGAAGCCGTTCAAGGTTGAAACCAGGTACCCTATGCTCATGATCATGTAAAGACTTATCATGTTCCGTGAAAGGAGTCTCGGTTTCTGCTCGGCAACGGCAGCCGCCAAGGCTACCGAGGCAGCATTGACTTGGCGAACCTCGCCTTGCGGCTTCTCGGTAGTAACCGAGACCTCGGGCTTGAGGTCAGTTTCCGTAGTAGACGCCATATTGGCTGCCGACTAGCGCAAAATAATACGGGATGACAGGATAGAAGGAGAGAAGTAACAGCAGCTGCTTTTATAGTCTTTGAGACTGCTGAGCAATGGGAACATGGTATTAAGGAGGACATCTTGAGATATAGTGTCTTCGGTCTGTTGCGCACCGAGTTCCAAGGCCTCGAAGGATCGCTATGGGGTGAGAATAGGCTCTATTGGCATGTTTTAGGAACCAGACCAACCAGGTCTCCTGATGCTCTTCGCGTACGGTGGTGATATTACCCCACATAGAGAATAATAAAACGTGGAAAAGAAATGTAACCCCGGGGCAAAAGGCCCAATGCGGAGTGTGGGGGAGCGAGCGGCTTGGGGAACCTGGGGGTAGCCTGGCGTCTTCAGGTCCTGTGTCTTCGACAAGCTTAAGTCTGAGCTGAAAAGAAAGGGGGGGAGTCTGCGAAAACCAAGGGGAATAGCCTCCGCTGGAGGGCACACACCGTAGATCCCACCGAGGGGCTACTCGGATCATACTTAGAGAGTTACGTGTACCTGAGAGCTGTCAAGGCCGTAGCTCAAAACGATTCATTCCCATCTGATCGACATTGGGTAATGTGCGCTCTCAAAAATCCGGTGTCAGTTACCTACTAGTTCAGATCAACTGGAGGTTTACTAGGCGAACCCGACGATGAAGAGCAATGCTTGTCACGGCCGTCCATTGATCCAGACCACCATTCATTACCGAAGGTAACTGGGGGTGTATCTTCGCGGCCCTGTTCCCTTAAAATTATTCCTATATCAAAGTCTGGACTGGAAACATTTGCTGTAGTGATGCCGGGCTTATATCTGGGCTCTTTGTGGGATGTCTCCTGCCATGTGAGCCATGCAGACCGGTCCCGGGGGCGTTGATGAGGGCGTTGATCGGTCCCAGAGCATCTTCTCTGAGTGATGTCTTGATGATAGGGACTGCGGGATTCTAGTGCAGTCCTTAGATCGGTAGGCCAAGGATTTATTCGTATTCTTCTAGTAGTGGAACGATGCCTAGATTGAAGTGGCCCTCGTCAGGATAATTATTCAGCGGTGATCCCCCGCGTTGTCGAACTACCAGCCCCAACCCAATACCCCACAAGCCAATCCCTGGTCCACCCCCGGCTCGTATTAGCAACTAGAGCGAAAAGAGCTTAGTCCCCCCTCGACGCTCAAAGTCTCGGCCATGTACTTCGTACTGTACAAGCGAGCCAACCAATGTTATGCACTCTACCTAGTTATGCAGGGGCAGCAGGGGTGAAGCTCTGCGCGGTCGGTTCCGCACAGGCCAGTCTGCCAGTCAACAGCTGGGATCCTCGACATTTGCGTCACTCCAGATGTCCCTAACAACACCATAGCATCTTGTTATTGCATGCCCTATTACCGATCCAAGCCTGCTTTCCTTAACGTCGTACATAGTCGGACTAGTATTTGCCTTGCTTTGCTTTATGGCCTGTTGGTTGTTGACCACGCAGCACCTCCAACGCGTTTCTGTTCGTTAGATAGATACACGGTCCATCGACGGCGCGTGTAGCCTGTCTCTGTGAAAGCCCGTTGCTCCGTCCGCGAGTTGACCTCGCCACCATGCCTCGGACTATCTCCAACCCCCCGACCTCCCGCAGCAGGAGAGATCTCGTCGTGCACCGTAACGCGCGTCTCCACATGAACTTAGAAATGACGAGTTCCGGCCTTGAAGTCGAGTCTCCTAACGCCAGCGCAAGCAGCCCACCGCCCGTTTCTAACGGGCCCACAGCATTCCGGGCAGACGTCCATCCGGAGCAAACCCCTGATTGGAGCAACCTCAACGTCCTCCACCGAAACAGACTCCCGCCGCGAAGCCACTTTCACCTCTATAACAACGAGGATGACGCGCTCGCCGGCGACGTGCGCCGCTCGAGAGCTGCCCTGCTCTCCGGCCATTGGGGGTTCGAGCTCTCGACCGGGCCTTTCAAGGGCTCCCGGGACTTCTACAAGCCCGAGTTCGATCACACGGAATGGAAGCTGATCAGGGTCCCCGGGATGTGGCAGCTCCAAGGCTTTGGGGAGGGGCCGCAGTACACCAACGTCAACTACCCCTTCCCGGTCAACCCCCCTCGCGTGCCTTATGACGAGAACGAGTGCGGCCGTTACGTCACGCGCTTCGCGGTGCCGGAGACCCTCAAAGATGGTGATCAGTGGAGGCTGCGCTTCGAGGGCGTCGACGCCGCATTTACCGTCTGGGTGAACGGGGAAGAGGTTGGCTATTCCCAGGGCTCGAGGAATCCTAGCGAGTTTGATGTGTCGGCATTTCTCGATGTGGATTCCGAGAACACGCTCTGCGTGGAAGTCTATCAGCGGTGCGACGGGAGTTATATTGAGGATCAGGCAGGTGACATCCCTTTTCTTCAACACAGACTCAGTACTAATCATAGCTTGACTAAAGGATCAATGGTGGCTCAGCGGCATTTTCAGAGACGTCTGGTTACATTCGTTCAAGTCCGCCTATATTGAGGATTTTCACGTTCAAACTATTCTCGATGATGACTACAAGGATGCGATTTTGCATGTTGATGTCAAAGTGAATAAGCCTGGCGAGGCCGTCTGGGTAAAACTCCTTGATCACGAGGGTAACCTCGTCGTATCTTCCATGTTTTACACGCCCCCTAATAAGCTATTGAAGTATGAGTATCCTATGACCCAGCCAGAGAAGTGGACGGCAGAGACGCCCTACTTATACACACTACTACTATCCGTCGGGGACACATGCGTTGCCCAAAAGGTCGGCTTTCGCAGAGCCGAGCTGATTGATGGGGTTTTCTGTGTCAACGGTAACCCAGTCAAGATCCGTGGGGTGAATCGCCACGAACACAATGCAGAGTCGGGGAGAACCGTTCCTTACGCAGACCTTCAACGCGATCTCGAGACGATGAAATACTTCAACATCAACGCCATTCGCACCTCTCACTACCCTAACGACCCCCGACTGTACGATCTCACGGATAAGGTGGGCTTCTGGGTGCTGGACGAAGCTGATCTCGAATGCCATGGGTTTGGGGAAGTGGGCGGTGATCCAGCATCATTTACATCTGACAACCCCGATTGGCGGGAAGCGTACGTAGATCGTGCCCGGCAATTGGTCATGCGCGACAAGAATCATCCGTCCGTCATCATGTGGTCTCTGGGCAATGAGGCTTTCTATGGCAGAAATCACCAGGCAATGTACGACGAGATCAAGAAGATCGACCAGACACGTCTCATACACTACGAAGGCGACCAGGAGGCCCACACGGCTGATATCCTCAGCCGGATGTATACACCAATTAGCGAGATGATCGAACATGGCGAGGAGAAGAATTGGAAGAAGCCTTTTATTATGTGCGAATACGCGCATGCCATGGGTAACGGGCCTGGGGCGCTGCAGGAGTACATAGAGGCTTTCTACAAATACCCACGGCTTATAGGAGGGTTCGTGTGGGAGTGGGCAAACCACGTAAGTTCCTATAAACCTGTAGTAAGACACCAAGACTTCAACTCACATATTTCAAGGGCCTTCTCACCGAAACAAAAGATGGCGAGAAGTACTTTGGTTACGGTGGCGACTTTGGAGACGAGCCCAACGACTACAATTTCGTGATGGACGGGCTCTGCGACTCGATGCACTCCCCGGGGCCCGGATTAGACGAGTACAGCAAAGCCATAGAGCCCGTCCAGATCCTAGGAATAGATCGCAACGAGATAACCATCGTGAATCGTTACGACTTCCGGACCCTCGACCATCTCAGGTGTTTCTGGGAGATCATCTCGGACCGAAACCAGATCATCGGCCGAGAGCTACACATCCCGAAAGGCGTCAAGCCCCACACGAAGACGAGCGTGATCATGGGCGGCATGCCTGCGACACTGTCGGCGGATGGGGAGACCTGGCTTCAGCTCGAGTTCATCACCCACCGCGACAATAGGTGGGCGCCGCCCGGACGGATCGTCGCACGGGGCCAGATCCCGCTCACACCGCCCAAGCCCCTAGCGCTCCTGAAAGCCCCTTCTTCCACGTCGGTCCGCCCGCGGATACAGCGCAGCGACGACATGTTCTACGCCACGATCGCGAGCGGGACGACCTTCGGCTTCGACACGGGCAGCGGCACCCTGTCGTCCCTGACGCACGCCTCCGACCCGTCCCTCAATCTGATATCCGTCCCCATGGCCCTCGACTTCTACCGCGCCCTCACCGATAACGACCGTGGCGGGCCGTTCGGGAAGCAGTGGGTCGAGAGGCGGCTGCACCAGACCCGCTTCCACTTCACGCGCATGACCACGACCGAGACGGAGTCGGGCTGCACCGTCGTCGTGGAGGGCCGGGTAGCGCCGCCGGTGCTCGCGTGGGGGGTAGACACGGTAACGGCCTACACGATCACCGCCTCGCACTGCAGCGTGCGGGTCCAAGCGCGCCCCGGGGGCCCCCTCCTGCCGGACACGTTCGCGCGATTCGGCCTGACGCTGGGCGTGCGCGGGGTGCGCATCGTGGAGTGGTTCGGGCGGGGGCCGGGGGAGTCGTACCGGGACAGGAAGCGCGCGCAGATGTTCAACACGTGGGGCTGGGGCGCCGCCGCCATGGCCCGCGACTACGAGTTCCCGCAGGACAGCGGCAACCGCGCCGACGCGCGCTGGGTCGAGCTGCGCGACCGCTGGGGCGGCGACGGCGACCCGGGCCGCCTGCTGCGCGCGCGCTTCGGCGACCACGAGGGCGCAAGCTTCAGCGTCGCGCCGTACACGGCCGCCGATGTGGACGCTTCCGCCCACCCCTACGAGCTGCACCGCCGCAGGCGCGACGACCACATCGTGAGGTTGGATTGGTATCATCACGGGCTCGGCACCGGGAGCTGCGGCGAGGCCACGCTGCCCAAGTACCAGCTCAGGACGGATCGCGACTTTGACGTTGAGCTCCTGTTGGATTAGGTTGTTTTGATATCAGAGGGAAAGAGGTTAGGGCAAACTGAGATCCGTGTCGTCTATTCTCGTATTCACCCTGGAGACTTCCCACGCTTGTCGGTCAAACCGTGATCCCAACAGCTTTCTCGCATATGTGACTTGCCGGTCAGGCACATACCTATCTAGTGATCTTCATCGGTCTTGGCCATTGCAAGCCATTAGGACTCCATGGAATCTCGACAACATCCCCGGAGTAATTCACATACTAAGTAAAGTAGTTCGACCAAAACTCTCGTCTTCAGTAATCATTACTGACTGTAATATAGAGCTATAATGTAGGTTCCATTGATTGCCTGTATAAGTATGTTAGAATGGCCATCCATGAACGGTCCTTATTACTATGCTCACTTCAAATATCCTCCTACTGCAGTGTCATGTTATTTTCAAATGCCTTGGACCTCTCGCATCACCTCTTCCACAATATCACAGCCATACCTGCGTCCAGAAAACTAGGTAGATTAGTAACAACTGTTGTTCATCTTCCCTCGACCACAACACTGCTTTGAGAAGACGTAGTGACCCATCCATTCAGAGGTACTGCCAGCATCCCATAGCTGCGGCACTCCTCGTAAGGGCCAGTCCTACCGCATCGACGCAGTTTGGGAGAATAAAGCTCGCAGTTCTGGCGTACAGGGTGTAGCTGGCACCAGTGCCTGCCATGAAGTCGGCAATATCAGGACAGAGCATGACGCCGCCGATATTTGACCCATCGGTGGATAGGAAGTCCAGAACTTGTACAGGAGGCGCACAATCCGATATCACTGTCTTGTTGTACCAGCCGCCAGTAAAGGAGCCGCTTGGGATATAGTGCGAGAGGGCCTGGGTGTACTGGACTCGACCAGTAGGGGAGACGAAGATGGATTGGCCGCCGGGAACTTGGACCTAATTAAGTCAGAATAATTCTTTTAGTTAAGAAGGGGAAGCACCAAGGGTTCGATAAGGTGAGCATTAGAGATAGAATGAAAGGCCAAGGTGGCGATTCGGAGTTGAGCTCGGGCTTACCGCCATGCCAGCCAAATCGGCATAGACCAAAGTACCCTGCACTTCAGGACAAGTTCCCACGCTAATCGGACAGAAGGTGGCTGGACCGGAGGTCCCCGTGTAGAATGCTTCACCGACAGCATTCAACAGTGCACCGTCAATGGTAGTGCCTGGGGCAAACACAGTGAGGGTATAGGATGTGGCCGAAACAATGGCCGAAAGGCCGAGAAGGAGAACGGTATACATCATGTCGACTATCTCGGGAGCTCCTCCTTACACTTTGTTCGTAATTTGGCTTTGAAATGATGTAGATGACTGTAGACGGAGACCAGTATGCGGGTAATTGTTGCGTGATGGTATGGCACTTGTCACGATAGATACTCAGACAAAACCCTGGTGAGTTCAAAAGACATAAAACAGACTATAGGGCGCTTTAATTGATGAATCATGCTTGAAGGTTGGATTGCTGCCCATTGATAGATGCGGGATGGACAAGGGAAGAAGCTCTCGCTCCAACTAGCTGTTGTCAAGAACGAGAGTGATGGACGAGTAACGCCTTCGCACTTTCCCATACATTTTCAATAAATTGGGAGCAACTACCCTGTTCATATCCATGGGCCTATACATCGAGTTGTTGTGGACTGCCTAGGTAGGTACTTACGTAAAATATCTACTATCCACACAACAGCCCATATTGTCATACGTAGTAGAGTTTCAGGGGCTACATGAGTGGTTCCTATACTTTTGATAATACTGCGGCTTTCCAATCTTGTGAGTGGTTCCAGTTATTCCCCTCATACATACTTGAGTAGTCGCAGGCACTCGGCTTTAGTTTTAGTAATGGATATCATTCGAGCTGTCTGAGATTGCGCCGTCCAGTTCATTACGGAACAGTCGAAAAGCCCAAGTAGCGACCTTAAGCCCCATCACTGTCTCTGATACACTAAGAGAACGGCACATGGCAAAACTCGGACTTGAATCAGAACTGAATCAGGTTCCAGGGCTCAACAATGCAACGTATACACAAGGTAGAAGTAACCTTAGTGTTCATTCATGGAAGCCTCCAGTCTTACTCGATCACATGAACGTCTAGACAAGCTTTGAGGTAGGTGGACCTATTGGCGGATTATTCTCTGTGATTACCATTCCACCAAGTACAACATGATCCGGTGCAGCATCACCAAAAAGTCGAAAATCACTAAGTAGCGTGAACATAACCACTCATTGAGGCTCTTACATATGAAGTTGAGTATGAGTTCCAATGCTTCCGTAGATGATTGGCGGATAATTCTTCCAGGGTGCCGACAACCCGTACTACCTGCCTCCAGGTTGAATGCACGTATATGCAGTACATGAACCATCCCGAGGTCCATGTCACTACCAGATACCTAGATCGGTAAAGCAATTGCCTTCGGAGGCTGAATAGACCCCGGAAGACGGCATTGGGCCTGAGTCACATGTAAGAACCCTTTGCTAGGTACCTAGGTAATCGGGTCCATGTATGAGGTATCCCATGTCTCATACCTGGTTTCTAGCACTAAGACCTTCGGCAACTTGGCCAGCACCCGGGACTTGTTTTGATTGGTAAATCATGAGACGGGAACAGATATTGGAACTCAATAGGCTAAATGAGGCGAGGTCTTCAGGAGAGTCCGGCGCACTTTCCACTCGTTTCCCGCTCCTATCAGCTTCAGCTTCGTTTCTGATGAGGTAATGAGAATAGCGATATAAAGCTTAAGATTAAAAGACCCGGCTGTAACTCCCCAAGTTACTTGGATGCAATATGGTGTCGGATCTCATCAGACAGAATCATATCGACAGGCAAGCCTTAGGTCTAAGTACCCAATTACATCTACACTGGCTAGGTAGGCATAATTGTTCCCCCAATGAATCATGCACGACTTTCATATTATGTCTCTGTCCCTTACCGGGATTTCCCTATTTCAAAAGCTGCTGTAGCTCCTTCCAATGTTGCATTGCATAAGGGAGGCTGCATCTTCCAAGGTTGCCAATGCGGAGTGCATGCGAATGCAGCTGCCGAAACCAGGTTTCAGTTAAGGTGCTTGGCTGCAAGACCTACCTACCCAAGGTAGGTACTTCCTGGAAACGTCTCATCCGATGGCAGTTCTCTCTAGGTATCAAGACTTCAATTCTAAACGGGCAAGTAACAGTACATATTCAGCAGATTCATATGCGCCTCCTCGGTCCAAGTCTTCAACGTGTCAACGACGAATTCCACGATGATCGACCTGTTGTGGCCTATTACTAAGCTAGGAAGTTGTTTACCTGATATGTATAATATGTAAAATGATTGGTTCCATTGTGCTCGTGCGTGTTTTAACTGTGTTGAAGGGCAGTGGTAGTTCAATTCCCTAGAAAGGCAATAGGGCCGGGACGGGATGTGGAAGGTTAGGTGTCATGGCTAGGCACACATCCAGATCCTAGGATCAACGGTCATTCGAGGATATTGTTCTTCCTGGCCCCTCGAATGCGCAGTGCGATATTGTATAGAAGTTACACTATAGGATTTCGTGAACCACCTCATCCGCAGCGAGGCAGCTCTCCGGCACTATGCCATCACACTTGGTGTTCTGAAGTACTTAAGCACCAGTCTGCCCATGATGAGGAAGAGTAGCAAGCTTCAAGCGAGCTCAGGAAACCCATCATACTAGCATAGCAACCGCAATTATACCGTCTCTTAATCTCCCATTCAAGATGAGGTTCACTACTGCTTTTGCCTTGTTGGCTGGTTCGGCTGCTGCCGTCCCGACTCCCACCGAAGAAGGCCCTCTGGATGTCCGCACTATCCAGAAACGGGCAAGTATCACAGATGCCTGCGATGTTGGCTACTGTACGGAGAACGGCGGGTATGTATATATATCTGGAACTACCCCTGAAGAGTTTAGCCTGACTTCTATCTTTTTGCAGTACCACCGGCGGTGCTGGGGGTGCCACAACGACTGTGTCCTCCCTAGCTGAGTTTTCAGCCGCCGCTGAAGCCGAAGAGGCTGCAGTGGTAGTCGTGAGTGGAGCCATCACCGGCGCAACCAAAGTTAGAGTCGGTTCCAACAAGTCTATCATTGGGCTGCCGGGATCCAGTCAGCATCACCGTACTGCGCGCAGAAGACCCCTGTGCTGACCTCCTGAAGGCCTGACTGGCGTTGGTCTTTACGTCAACAAGCAGCAGAACGTCATCCTTCGCAACCTGAAGATCTCGAAGGTGGTTGCCGAAAACGGCGACGCCATCGGCATCCAGGCGTCCAGCAACGTCTGGGTCGACCACTGCGACCTGTCCAACGACCTTGACCACGACAAGGACTACTATGATGGGCTGTGCGACATCACCCACGCCGCCGAGTGGGTCACCGTGTCCAACACGTACTTCCACGACCACGTAAGTCATCGCGAGGCTCCCAAGCAAAGACGCCCAGCGCGTTCGCAGAAGAAGGGGAACTACCTAGGTTACCCAGCCAGGGGGGCGTGCGCTGACGCGAGAAAACAAACAGTGGAAGGGGGCCCTGGTCGGGCACTCGGACAGCAACGGGGACGAGGACACGGGGCACCTGCACGTGACGTTCGCCAACGACCGGTTCTCGAACGTCAACAGCCGGGGGCCGTCGATCCGGTTCGGCACGGGCCACGTGTTCAACACGTACTACGACAACGTGCTCGACAGCGCCATCAACACGCGCATGGGCGCGCAGGTGCTCGTCGAGAGCACCGTCTTCGAGGCCGGCGGCGGCGCCAACGCCATCTTCTCGCGCGACAGCGACGAGACCGGCTACGCCGTCGTCCGCGACGTCGACCTCGGCGGCGGCGAGAACACCGCCCCCGAGGGCACCCTGACCTCCGTCCCCTACGAGTACGAGCTGCTCGGCTCCGTCAGTGTCAAGAGCGCCGTGTCTGGCACCGCTGGACAGACCTTGCAGTTCTAAGCGGCGGCCTGCTAACCGTGTGTCCTGCGCTTGGAAACGTGATGAGGAGGGAGGGAAGGAGTCTTGTCGGATTGGGCGCGATGCTACCGCTCATTTCAGGCTTTCGTGTACATATTTTCTGGGACTTGACACTCATTACAGGTCTCTTGTATATACGTCTTGATTGAACATGCATTTCATGGAGGAAACAACATGAGGGGTTCACCTCCTTTATTGACGTGGAGGAACACAATTCGAACTGGCTCATTGGCGCTAACTTTGATATGCTCTAGCCCCCTGTACTTTACCATCGCAGCGCTACCCCCAGGACACCAACCCCTTTTCTCGTGTCATGTTCGATCTTGTGTTACGCAACTTTTTAAGTGAGTGCAACACGGGATCGGAACCCTTAATTGACTGGGTGGAAGGAACCTTATAGACTATGCGCTTGCAAGTCAAGTCCAGGTCCTTACCTTGAATAGCCAGCAACAGTCATGAAAGCAACAGTTCGAGCTAGGAAGTGGCTACTCAGACCATTCAGCTTGAATAGACATAACATCAGGCCAAAGTGATTTATAGGCAACGTAGAACAACCGCATTCCGTAACCTCGGGTAGGGCTCTCTACCTACTCAGGCTACCTATGAAGGTATTCAGTCTTCAGAACTAGTCCTTATATCTAAAGTCCCTGAAATACACCTGTGTGTCCCTCTCATTTCACCGACAGGCTCGACTACCTACACTTCTTGAAATATTATCCTTTACAAGCATACCTTATACCAGACCTCTGGCCATCTTCACCCCAGTACCCAACATGGCGCCCCCTAAGCATCCCTATATTTGCTTTGCAGTCCCGCCATACCTGCTTAGTGCCATTGCGGAAAGCAACAAGAACGATACGCCCATTCGCGAGTCCGCCCAACGTGCGCTCGATCTCCACAAGACCTACATTGAACGACGAAAATCGCGGTTCGGGGCCTTATCATCCCCGCGCGGCTTCGGGGCGCATCCTCAGGGCCGGCCTAGCATCGTCCCCGCCACAATCCTCGAGCACATCAGCTGTTGCGACGACGTCGACGAGGAGACCCGCGCCTGTGCCAAGCGCGACGCCGAACACCTACGCAGGCTGAAAGCCAGATACCAGAAAGTCCAAGGCCTCCAGGCGGAAACACCTGAGCAAGAGACCCTCGCGACCGCTGGCAAGACCGAGAAGACGTATCGCGCGGTGTACGACATGAAGCATGATGCCAGGGAATCCGATTTGCCCGGGAAAGTCGTCCGGGTGGAAGGGCAGAAGGCCGCCAAGGACGAAGCCGCCAACGAGGCCTTCAATAACGCCGGTCGTGTGCTCAAGTTTTATGCCGATATCTTCGACTAGCACTCGATCGACAACGAGAACAAGCACGTGGTGAGCTCAGTACATTTCAGCAAGAACTACGAAAACGCGTTCTGGGATCCGGAGAAAGAGCAGATGGTCTACGGTGATGGCCACAGTACGTACTAGAGTCCTGGGTTTCCTAATCCGCGCTGTCTTAGCAGCGCTATCTACTATTTACTATTTGTCAAGACAAAATCTTCCTACGCTCTTGACTGTGCGGGGACAATACGTGTTAACTCCAGGTTTCCTTGTAGCTTTCTTAACCGACTTCACTGGCTGCATTGACGTCATTGGCCACGAACTTACTGTGAGTAGGGACCGACATTCCCTAATCTTCTAAGCTACCGGAAGGCGTGGCTGAACTTAACATTAGCACGCCGTCACCGAGTATACTTCGCCGCTTGACTATGTCGGCCAAAGCGGTGCGCTGAACGAGCACGTGTCTGACGTATTTGGCATCATGATCAAGCAGAGAGTCGAAAACGAGACAGCAGATAAGGCCGACTGGCTTATTGGAGAAGGCTGTCTAATGCCAGGAGTCAAAGGCGTCGCTTTGCGTTCCATGAAGGCTCCCGGGACAGCTTACAATGACCCTCGTTTCGTGAGAAGATCTCCTCAAGCACTTATTCCCACCTTGCCTACGCGGACTGTCTTTGACTATTTCGAATCAATTCACTACAGCTAACATCAATCACCTCCAGGGCCAAGACCCACAGCCTGCAAACTTCGAGGGGTTCAAGATGACCAAGGAGGATAACGGTGGCGTGCATATGTACTCAGGCATTCCAAATAAGGCATTCTACAATGTCGCCATGGAGTTCGGTGGTTACTCGTAAGTCACGCTCAAATTTGATATTGTCATATGCATTACGTCCCCAGTAATTGGAGGAGCGTCCGACGGCCGGTTGAAAAGGGGTGGCCAAGTCTTGAAGGGGCTGGCCAGTCAATCAAAACGCTCCACCAATCACAAATCTACGACACAAGCAGCGAACCGAGTGCGCGACAGTAGCTAATTCGACTGCACCCCGCCACAGGTGGGAGAAGGCGGGCAAGATCTGGTGGGAGACGATGCAGAGCGGGCAGATCCCGCCGCGGTGCAGCTTCATCCAGTTCGCGGACGTGACGGTGGACAAGGCGGCGGAGCTCTTCGGCGACGCCGCGGCGGCGGCGGTGCTCGGGGCGTGGAACGACGTCGGCGTCGTCAGGAAGACGTACGGCGGCAAGAGCCGGTGCGCCGACACCACGACGCGCGAGATGCCGCTCCTCAGCGAGGACGACCTCGCCCGGGGCATGGACCGCGCGCGCAGGTCGCGCCTGCGGAGGCAGCAGCTGCTGCTGCAGGACCAGGCGAGCTTCTGCAGCCGCCGGGGAAGGCGCATCGAGGATGATGCCGAGGGGCAGGGCGCGAGGACGCACTGGGGGCACGATGGCGGGTACGTCAAGATGTGAGCGCCAGAACTACGGCCAGGGCCTGGCCTAGATGACGGATAGACTGATAGCTACAACTTGAATAAGTTCCTTGAACCCCTCTAGATGATGTCTCTTGCTGAAGTGTTCCCAACTGCATAGCTGGCGACATGGGGGTGCCATTTTTGAATCCTGGCCTGCGCTTGGCATTTCTGTCATCCACCACATGGGATTTGCCCACAAGTAGACTTGTGCTTCACATGAGAGACTCGATAGAAAGGCAAACTTCAAAGAATTAATTGGCGCTCACTATATACAAGATATGCATCCATCGCACTCGGATATTTACCGAGCCCCAAACTATATACAATTCAAAATCCGAAGACGACAACAGCGAAAAAGACCGCATTACACCTACGAGCCGAAGGTGAACTCGGGGATCTCAATCGTGGTCACGGTCCAGGTCTTGCCGCCATCGCTCGTGCTCATGTCGCCGGTGACGCCCTCGCCCTTGCCCAGGGTGTTGATGTAGTCGGGGTCGGCCTTGTCGAGGATGATCTTGGTGTCGATCCACGCTGGAACGGGCTCGTTAGCGACTCCATATATTCCTATACATCATTTTCTCTGCTTCCTTTCCTCTTTGATGGGAAGAGATCCATAGCAGTAGTAGAAATGGATAGATACTGGGGAAAAGGGGGAACTTACAGTGCGCGCCCACGGTCCCGCAGTCCTCGGCCGCGCACTCGACGGCGCTGCCCCAGCCCTGCGCGTGGCCGTCGCTCGTCGACAGCGTCGCCACCACGTCGCCGTTGATCGAGACCGTCTGCGTGTAGTTGCCGGTCGAGTCGTCGAACTTGTCTGCGCGAAGATTAGTTCCCATTCTGGCTAGCCACCCCCCCCCCTCCCCCAGCCAGCGGGCAAGCTTAGGTAGCAAAGGAGCTGGTGGGCTTGACGATGAAGTTGCGGGTAAGGGGAGTGGCTGAAGGCTTGATTGCTTACAGTGCATCGTGATCTGGTCGCCTTTCTGGGCGGGCGTGCCGTCCGTCTGGACGGGCATCTGGGAATCGGCTAATAGGAGAGAGAACATTAGCCAGTCAGTCCTCATCCTCCTACCCTCCTACCATCATCATTTTTCCTTCCCTAGGTAGGTAGGTAGGTAGGTAGGTAGGTAGATGGGTACGACAGGGGGTAGGTAAAACGTGACTCACGTCCGGTGCTGAGGAGCGTGTAGGCGAAGATGCTCCACTCGTCCGACTGCCAGTTGTCGGCGATGGACTGGATCAGGTCGCCGTTGGACGTGCCCATGCCGACCCAGAGCGAGGCGACGCCCGAGCTGCCGCCGGGCACCCCGGGGAGCACCAGCGTCGACGTCGCCTCGCGGATGAACGAGTCCGTCGCCACGGGCCCCGTGCTGAACGCCGGCCCCATCGCCGCGTCCGCTAGCGGGGACGTGAGCGCGAGGGCCGCGAGCGTCGAGAGGACTTGGCGCGAGGAAGGCATTGTGTCGGACTGGACTGTTGTTGTTGTTGTGGTGATGGATTCACTTCGTCGTGGGTGGATGATGCGGTATATGTGATGTGTCTAGACCTGGACCTGTGCCTGAATATCGTTCCCATATCCGTAAGAGACGACGGACCGTAGTAGCTATTTGTACCACCGCGCATACGGGCGGTTGCCGTGGGCATCCCGATCTGGCGACGGCACGATCGCGAAACGTCGTCGTGCCATTGGTGGAGCAACTGTTAATATACCCCGGACAGCGGACAGGGCCAGCCAAGGACGAATCCAGGGCGTGGCCGTTCCGAGGATACGAAGAGGGGACGAACGTCCCCGTTCGGCAAGGCCCGCGTGCGACGTTGCCCGAATAGGCATGAGGCCGCCTCGCTTGGCGCACCCGGAGATTCGCAGGGGTCAGCCAGGTGGAGAGGCCGTGTGTGGTAGGCGGACGCCAGCACAGGACCTCGACGCAGCAGGAGCAGGAAGGACAACTGCACGCGAATAGGAGCACGGGGTTGGCGTCTGGCCGGCCGGGACGCTGCTGGACGCCAAAATAGCCAGCCAGTCTCCAGTGAGCCAGCCGCCGGCTGGGCCAGTGGGCAGTCGCTAGACCTTTCTCGAACTTCCCCATCGCCAATATTGCAGCGCGCCTCGTCCAACCGTCGACGGGCCATGGGGTCTCGGGCGACCATCACTGCCGCACTGGGACCGTGGCCACCCTTTCGGGCTTCGTCCGCGACGGTCTAGCGCCGCGATGCTCAATTGCTCCTCTATATTGGTTCCTTGGATCCTCAGACGGGCGGGCGGTGCTTGGCGTAGGGTCCTCCGGAGAACTCTTCAGTGTTTATTCATAGATACGAGTTCACGGCACCGGCCATCCTCGATTTCTTGCATTGCCAATCGCCAAATATCGCCGGGTAGTCGCATATAACGGTCCAGCGACACGCGTTGTGCTATAGTACACGCTCATATCAGCCTGGTGGAGCCGAGGGTAGGCAGAAGATGGAAATACATATCATATGTTGGACGCGCTATACATGTAGACCGGCGTTGCATCTCTCGTGATGCTGACTGTTTCTTACTCCAACCAGGCCAGACAGGTAATTCCGGCGGTTTACCAGTTTTCCAATTGGGACGAATAGAGTCGCATATCGCAATTTCGGCTCTTCTGGTTGTATGCAGGAACAACGAATGCGCGGGCGTGGGATAGCTACCGGGCCATCTGGCAGCGTGGCGGCAGGCGAGACCTCGCTGTTGCAGGGAGTATGTTGAAAAACTCGACCGTTTCTCCCCCTGTTCACCACCAAGAAACCGGACATCGCGACCCCGATACTTGGTTGGACATGAAGTTGTGTTACGCTGTCACGCAGGCCCGGGTTTTGTCTTGTCTGTTGGCAGGCTCCCAGACATTGATGACGACTGCGCTCTCGGTCTCCCCCTGACACGGCCTTCGAAACGGCCGCGAGGTTTTTACTTGCTCGGTTCCTGATAGAGGGTAGGGTGATGGGGCCACAGGTTTCACAGCTTCTACATAGCGCTTGGTTGCCTCTGTAAACTGGATTCCAGGATCTTTCTTTGTGGCTCTCATGTCCTATTCGTCGCTTCTGTTGATTGTGTCGCCTAAACCCCCCCCTTGCGAAAGGACAAACGGCCAGGACAAGGGCCCAATATACTCGCCCAATTGCAGTCGCCTAACGGGTTTGGGTAGTATCGGCAACTAGGTTTACTTTGTCTCTGGAGTCTCATGGGCCGACAGTTTCTAAATTGTGCTTTGGGAAGACGTCCAACTAGACTTCTCGACTCCACTTATTCATAGATCCCGGTCTCCCGAGTTTCGACGTTGCTGGCAAGGCTGGCTGTCCGCAGTGTGTTCAGCCCCTGGCTCATTCATGAACTTCAACCTCTCGGCGACCTAGTTGTAATGACTGACTCACTGGCATAGCCTGCTTCGAGGTAGAGAATGCGGCTTAAAACTCAGCCTTGGGCAACAATGATCGTGCCCAAAGGACACAACGGTAACAGCTAATGGCTATTGATCGCAGGGCTGGACGGGGAAGTATGTAAACCCCTCACGACCTCAACCAATACCAGCATTCGTGACAGTGTTATTGCGGCTCAGGGGAATTTCGTCGGTCGAGTTGCACATCCACCCGCGCCCGCACTCGAATATGTTGTGTAAGGCTATGCGACGAAAGGCTACGTGATGACGCCCAAGCCGGCAGGCAGACGCAAGGCAGCCACCGGCTAGGCATGCTTGACAATTTGACAATCTGGCAATCCGGTATGTTGTTTTTTTTCCTGCACTGCCGCGGGGGGTTGAGGCTGCAAACGTTACACCGAAGACTCGGCTATGCGTCCCTAATCACATACGTATGCACCATTGCGTAAGAGCATGGCCCCCCCTTGGAGCCCGACGTGCCATGAGGCGCATGCACGATGAGCGAGTTGTTGCTTTTTCTTTTTTTTTTCCCACTGCGACCCTGTGCCATACGCGTGAAAAACGCACACTTGAACCCCTCAATCGTCGCCCACGGGGGTCATCGCTCGGGTTTGTGTTGACCGACGTCACTCCACCGCACACATTCCTGCATGATCCAGGAGATTCCGCGCTGCCAATAGCAAGATTGACAGATCTATTACTTTGCCCCAAGATCGAGAATTCATGCTGATATTCTTGTGGTTTCAGCTGGCATCGTCATTCGCAGCGTCAGCCTCAGTATGGCATTCCTTTAATCGAATACCGGACTTTCCTCGTATATACATATCGATGTACCATTTGGGGGAGAGCGGGGGTGTTCAGTGCGTAAGTAACACAAAACCGTACATTTCACTCTCAGCGGGTACCTAGCGGCTTACTCTTGCATTATACAGCAAGATCTTGTTCTACGTGTAGCTACCTAGGTACCTATTTGTCGCATGGCTAGAAATATCTCGACGCTATTAGGTCAGCGCTGACGAGGGTACGGGTACATGTGATTATTGCCCTTTCGTGGTATTGGCGTTGGTGAAGAATAGATAGAAACCAAATAGGTAAAGAAATTAGATATTTTCATCTACTTGAGTCTAACAGCAAAACCCCCTGTTATCACTACGTCTTCAAGCTGAACAGTAGGCAAGCTTGCGGTCCAGCATTACAGCCTTGTGTCCCGCATCCAGGAGTCACCTGTTGTTCTGACTGTACATATATATGAAACACTTATGTGACACCTATATCTAACAACTTTGCCTGCCAGCACATAATAGGGTTAGCTCACCCCAGCTTCTGCATTGCTGCATGTCTTCACCGTAATTCTCCTACTACCTACGTTAACTACCTAAGTCAGTAATTCGCTTGAAGGTTGTACGATGATGTCTTCATGCTTGAACAATCCCCAGGTCCTCTCTGAGCGGTCAGGGGATAGTATCTGAATGATCAAACCCAAGTCAAGTTGAGGCTAGAATTACACATGAAAAGGGGTGGGGGACGCCAGGGGTAGTTGTGTGTCGTTGTTCACTTTATGCGCCTAATTTTAGCGCTGCAGCTAAATTCGTTTGATAGCAGTTTATACCGATAAATTGTTAGTGTCAACTAGGTAGAGGGCCTTTGGTTTTTTGTTTGTGTGAACGTATTATATATGCTTATAGTATCATAAATTGTGTCCTCTTTCTACATATACCGTTCAGGCTGAATAGCATGAGTCACAAGACACATATGAACAAGGTATATTTACTATGTGGCAGCCAGGTTCCATACTTTTCAACTTAGGAGGATATACATGTACGACGTCTCATGTGAATGAAACTCTCATATAAGAGTCAGGTTCATTTAACTCGACTGGATTGTGGTCCTACGAATATCTGGATGGCCTGGGCGTATACACACGACACTGAGGTGGCTCGGCATACCTAGTCTTTGACCCCCGACTAAACTAATCGCCACGCTATTCTTCACCTGGCCAGGTGATAGTAACAGGTGGTATTCTCGAGGAAACGTAGACGGTTTTGACTTTTGGCCTTCAAGACTATACTACATCATTTCTAGGCTTAGGAAGGAGGTTCGAAGAATAGCTATATCAACACAGAGGACCTATCAATTGTCGAGTTTTATTCAAATTCTAATAAGAACACCATGCGAAACTAAGTTCCCCTCCTATACATAGGTATTTGCGTAGTCATCGCTGATATTGAGGGGGGGCAAATTCGCTGCAACGTCGAAAACTGCCAAGCGAATTAGAGTAGTGTAGCATAACGCCAACCCCCAGGATAGTACTACCTCCAGACCACAATCACACAAGGTAGCTAGCGGCCTACCTAGCTCCCCGCAGCAAAGTCACACCAAGACAGGGGTCAAACGCTCCGAGTATATACTCAAGACAGTCCGCCAGATTCCCCACACAACACGATATAGACGAAACCTAACCTCTCCACCAAGTCCGGCAAGGAATATCTTACCCCGAACGATGACGCCAAAGCCCGAGCCCGCCACCAGAGCCGATATTCCCGCCCTCGTCGACCTCTGGCTCTCCGCCTTCGACACCCCCTTCATCCGGCGCATCTACCCGGACACAGCCGACAGCCGCACGTGGCTCACGCGCGCCTTTGGCAAAAACCTCGGCCCGAAACCAGGCCCCGGTGGGCCCGAGACGCGGGTCCTGGTCGTCCGCGCCGACGGCGACGAGAACAAAGGTGAGTTGGCCGGCACGCGCTCGCTCCCATTAACCTTGCCAGGGGCATGTATGTAGGCTGGGCTGGTTCGCTAGCTAGTGCCTACCAATCGCTCTGCTCGCGCGATTCGGTGCGTCGGGATATTAACCAGGATCCAGGTCGCCCCGTCGCCCTCGCCGTGTACCACCTCGTGCCGCCGGGGTGCGACCCGGCGCGGCGCGCGTGGCGGGCGCGGTGGCCCGGCTTCGCGGACCTGCCGGGGATCCGCGAGGACGTGCTCGCGGGGTTCTTCGACCCGATGGAGCGGACGCAGACGTACCTGCTCGGGGGCCGGGGGCACGTTTGTGAGTTCCGACTACTTTGCCTTCTTCGCGTGATAGATAGAAGCGAGAATTCTTCTTGTCGGCGGTGGCCGGTGGGTTTACGTATAATGAATGATATACTTATCAGCGCGGCCTTGCAGTCCTCGAGGCCCTGGGGACCGAGCAGGCCCACCGGAAAAGGGGCTACGGGGGTGCGCTGGTGAGGTGGGGCACCGAGCTCGCGGACGAGATGGGCGTCGAGTGCTATCTTGATGCCAGCCCCGCCGGACGATCGTTGTACGAGGCCTATGGCTATGTAGGGCGGGATGTGTCTGCTATTGTTGATAAGCAAGATGGGACATCTATGGTACGACCTAGGAAAGTAGAAGGGTCGTAGGGGGTAGTATGATGGGCTCGATACACAGATGCGGCTCCCGTGACCCGTAACGGCTGCAATGACTACCTATATGAGGTTATAAAGGACCATCTGGGTCTGTGGGGGCATGTAAAGCATCTGGTGTGTGTATGAAGGAGGGAGAGAGAGGAGGTGAGTACGGACATACGTAGGCCCATACCCTGGACCAGGGGTTCATGTCAACAAGATGTAAAAAGAGATTTATAAAATGAACGAAACTTCAAAGGAGCGGTATAACCGAAAATTTATCTGGGCTTGAAGAGTTGGAGAGTGCTACCTAAACAATCTTCCCGTGGATGTTAAAGAACTAGAGAGATCTTATCCTGTATACAATCACTCTGGCTGTTTGAGAAGCTCAGATTTCAGAGCGAATGTATCTACTAAACAAAGAAAAATGTCACCCTCCCCGAGTATGTAACGAATGACTCATGTCAATCCACAATAAGGAAAGAAGCACCCAACGAATATTAGCTTCTCTCGGCTTTCCACTAGACACAAGTGAAACTCAGAGCACGCCATCACGTCTCTGTGATGGGAAAGCCGGAGAGCTCAGCAATCAAGTCCCTGCAGCCGATGTATCCGTTCTCACTAGCAAGTTGCATTGCACTGCGGCAATGCTTCTCCTCAAAGCCAGGTTCGAGGTTCAGATTGGCCGTGTTATCTTTTATCTTCCAGAGGTATTGGATCATCGTGAAACGGCCGTGCTCTGCAGCCCCTTCGATGGGCCATCGTCCGTCTTCTTTCGAGGGTGGGGCGTACAAGTCCGCTCCGTGAGATACAAGCTCAGCGACGATGTTGCAGTTGCCGCTGATGGCGGCGAGTTGCAGAGCCGTGCCACCCCTTCTGATCGATGCTGCTGCATTGACATCGACGCCGCATTCGAGAAGTAGTTGAACAATTGTGAGGCTGCCAACCTCCGCAGCTTGCTGAAGTGGGCCCCTTAAAACGCCCATGCCAGGTATTGCGTGAGGATTAGCTCCCCGCTCTATCAAGAAGCGGACAAGACTTTCGTTTCCCGTTTCAATTGCCTCTAATAGCGCCGTTTTCTTGACGTAGCGCAGGTGGTAATCGACCGATACAATGCTATTCACATTGCAACCAGCATCAAGAAGCTTTGTTGCAGCTACAAAGTTGGGATCCTTGCCTCCACCACATAACGAAATCGCTACGCTGAGCGGGGAAGTGTATAAGTTGACGCCTCTGAAAGTATCAAAGCACCCGTCTAAATATATGGTACCTAAAGACAGAAGAATGTCTAGACACTTGAAGCTGCTGTGACTACCTCTGATTGCCTCGCACAAAGGCACAATGTTAAAGTCTCTCGTCAGAGGAGGTTTACCATTCGGGAATTGTAAGAGCAGCCGTAGGATGGCTGGGTGGCCCCTTGATGCAAGGCGTAGAGCCGCTTTGTCTAAAGGGTCGGCACCCCTCGCTAGTAAGTTTTGGACTAGACCTTTGTTGTCCTTTTTGATTGCGACTTGCATGCACTGTTTGAGTTCATCCTGTGACGGTGGCAGTAACTGCAGGACGAATTCGAATATAGGGGCATTGTTCGCTTCCAGAGCGGCCACGAGGATACGCTGCCGTGTAAATTCCCAATTTGTCGCGATACAGCTGAGAACGTCTCTATCCTGTAAATACACAGCGCATCTAAATAAGTCGTCGGCTTCCGACAAGGCGTGCACAACAATCCCATTCAAGAGCGTTTGTACGAGCAGGCGATTCCCTCCCTTGAGGGCTGCGGTCAATATATCGGAGTCATGAATTGTCGCTCCTGAGCCGAGTAGTTCGAAAGCCAGATCATCGTTGCGGTTTTCAATTGCGATTCCTAAGGCACGCTGCCTTCCCGCGTGATCTGGATCAGGGCAATGCTTTATAAGCTTTCTTGCGTATTCGATATCTCCAACCGTGGCAGCCGAAGCGAGTGCATCTCTGAACTGGCCTTCTTGGTCGAGGTACTGCAGTGCGCCTGCCTCCTCCAGTCGAGAGACGAGTGCCATATCCCCAATCAGGATGGCTTCAGCTAGCGGAGTACGCCACCTTTTTACGGACTGGATGACACCCGCCTCGAGGTCAGGGGCCTTCGACCAGATGAGCTCGAATAGGTCGGTCCTTCTGAGTCGGATTGATTGACTCAATATAATGTTCATGTCTCCGCAATAGGGGAGCAATTGCTCGAAGAAGCCGTGATGCCCCACCTCCACAGCACTGGCAACGACCTCCTGGATATCTCCTGACACTTCATGTAGGCATTCCCCGCATCCCACCTGCTCACAGGCTTGACGGATATTGTTAAAGGCTTCCGCAGCTTCTCTTACTTCCAGGTCTACGACCTTCGATAGGAACTCCTCACTTGCGAGCTCTCGGTGATCAGCAGGGGGTGTTTCGCGTATCCATAGGAGGACCGCTCCAGCAGTCCACCCTTGATCGAAGATTCCCGAAATGACATGACGTGCCTTCTTACTACACAATCTGTGTGTTGGTTCAAAGCTGCGCAGCATTTCTTCTGTTGTGGTTTTGACAAACAAGCCGGCTTTCGACCAGGCTCCCAGTAAACCATCTATGCTCGCCCCAGCCTCCAAGAGTGCCTTCACACTTCCCGGGCATTGCCACCTTATTGCGTGGGCTATTAGAGGCAAACTGTGTCCACCACCACTACATACTGTGCAATTTGCATCAATTAGGCCCGTAGCCAAGAGCTGGCAGGCTAAACTGTCTGCTTGGGCTTCGAGTGCAGCCTCAAAAAGGTTTTGTACAAAAGCCTTTGCCGCGCTACTCGAACTTGACTGAAGAAATTGGGCGGATATGGTAGTCAAGTCTTTCGACCGGGCGAGGAACCGGATTACGGCTTCTTTCGGTATGTTTTCGAGGCCCGCAAACCCATTCAGTGCAGAGAAAATGAGGAACCGGAAAATATTTGTGTCGAGACTTTCAGATATTGGTATCACATTATGGCCAACGGTGCTACCAAGCCCTTGAAGCATAGAATTCGGAAAAAAGGTCGAAATTTTTCGAAGCGTATATTCAACAGTTAGCCCGTTCTCTCTAGTGTAGCGCCTGTCCCTTGCTACCTTTATATCTGTCAGGAATTCCCTAAGACCCATTCCACGGAAACCAATGCTACCCCGATTGCCATGACTGGAATGGCCTGCAAGGCTGATAGGTTTCAAACCAAATACGTGCTCGAATGTCTGAGATGACAAGTCTTCGAACCATTTAGATGGATGTTCAAACGGAAGGGTTAAGCACCGAGGGGTCGCGACCAATTCGAGAAACTGGCCGGGGCTTTCAGCATCCTGCATAGATCGAAAAAGCTCAAGTCCTTCACACGGCTCAGAGGTTTCACATGGTTCAGAGGACAAAGTGTCTCCAGGTCGAATAGCACCCTGCAAGTCATGGGCTTCAAGCCAGTCCATCTCGGGGATGGCATGAGGGCTGGTGACTATGGGATCTCTAGGGACATGGCCAAGGGAAACACCTCGTCCTTGGACCCCGCTGTATCCATGAGAGAGGCTCCTGGGGATTAGGCTTTGTGGCTGAGGGGAAGCCCCTGGGTTTGGTTGAAGTGACCTGGGCGACGGTGTTGCTGATTTTGCATTCACCCACGGGGTCCACGAGCCGTCATGTCTTTGGATCTCAATGATAGCTTCTGCCGGTAGAGCACTTGTCCGCTCAGCTATTTGACGTTGTCGCCTCAAACGGCTAGCGTTGCTGTTGTAGTGTCGCCGGGCGCGCTGGATTCTATGCTCGGCAATGGGATGGCCTGATATAGTAATCCTGCTTCGGGTCTTCTGCGGAAGGCGTTCAAGTTCCCTGAAAATGAATTCCCACTCGGACTCCTTCAAATTCTTGCGGACTTTCCATTTTCTGAATTGTGCCTCGTATTGTGAGATGCTTTAGAAGTTGTTTGTTAGCAAGCGCTTAATCGGATTCCAATGCTGTATCTTACGTTGCGTCGAGACCCTGGGATCTCATTCTCTCGGCCAGCTCTTCAACAGTGAGCTCCTTGTTCAAGAACAAGCCCAAGATAATATCCTTGTGTTGGTCCCATTTAGATTCCGCGATTTTCATCGTCCGAGGCACAGGAGCCATGGTGAAACATGGGATTCAGTGGTCGATCTCCGGCAATGGACGGTACAAACGGGAAGTCGGACTGGTGCTTATATAGAGTTGTCAGCTCCTCCGGGACAGGTTCAAGTGATGAATAGACAATTGGTCTACCAGAAATATTCAACGATAGATGAATAAGTATAATTCAGCACCGTTCATCAAGCAGCAAACGCGAACATAAAAAGGCAAAAGTTCCCTAGAATGGGGACATACAGCCGGAAGCTGTTTGGAATCAGTCTAGAGCATCAATCTCGCTTCCTATATATAGCTGAGAGCAGAGTATTTCACTCATATTCACAGAACGCTGTGCCAAGACAAGAAGTACCTAACCCCGCGGCATAGAAGCAGGCTCCGGCTTCAGGCTTTTTATTCAGATTTTGTCACCGGAGCAAAGCCTATCACATTGGACAGGATGCAAACAAGAGGGGGTTACATGCATTCAAGGAAGAAACCACGCATCCAATCAGAAGCACTATAACCACTATGCTTGAGGGAGGCGGAGAGCCTACCGCAAGTACGTAACCTACTCCCACCCTATTATTGGAGATAACTAACCGGTGGCTTTGTGTTGTGATCCCAAAGCTAGATTAGGTACGTACGTCGCAGGAAGGCGCTGACGTGGCGATGGTCTATGGGGGGCTGCGCAGTCTTCGCGTACCTAGAAGCCAAAACCTGGGAGGACTCGACTGACATAACCGGAAGAGTACAAACAAGACCTGTATATGTGAAGGTCAATCAGTACTATGTACCTCACGTCTGGAACGATTGCCCGATTGAACCACAGCACCAAGCCCATAGGCGGGTTGAGGCTGAGGCGTATTCTAGGCAAAATCATTGGTGACACAACTTGGGATCACAAATATTAATTGAACTTATCGCAACCTACGATGGCGCCTCTGCACATCACAGGCCCCCGAGGCCAAATCCTGAGCGGATACACCGAACATCTCAGGGTTTGGCTATCTCATGGTTTGGCCTCGTGGTAAAGCTCAGGGTTTGGCAAGCAACGAGAAATATGCTGTAGCGAGGGTTTTGTCATGGCCATGGCCATAGCAATGACCATGGCTTTGATGGGTATGAATTTCTATATAATGAATCCGCGACAACTCTCAAAATTTCCTTCTTGATTTTCCAGTCTGCATCATTCGCGTACAATTTCAATTCCTACTCGCTACAATCACATTGAGGCCATCGTACCTTCAAGATTCAACCTTTCTTCGAACAGACACAGCATCATGTCGGGTTCCAAGACAACCGCCTCCGCTCAGGTATCGGGAGCAAGCAACAGGTATATATCTTCGATGTTATCACGCACCCGTTATTAACTTCACCTCTAGCCTGTCTGGGGGCCAGCCGCCTCACAATATGAATGAATATCTGCGCTCCGATAAAACTATCACGGAACGATATCTCGATGCGACTTCTTTAGCCAAGGATCAGGACGCAAGGAAGGGGTATTACAAAGGAAGGGCCAAACAGACAATTCAGAAGTTCGATCATGCTTGGTCAAAGGGGAGCAAGAACTGACTGATCCAAGATAAACATACAAGGCACGTGGGCATGGGAGATGTGACATTCATTTCAACTGATTGAGGTGGCTGTTGTATAGCTACTTTGTATGTTATAACATATGAGATAGTATGAATTGCTCAACACAATTATTAAAACCTCGAAGCAATATGTTTCCCATGTGTGATGTAGCCATGTTTCCATCATAAACTACTCCATGCTCTAGCTTCTTCGGCACATAGGAGACTTGACTGTCTAGGAGCGTTTATGTCATCGCATAAATAAGTTATTAAACTTTAATAACTAGTATTATTTAACTGCAAATCTAATAAAAAACTTTTATACAAATTGTATTTTTATAAATATTAACTAATTTATTGAAAAGCTATTCACAGTAACAAACAAGGGCGGTTTTCCGGTCCATTGAACTACGGTCGCAAGAGCCGAGCACAGCCTCAACAAACAGGGACGAGTGTGCTGATTAGTTAAAACCGCTCATGCTTATAAGCGTCGAACCTAAACATTTGCATTGATAGGTAGCTTACTCACTGGGAAACACCAACATGCTACTTTTCCAATCCCATCGCCCTCGGCGCATGGCCTCGATAACCTCTGTGCCCGCTGGCCAGCCTCTTAAACTTTGCCAAGCATGAGAATGGAAATCTATGATGTGTTTTCGAGCCCTGGTGAGCTGATTGAGGGGGTCTGGCCTCTGCCGTGCTTGAGAGCTTCTGTCGGCTACATCGTAACGTCGGATGAGTTAACAGGAGTAGCTCCGGTGTTTATTCAATATATTTTATCGAAATTTTGCAAACAATTCACATTTCATTTACTCGTGAACGAGTTAAATAGGGGAGCAATGGGTGACAGAAGCGAGGCAAGGTCAGCATTAACAGACTTGAGGAACTGTTCCACCAAATCTCCGTGAGGCCGAAACGGCGGGTTTGTACGAGCTATAATGAAGGGTTAGAGATACGAGACATCGGTAAGTAGTAATGAGATTAATAATATGCCCGGGGAGTATTCTCTGTCAAGGATATCAACAACATGCCAACTATATCAAACTAGACATTAGGCGCCACTTGCTATTTATACCTGAATGGTGGTTCAAATTTCCAAAGAAGTTTCAGCGAAGATGGGCTCAAACTGTTATTGCGTATTTGGTAACATTGTCTAGAATGAGGCGCTTATATTGGTTGAATCTCGGAGTTGTCGCTATTTTGGTGGAGCGTAATGTGCTTCAGACCTGGTAGATGTGCCGAGAAACAATTACTCAATACCGCGAGTAAGCTTGAATTAAGAAGACACGGGACCAAGGTACGCCCAAGTGAGGATGGGATGCCTTATTTCAAGCTGATACTTAAATGTTTCTCTACGAGGATCTCCTGAAGATGCCATGTAAGAGCTAAAGGGCAGATCTCATAATTCACTGCCCTTTTGTTCGAACGTTCAACAATAGTTTCCCTCTCTACATCTTTCTAGCTAGTCATACATCTGAGGGTGGGAACGGGAATACGGGGTATGTGAAGGACTTCCATATCCGGCGGGCCAACTATGAGAGGGTGATAGCTGGTGGCCTCAAGCTATGGTCATTTTCGAAGAGCTTCCCGTTCGTTCTTACAAACAACAACCTGGTCGTATTTATAATGCTACGCAGAATAATCAGGTTATGTGCTAGACTTGCCGAGATATTCGTGTACAATGTTCGAGGACCAGCTACAAGACCTTCAATTCCACTATCACCATTCGATGGCTAAGGTGTTTGGTAGGGAAAGTGACACAGCAGTATTAAGCTAGTATTCTTGCCTACGCCTGCTAGGATTGGAAGCCCAAGAGGAAAACCTGAGAGTTTTAGTGGCATGCAAGCTTTTGAGGGATTAGTAGGCGGGTTGCGTTTTGAGGGCTACTGTTATGCGCGATCACCGGTGGCGGTGGCTTTCGGCTGTAAATCAGGGGTGATGAACTCGTTGACATTACCAGCCTCAAGGTGCACCCGGGAGTCTTTTCCGGATCATTCTAGTAATATAGTGGTGTGAAGTTCCATGCGGACCCATGCGTTGTGCCATGTTCAGCGCCGACTGAAGGCTTGTATCACTGGACGGCTTTGCTATCAGATGCACCGGCATCATGTGTCGCCGCTGGTTTCTTTTGGAATCCCGATACCTTGAACGTGCAAACGAGGAACCGTTGCCTTACACGACTTGCTTCATGGGCGATACAGGATGCCTCATTGAACCTTTGAGCCATCTAGGTTTCAATGCGCAACAGGTGTTAGCCACTGTAGATTGAAGTGCGATTACAGTTAAGAGTGACCTCAGTCGGCGGGTCGGATAGGGGGTTTTGTTGCGGAGTGCCTCCCGATGCCACTGAACCAAATCCGGCCTAGTGGCATCCCATAGGTTACGTGCCGCAATCCACCGGCAACTGCCCGCGCCCCAGACCCGGCCTCATCAACACCTGCATCATAATGTAAGTACTTAAGTATGTACGTCGCCGTCTGCTTGTTTAGACGACAGTTCACCTCTCTACCGCGTCGCAGCAATGGAGGACGACGACTTTGGAGCGGATCCCGAATTCCTAACGGCGCTTGCCTCGTCAGCGACCGGGAGTAATTCGAGCCAAGCGAGATCGCAGCCGACAAGTCGCCCCCAGCAGCCGATACCCCAGAAAATACAGCAGCCAACACCTCAGAGACTAGACAAGGCGCCGCCGTCCAATTCTGCCGGGCCCAAGATCGTACAACCGACACCCCAAGTCCTCCCCCAGCGATCGTCGGGCTCCTCGATTCTGGTTTCGCCGCGTCAAAAGGGGAACCCCGTACTCGCATCTCTGCGCTCGGTGGCATGGGAATACAGCGATATTCCAGCCGACTACGGCCTGGGCTTGACGACATGCGCCCTCTTTCTGAGCCTCAAATATCATCGACTGCACCCCGAATACATCTATACACGAATACGGAATCTGCAAGGGAAATACAACCTGCGCATCCTCTTGACAATGGTCGACATTCCAAACCACGAAGACTCATTGCGCGAGTTGTCTAAGACCTCGCTGATCAACAATGTCACCCTCATTCTTTGCTGGTCCGCTGCGGAAGCCGCTCGATACCTCGAGTTATACAAGTCGTACGAACACGCCAATTTCAATGCCATCAAAGGCCAGCAGGCTACAAGCTACGCCGAAAAGCTCGTCGAGTTTGTCACGGTGCCACGGGGCATCAATAAAGCCGACGCTATCTCGCTAGTCAGCGCGTTTGGCAGCCTCAAAAATGCCGTCAATGCCGATCCCGAACAAGTTGCCGTTCTTGGCGGCTGGGGCGAGAAGAAGGTCAAGCGGTGGTGCAGCGTTGTAGAAGAACCATTCCGGGCCCAGAAAGCTGCCGAGAGACGCCTGGTCACCAACGAGGGCAACTCTGTTGCTGAACAGGCCATCCCACTAAGCCGAGTGCCGCTTAGAGACATGCCGAGTCTATTGGCTAGCAGGACTCAAGACAGCGCCATGCCACAGCCAAAGTCAAGAGGTGATGGGCCTAGCAAGCCCGCTCAATTCCAGATTCGGGATTTCGAAGGTGATGATATCGATGACGAGGAAGCCATGCTGGCCGCTGCTATTGAAGAATCCAAGAAAACGGCAGCACAAGAGAAGGCATCGAGTTCTGGCGCGGACTCTCAGAGGGAAGGCCAGCTGAGTGACGGCATCGCGGCTGCGCTTGCCAAACTGAGAAACAGCAATTAATTCAACAAATGGGCAGAATGGAGCGAGGGTTATCTGTGCGTTAGATGCTGTTCGCTTGGTCCAAGGTGCCATATGCTTGGAGAGGTGAATGCTTAGGCCGATAGTGATCATCCAAAGTGTCTCAAGTGTCTAGCCTTATTAGTGAGGCAGGCTCCCGATCATGCCACAGCACCCAGTCCGGATGTGCGAATGCCCAACGCCCGCATCGATAGTGCGGTCGGGTTGGTTGGACAATCGCGAACCGCAATTCGGACTATTCGGTGCGTTCATTATCGAAATGCTTGCACGGGCCCCGGGCAGGCTTCCTTTGCGCGCGTGCCGTCGTGCTCATCCGACCTGAATATTTCTGCAAGGCTGCCTTATGATGACGTTGTGGAATGCCCCTTGCAGATTGCAGGGCGGCGCCCCAGCTAGATAACTGGCCTCGGGGGTTGAACAGCTACGAGCATACCCGGGACACCTCTATTCTCCGAGTCGCCGGCCAACAGATCGGATCTCGACATGATCTCGGCGGAAGAAGCCATCCCACATATTGCCTTACCACCAATACTGCATATACGATGCGTCGTGTGTTATGCCTGTTCATCTAAAGCTTAGGCTACCCGCAAAAGTACCTAATGAGCAATGCGGTCGATGGGATGGGGTTAGGGTTTATTGATCCCTCACAGGGCGGCTTGGTTGGCATCGGGCCAGGCCTTATTTCCTTCTTTTTTTTTAAAGCTTGGGGGAACCCTCCATTCACTACATACAACCAGCTGGCTTTCCCCACACCCGGACACAACCCCCCGTCTTTAATAGATCGCAATCTGTGGATCTCGGGACGCGCTTGGAGACGTTGGGGGTCGACTGGCTTTTGCCTGCTGACATCCCGTGTCTCAACAGGATAAGATGTTATTGCAATTACGTTCCCTTCGGGCCTTTTCCCGTGTCTTGGTCACAAGACTATCAGCGAGCCCCTTCTTCTCTGTTTTCTTTCCTATCTCATGCCAACTATCTTGACTCTTGGTTAAGCCCTCTCGTTGGTCGGCGGCCTGGTCTCCTCTTTCGGAAGGTCAAGGCTCCCCCTTACATACTTTATCGTCACAGACAAGCAGGAGCGCTGTGCCGCTGCGCTGAAGTCCTGTCGCCTAGCAGCCCCAGTAGGGAAAGACTTGGCGGCCAAAAGAAACCTGCCTATCTGCGTAAAGTTGCGCCACAATTATGCACGAAATTTCCGCCCCTGGCAGCGCGGGCTTGCATACGCTGCAATGTTGCTCATTCACGAACATGTATGAAAGCCCGCTATTCCAACCTGAAGGTAACCTGTCATATGAGGTGAGTTCGTGCTAGCTCCAGGTTTAGCCCGTACCACATGCCTTTTTCCCCGACGAGGACGTGGATCACCCGCGGCGCACTTCATGATCACCAAGTTGCATTGCAGATGCTCTAGCTTTCCCTTATCGCGTCACGTTGGATCCTGCTTCATACAGCTTCGCACAGCCCAACGTGATCAACATCCTAACCTGGAGCCTCAATAGTGTCCGCCCCGTACTTCATACCGTCAGCTATAAGTTATAGTTATTGGTTCAATAATGTCACCCCCAAATTACCAATACCAATCCCTGTCTTCGACCAATGAAGGCTTGCTGTCAATGCGTTTTGATCTGGAAAATATGAGGGTTCAAGGTCACATACATATATCCACATCCGTGGATTGTGGTCACCTGGAAAACAGGGGCTGGGACACTCGAGAAGATGCGTAGGTTCATATAAGACCGCTCTATTTCCATCGATGAGGGCCTTTCACCTCCTCCCTTCCCAGAGATGCGCCCTTATTGAGGCACCACTGGCATCTTCGGTCTTAAGTTTGTCTTAGCGGTCAACTCTCTCAGTGCTTCCAGTGCAAACCATCCAACATGGTGAACCTCGTGTGGGCGTTCACCGTCTTCGGCTGTGTTCCATATGTCCTTGCTGGGCCTGCTTATGTATCCCATCCTGAGAGACAGGAAGCTGTCAAGGAAGCTTTTCAGCGGTCCTGGGATGGCTATTACACATATGCCTTCCCTAACGACACGTTAAAACCTATATCGAAAACCTACGAAAATGACCGGTATGTGGAATATTATTCCAAAAGTACTTAGGATGCTAGGCTAACTTACTCGCAACAAGAAATGGTTGGGGTGCGAGTGCAGTTGATGCCATATCCACTGCTCTAGTTATGGGCAACAAGGAGGTCATCAACCAGATCGTTGATCATATCATAAATGTCGACTTTGCCGTCACCGCACCAGGCGCTGAATCGGTTTCCGTGTTTGAGACGACCATTCGTTATCTCGCGGGCATGCTCTCAGGTAATCCCAGCTGTTCAAAAGCGGCTTGCCTTCATGTGCTCATCAGCGTACAGCGTACGATTTTCTCTCGGGTCCTTTGCGCGACTACGTAGACGACCCGAGCAAAGTGGATGCCATCCTCAAGCAAGCTGTCAATTTAGCCGATCTACTTAGCGTAGCTTTCAATACCCCCACGGGGGTGCCCATCAACACGCTCAACTTTGAGCCCAACGGACCTGAGCCTGGTCAGGACACCACTAACGGCCTCGCTACGATTGGAACTTTGGTGCTCGAGTGGACTCGCCTAAGTGACATTGTTGGAGATGAGAAGTACGCCAAGCTTAGCCAGATCGGCCAGGACTACCTCATCAACGTCCGTAACCCCGACGTAGGAGAGCCGTACCCTGGCCTACTCGGGACCGATGTAAACATCACCAATGGCCTTTTCACCGACTCGAGCGGTGGCTGGAACGGCGGAACAGACTCGTTCTACGAGTATCTCATCAAAATGTACCTCTATGACTCAGAACGGTTCGGCGTCTACAAGGACCGATGGGTGGCAGCCGCCGACTCAAGCATAAAGTACCTCGCATCTCACCCCACTACGCGCCCCGACCTGACCTTCCTCGCTGCTTATAACGGGGCAGGGCCTGCGAACCTATCGTTCATTTCAACACACCGTACGTTTCCCAGTTATTCCTCCCTCCCCTATTCGGTCCAAATTTTGAACTAACCCCCCTTTCTACCAGTTGCGTGCTTCGACGGGGGCAGCTTCATCCTCGGCGGCCTCACGCTGCAGAATGACGACTACGTCCAGTTCGGGCTGGACCTGGTCGAGGCGTGCCACGCGACGTACACGGCAACGGCGACGGGGATCGGGCCCGAGGTGTTCCGGTGGCAGGACGGGCGGCTGGGCCCCAACGCGACCAACAACCCGGGCCCGCCGGGGGACGACGGCGGCGCGGCGCGCGAGCTGTACGCGCGGGCCGGGTTCTGGATCCCGCCGGGCGGCGGCGACTACGTGCTGCGGCCCGAGGTGATCGAGAGCTTCTACTACGCGTACCGGGCGACGGGGCTGCCGCGGTACCAGGAGTGGGCGTGGGCGGCCTTCCAGGCCATCGAGAGCACCTGCCGCGCCGGCGTCGGCTACAACGCCATCGACGACGTCAACGTCGCGGGCGGCGGCGGCTTCGACGACTTCCAAGAGAGCTTCTGGTTCGCCGAGGTCCTCAAGTACAGCTACCTCATCCAGGGCGACGGCGACGCCCCCTGGCAGGTCTCGGCCGACCGCGACAACCAGTGGGTCTTCAACACCGAGGCGCACCCCGTCCGGGTCAAGGGGACGCCCATCTGAGGAGGTTTACGGCTTACGTGAGAGAGAGAGAGAGAGAGGGGGGGCTGTGGGTGTGTGTGCATGATGGGAGGCATACTCGGCGTTGGGTAGATTGGTAGAACTGCGCGGTGGGATGGGCTAATCTATTACTACCAATTTGCATACGGCCGGCGTTGGATCTTAGATGATATTATTTCCATAACGAGACCTTTCATTCGCAGATTTCGAACAGTTTGTCAATCATCTGTGAAGTCCCCAACTTTTGGATATCCCGTGATACCACTACATCGTCATTGTCTAAAATCGTCATTTTTCGCGGGCGATGGCATCAACTTCGGCGCGTGTCTCTCACATCCTCCAATCCCAACAAAAGTGTCCTTGTCCGGTGACAGTAGGCCAGAAGGCCCCGCTGCAGGCGACAGCCTAATGGAAAAGGGGTATCAATCAACCAATAGGCCAGGAGGCCACACTGCTTGACATGTGACGTCCAAGCAACAGGTCAATTCATCGTAGGTTCAACTCCTATCCACCCAGGCAGGTGTCACTTTAAGACTATGCGCTCCAGGACACGGGAGCTCTACTCACATGTTACACTAGTCCGTGGCTTGGATTCAATACTTACACATGCACCAGATCTAGAAGTGAGAAAAAGTGAGAAACAGACTTGGTGGATTGCTTAGTCCTCACTTTTGATCCTCTTGAGGATGCTAAAAGCCTAAGGCTATCTACCTACCTCGGTACTTATAAACTACCATCCCTATTATAGCCTGCATATTTGGAATTGAAACCAAGAATCATTTTTTAACGACATGGCACGACGTGGCGAGAAATAGGTAGGTAAATAGGTATTTTCTAACAAGTAAGTGCTGTGGATACCTACGTGAACAAACAGGAAAATGTGTCTGATCTTTATATCTTCAACGAGTCGTTTCTATCGGCCTGTAACTAAGCCGTCGCCACGAATATCTTCATTTTATATAACGAAAGCGTTGAAGGGTAATGCTTAGATTGATCGCTGACTAGTACAAAGAGAGACTATCCAATAAGGAGTCGGCGACTTGAAGCTCTTATAGACCTGAATAGCTTCCTTTGGCAGGGTTGTGTCGCAAACTAGCCGTTTGAATGTTTAATTAGACAAAAAGGAGATCGGGGTTCACTCAACCTATATAGGCCACTTCGAGTATTTCACCACCCTTCCGCACGATATGAAAATACCCTCGGTTCACGTCTAATCCCACAGTCAATCCTGAAAAGCAGCTTCTAAACCTACCGCCATTTTTCGAGGTAATAGTGGCCAGGAGCGACTCGGGACTGGATATTATCGGTGGAAACTATACACATCTGAGGGTCGATGTCAGGTCTCGGCGATAAGGGGTAACGCCGAGGTAGAATATCACGTATATCAGGGGCTTCTACATCCCCTATGCCTTTAAAGGAGGTTAGGCTTCTGTTGTCTTTTAATATACCTGGCACCCTGCTACTCTGACCCCCGTGACTCTGACAGTCGGCAACAAGCCAGGATCCAATGCTGTTCACCCTGCGTGGCGGAGACTCGCTAGCTTGTCTCCATTTCTTCTTCCCTCTCTGCCCAAAGACGCGCCTTGGGAAGCGATAGAAGGAGCATTGGGAGATTGTAAATAAATCACAAGATTATTTTAAGCAGTTGGCACCAGAGAGATGCTTTCATGAACGAGGCGACTTTCGATAACCCGTACTGGAAACCAGACTACTTTGGTGAGAACTATGATGAGTTGTTATCTGTGAAAAAATAAGCACGACCCTGAGCATGTTCTTTAGGCGAATGCAACAGTCGGAAGCGACGAATTTTGGATACTAACTCCTGAAAGACGGTTATGCCATAAATGAGACTTCTCACCGCGGTCGGTGCTCAGTAACAAATTATTTTTGATCTATTTTTAACAATTTCTACTATGCTACCCATCGCTTGATTAGACCTGAATATAGCAGCAACAGATAGTGTTGGAGACTGGGGGCCGGCGAAGATAACTTTCGGGTGATGTAACAAGCTAGACAGATCATGCGCGTCACCGGACCCGGATAGCCAAGAGTGTCTCGTGCCTTGTTAGTCGGACGACATGTGCCACCTTCCTAAGTCATCGAAGCCGTGATCTCTTAGCTAATATCACATTGAGAACCCTCGGGCGTGGTGTATGCGTACGTATGTGGGATATTGATATATACTAGACACATTTATAACTACTATACCCGACATCTGCGGACATGGCGTTCGGTCTGGTGACGTGCGGGTCGCACCCGATTCTTTTAGTGTAACGTAGGTCCCGGAGATCGCTGCAGGGAACAGATGATATATGAGGCCAGGTAAGGTCGAGGCTGATGAGTTTATTGTTTGATCTAAGTGAAACCAGCAACCGAGTCTAAGGCGTAACATGTGAGTATGAATATCGAAAGAATGTGTGGTAGACCTCGGTGTAGGACATAACGAATAAGCCTATCTTCACTCGAATCCGATCCTCGACTAGAGATCCTTCGTTTCGCAGTTATATGCAATGGTTTGCCGAGGTGATACAGGGCTACTCATACGAACCCCAAGGTAGGCTACAAGGTGGAGGATCGGTCTTGGTGCGGGGAAATGGTAGATACTATAAGGGGTGCCTCGCTTCTTGGGGTCAGTACTCCTTCTCGTTCCAGGCTCGACCAACTCGCGATAATGGAACCCCTCTCACGAGTTGTTACATACTCCCGCGGCCTTCGTTCTCGCCCGCTGCTTAGTCCGATGCGCCATGGCTGGGGTTCCCGTGTCCCTATGATAGGCAGACATAGTTCAAAGGCAGCGGCATACTCATCGCTCTCGCGTGAATCCAACAATGGAAAGAACGCCATCGTGACAGGCTCCAGTCGCGGGATTGGAAAGGCGATAGCATTGCGTCTAGCCACGGATGGCTACAACGTCTGCGTCAATGATATAAGCGCCAACCGATCTGGTTGCGACGAAGTCACGAAGACCATCCAAGGCATGGGAAGGAAGTCCTGCACCGCTATTGCAGATGTGTCGAAGAGAGATGAAGTCAAGCAGATGGTTCAGACGAGCGTAAAGGAATTGGGTCCGCTCGATACCATGTAAGCTCACTCACCTACCTCGGACTCAACAGCCGACTTCTACTCTCCTTCCACATCTAGGGCTGCTGGTCTGACGGTGCATGAGGGTCGCCAATGCCGGTATAGCACAGGTGAAAGCCGTTCTCGACGTGACGGAGGAGGACATGGAGCGCATGTTCGCCGTCAACGTGTTCGGGCTGCACAACTGCTTCAGCGAGGCGGCCAAGCAGATGATCAGCCAGGGGGCCTGCCGGCCCGACCGTCCGGGCAAGCTCATCGGCGCCGCGTCCATCGTCGCGTTCCGGCCGTTCCTGCTGCTGCCGCACTACAGCACGAGCAAGTGGGCGGTCCGCGGGCTGACCCAGTCGTACGCGATGGAGCTGGCGGAGCACAACATCACGGCCAACTCCTACGCCCCCGGGGTCGTGGGGACGGCCATGTGGGAGCTGATCGACGACGAGGTGGCGAAGAAGAGGGGGCTGAAGAAGGGGGAGGTGGTCAAGAAGGCGGTACGCGACCTGACCGCGTTAGGCCGGGTCAGTGTACCGGAAGACGTGGCGAAACTGGTCAGTTTCTTGGCCAGCGCCGAGAGTGATTTTATTACGGGACAAACACAGGTTGTGGATGGTGGTATAGTGTTTACGTGATCCATTGTTCGAGCTGCAAATATATTCTGGGTTAGTCACGTAGGACAGTCGTTCGTCCTCTTTTTGATCAGTTCAATCAGGTGCTTGGAAAGGGGTGTTGGTAGTACTGCGGGAGCGATAACAAATATCAAGGATATCTCCTATTTTATTGTACCTCGCCTTGGGGTGTGCATTAAGTATTTGTGCGAAGGTACCGTAGTGGTCGTCGTGACTGTGTATAGAGAACTGAGATTACCTGGGTACATTGGGTTGAATGTGACATGGACAGACTCCTCCTATACTTGAGCATTTCCTGATTGGGAGAAGCCTCTACACAATCTGCACAACATACTAACACAAGTATAACGGTACTTAGGTATACAGGGTTAGATATATTGAAGCATTTGAACGTTAACTTCATCGCCCTTTCAATTCACCTGTGACTTCTTCAACTATGGAAGAGCATCGCCACAGTTAAGGTCTGGCACTGTGGCACTGTGACCAAACATACATATCTGTATCGGCCAATATGATCCATGTCGGTGCCTAATTTACAGAGCCCCCCAAGATAATGACTGAATCAGACTGATGACTCGTAATAGTAAGCAGAATAGTCGAAGAACATAAAGCAAAGAAAGAAAAAAGAAGCAACTAGGTACAGTTCTCAGCTACCTAGGTAGCGTAGCTAACCCATCCTCTCTACCACTGTTGAAGTACGAACACCGTTTGAGGTGGGAAGGATTGTTACTGTGCAAGCCACAGGTAGCCACGCCCAGTTCGGTAGGTAGCAGGGAGGTACCTAGGTAGGTAGGTAATATCGCTAAGCTACCTAGGTATCGTATTGGTCCTAGCCTCTCCCCACTGAGTTACCTGTTAAGGCCTGGCGCGGGCAGAAAACGGCCAGAATAATTGTGTCTCAGGATACCTACAGCAGACATCTGTTCATTTTGTTTAGCCTGTAGCAAGTTGAAAGGACATGAAAGCTTCGACAGCGGGCTGTTGAGAGCCGATATTCCTTTATTCTCGAGTCGTCGTCGCGTCTAGTTTTCCGTGCTTTGGCCCAGCGTTCAATCAATTGCGCCGTTCCCACCCGCAGCCACCTGTTCTGAGCCGCGGCGGGCCTTGTTTTTTTACCCGTCGTTCATTTTCCTTCTACATACCTTCCTTGGCTTGTACTTCCGTTTCTGTTTCTGCCTCTGTTTCAAAACATGCCGCCGCGGAAACGACCGTCCAGGAAACAACTGGCCCCGGCCGGCCAGAAGCCCCCCGAGACCAAGGAGGACTTCGAGAAGGAGCTGAGGCTGCTTGCGGGTCAAGCTCGGGAGGAGACCTGGGCCAGCTGGGCGAAACAGCAGATCGCCGTCTATGGCAAGGCGGCCGCCCTGATCACGCTCATGGCCGTCTATGCCAACGTCTCCTTGCTGTCGCTGTCGCCGGTGTACGGCCAGATCGCCGCGACCAGGCTACATGACCGGGTCGTGTGGTCGGCCCTGTTCGTTGGATGGGGGGCGAATCTGGCCCTGAGGCGGTACTTGCCCGTCAAGACCGTCGCGCTGCTGCCTTTGGTGGCCGCGTACGTCCCCATGATCCAGTCCTTCCTCTTTCCTCTCAGCGGGACTTTTGATGCTTGGAAAGGACCCGCGATTACTGAGACTCTGACGTTGTTTCCCCTAGTGGTGTTGAGTACGGCGTGTGTCGCCGACGTCCTCGAGGGTGCGGACCTCGGCCGTCTGCCGAAATCCGTCGCCGGCTCGGTGCCGGGCTTGGGCTCGTATGCGCTTTACAAGTTTGTCGAGATAGAGTCTCTGCGGCAGCTAGGTGAGCAGATTGGCCAGTCGGTCATGCAGACCCGCGTGGGCCTGCAGCTAGTGCTCGCTGCCACTTACAGCGTAATGGGCCGGTCCAAGCTCTTGGCGTTTGCCATCCCGGCGCTCCTCCATGCTGCTTTCTACAATACGCATCTCATAACTCCGATGTCGACCAGCTCTCTGAACTCCACTCTCATCCCCACTAGATGGTCATTGGTCGACCGATGGGAGTCTACGACGGGTTACATATCCGTTTTGAACAGTCACAAGGACGGTTTCCGAGTCTTGAGGTGTGACCACAGCTTGCTGGGCGGCGTGTGGACCAAGTTCCCCAGCAGAATAGTAGCGGAGCCTATTTACAGCGTCTTCACTCAACTTGAGGCTGTACGTCTTGTGCAAATCCCAGAAAAAGTACCAGATAACGAAGCTAAGGCTCTTAATATGTGAGTGGCTTCACTAATATACATCGTAGCTGCCACTGACATCAACCTAGTGGTCTCGGGATTGGGACGACACCCTCTGCATTAATAGCCCATGGCATTGATACCACCATTGTGGAGATTGATCCCGTGGTATACGAGTACGCGAAGAAGTACTTTGGCCTGCCGTCTAACCACACCGCCGTCATCCAGGACGTGATCTCCTGGGCGCAGTCAAACAAGGCCGACCTCCATGAACACTACGACTACATCATCCATGACGTGTTCACGGGCGGCGCGGAGCCGATCGCCCTATTCACCGAAGAGTTCCTGAGCACGCTCGAACATATGCTGAAGCCCAATGGCGTAATTGCCATCGTAAGTCTTCACCACTCTACCATAATCGGGGACAAAACAACCGGCTAATCGAAACCCCCAGAACTACGCGGGCGACTTCACGCTGCCTCCACTCAGCATCGTGGTCAACACGATCCGGGGCGTGTTCCCGTCGTGCCGGATCTTCCGGGAAGGGGAGGCGCCGACGGCCTCGGCGCTCGAGGAGAGCGGGCGCGACTTCGACAACGTCATCATCTTCTGCACGAAGCGGCGCGGCGAGCGCGTCGCCTTCCGGGAGCCCCGCGAGGCCGACTACCTCCAGAGCCTGGCCCGCAAGGCGTACCTGCTGCCCAAGCATGAGGTCGACGCGGCCACGGCGTTCGAGGCCGTCGAAGACGTCGGCGTGCTGCGCGCCAACGAGACGGACAAGCTGGCGCGCTGGCACGACCAGAGCGCGCTCGGCCACTGGGCCGTCATGCGCACGGTCCTGCCCGCGAACGTCTGGGAGAGCTGGTGAGGTGTTTAAGTGACCGGATGTCGATTAGTTGTGAGGCATTGCATATCTGTACAGTTATAGATCGTGAGCGAAAATGTTACAATCATACACTTGGATATAATCAGCCTACTTATATTAAGCCGTTATCACACCCACTAACACTTTCGTCGTTTTTTCAGGTACAAGTTATCCTCGATAAGCCAGGAAGATCATGTTATGCCTTCTCAAAACTTATCCAAGTTTCAACTGCTTATTCCACCCCTCACATGCTTTCTAGCGATTTACTGATCTTCTCATCACACCCATGTTCTCTACCTCTTACTTGCAGACGCGTCACTTTAGAGAGCGTCATCGTCCGACTCCGGCGACTCTAGAACCGCCTAACTAGCATCTTTAGGGGGACTACTCACATGGATCTACCAAAACAGGATCAGTCCTCCTCATCACCATCCCCCACCCCCGGCCCTTTCTTCCTCTCGACCGGCTTCGCCTCCGCCGCCGCCTGCGCCGCGAACTCTCGCGCCCCGGCGTTGAACCCCCCGACGAACTCGCGCAGGTACCCCGGGACACTCTCAACGCGGTTATCCGGCGCGGGCAGGGGCTCCCCAAGCTCGTAGCAGACGGGCACGACGCCGGTCCAGACGCGGCCGCGCACCCCACCATCGGCGAGGTCCGCAGCGCACTCGCCGCGCGGCATGCCCGCGCGCGTCTTGGCGCTCCCGGCGACGACGCGCACGCGCAGTATCCCCGTGCTGGCGGCCTCGGAGGGCGTCGCGGGGGTGCGCGCGGCGGCCCACCGCCCGCGCACGACGGACTCCGTCAGCAGCTGCGTGGCGTAGGCGCGCTCCTCGGGGTCGGCGACGGCGGCGGCGCGCCCGAAGAGGACGGCCGAGCGGTAGTTGCAGCTGTGCGTGTACGGCGTGAGCGAGAGGACCAGGCCGTCGAGGTGGCTCGCGCAGACGGTTACGGGCAGGCCTTCTTCCTCCTCTTCCTCTTCCTCTTCTGCCTTTCCTTCTCCCTTCCCTGCTTCCTTCCCTGCGGAGTCGGCGGCGGTGGTAGTGGTAGTGGTAGTGGTAGTGGTGGTGGTGGTAGTGGCCTGCCGCGACAGGTTCACGAGGCGCGACGAGACGTACCCGTGGAGGTAGAGCTCGAGCACGTCGCCGGCGTCGGCGCTCGGGCGCGCGAACGACCCCATCTGCCCGATCATGGGCAGGGTCGTCGGAAAGGGCGAGTCCGGGACCGCGAAGGAGACGTGCAGCATCGGACAGGCGTTCACGATCCCGTGGATCGTCTCCAGCGCGTACGAGGCTTGCGCGGTATCAGTCGGGCACCATCATCCGGGCTGGACGTGGGGGTTTGGGGGGGGGGGGACGATTGTTTAGGTACCTACCTTGAGCCGCATAGCGGTTGACTTGCTGTATGGCTGCTTGGGATATTCTAGTTCTACAAACGGCATGTTGGGATCTTGCTTGGGAGCTACTTCAGATATGTAAGAACTTAAAAAAAAGAGCACTACGAGAGAACAGCAAGTAGACTCTTAAATAGGCCTAGCAGCTCGTACAAGATATCCATTCAGCGCAAGATAATACCCAGGTTAGCTTTCTTATATCGGACGTAGAGGACCGTTCCCAGGGACAGCCATGATCGCATTCTCTTGCAACACACAGACATCCAACTCACCTGGCCACTCACGCCCTAGGCGCCCTTTTGAAGCGCAAGACGAACCCCAGATATCGTGAAGCTGCCAAATTGGAAGTAGATGATTGGCCGTTTGGGACACATGCACGACAGTGGAAAGGTTGGAGAAGATCCGGGGAAGCACTTCCAGATTCCCGTTCCTGGCAAGTCCTTCCGACGTGGCTTGGCCATTCGCAAACGATTGACCAGACCGCGCCGAACCCAAGCACACTCAATTCCGGTATGTAGCTGGCCAGTCGCCAGCTCCGGGGACGTTTCATGACGGAAGCTGTGGAGTCCGGTTTTCCCCGGGGGGGGGGGGNGGGGGGGAGCGGTCCTTGAACTTGGCGATCTCCCGGCTCGATTACACCGGCACGTCGGGTCCATATCCATGATGAACGCGTGTGGCTTGCGTGCTGCCGTTGTCCCGGCACCAGCCACATAAGCCAAGGCCCCACCAAAAAATACATCGATTCACGTCAACCCGCCTCGAGACGCTACTACAAAAGGGCATTTACCAGGAGGAGGCGCAAAGCCAGCATCGCAAGCCCTTAGTACCACCACCACCCGACCTGTGACCCGGCGATCATGGCGAAGAAAAGTACGTTCCCCGATATCCGCGATCTCTCCCTTTGAGGGAGTGAGACCCCTCCGCGACCCAAGCCCCTCCACGCGCGGCCTCCATTTCTCTCCTGTCCCGAGCGAAGAGGAAGCAAAAGAAGACTGACCACCCAGCCAACCCGTTACAGCCAAGTCCCGCCTGATCCCGGTGCGCCTGATCTCCATGGCCATGACGGGCTTCTTCTACACCTTCTCGCGCCCGCGGACGTCGCGGCCCATGAGCATGCTGAAGTACGACCCCGTCGGTACGTTCGTCCTCGCCCTACCCTACCGGGCCTGCGCTGGCCTGCGCTATCTTACCCCCTTCCGTTCCGGTGCGCTCGCGTCCGCTACCCGTGGCGCGACAGCCGTCTTCACCTCCTGTCCTCTGTTCCCGTCCTCGGTATCTGATATCGGTCAATTGAAATCTCTCCGATAAATCACCGAACCGCCTATGCGAGGTCGAGGACTGCTGCCCGTAGATCAGGGGACAAGGGACAAGGGACAAGGGACGAGGGACAAGGGAAAAGGGCGTCTTTTAGTGGTGCCGTGGCCCTACGTACATGAGTTAACTAACTTTGATCTCTTTAGTACGGAAAAAGGTTCTCTTTCTTGAGCAGAAGCGGAAAGGGAAATGATTTCAGGCATATGATCCGTGTACGATAGCGCACGATGTACGATCGACGGCAAATCCCCAGTCTTCCGAGCGACCGCTTCTATTCATACATTTGCAGCATATAGAGGTGTATCTGTTGAGGGTCTATAGACTCGGGTGCTACTAAAGTAGTGATACGAGGCTGCAATAGTCTCCGCCGTCAATTGTGTGCGCATATTCGCATTTGTACTCTGTGTGGTTAGGAGCTCAGAAGGCTGAACCTGAAACAAGTCTCTTGGTGCATTGGGCGGCGTAATATATGAGAAGTCAATGATCAATTGCTATGTATCCTCGCTCTGTTCTACCACGGCCTTTTCTTTTTCCACTTTTCGTTAATCCCGTCCCAAGTTTTCTGCACTTACTTCCACATCTAGTTTTAAGCGACTTCTTAGCAAAGCTCGATATAAATATCTCAGGTCCAATGTTCTTCCATAGATTTACAGTTCCTCTATCATGCTCCCGACATAGCAACTCTCCAATATCAGAGTATGAGAAGACGCAATGGAGAATTGTCTGTTGGCTTTGTTTAGAGAGTGCAATGCCTTAGCGCTTTCCCGTCCAAAAGTGATCAGCCAGTCCCGACGCATTCCTCGTTAAAGGACGTCCCTGCAAAAGTGACCCCTTGCTCTCCGGTGGAGCCTCTTTTCGCAGTTCATTATAGCTCGTTGGCAATTGAACAGGGAAACACTCGAGCATAGAGCCGAACGACTTCGGTTATGTTTCGAGTCTTTGCCTTGGTCTCGCTCCTAGGGGGCCGGAGATGTTCGTTGGCGTTTTATAGGGTGTTCGCTGCTCATATGGGTAGCCTCCTTCATACCATACATGTGATCGTTAGAATTATTCTGATTTTCACCTCTCTGGCTTGATTCTGAACTGAATCCGGCGACTGGCCGATTATAGGCGCTATGGACAGTGAGTGGTTTCACAGAACCTCGATTCGCCGTTCTTCGCTTCTGTGGCCGCTGAGGCTTTGGTAGTGCTTGAGTCTCTTCATGCTGGTCTCCTTCTGCTTTAACTTCTCTTGAAGCGCTACGGGTCACCATTTTCATGATTCCCCGTGGCGGCACTGACTGGCGCCTGGTAGTTCTCTCTTGCTCAGCCGATATCGGCTGTATGACTTCATCGTCAGTGGCTGGGGATTTCACGATGACCTTCCGCTTACGACCCTGAAATTCATGCTCTGATAGATTGAGAAATGGATTTAATGAATCTGCAGGCCTATCAGGCATTTCGCACTCTATCACTCCGGAAATCGATTGATCTTGGTGGTGGTTAGCAGTGTCTTCCAGTCTGGTAAGCTGCACTTCGTGATACTCGTAAGTATTTGACAACTTCTTTTCTAGCTCTACCATCTGCCTGAATTGGTTGTTCATCTGAATGTAATTCGGCTGATTTCTTGCCACTTTCTTAAGAAACTCCTGCATTTGGGGAATGTCGGCCCGATTATGTGACCATCGTTCAAGTTTTCCAAGCAACGTTTCGCGAGCTTCTTCAGATGCTTGTAATTCTGTCGTGAGCTTGCTCACTGAAGTCATTGACGTTATCAGTTTCTCTCGAATTTGTCGCAAGTCTTCCTCAATATCGAACCGGGCCATATTCCCTGCTTCACGTTGCCGGTTACCTATTTCCTGTTCAAGTTGAGATCGGGCACTTTCCGATTCTTGGAGACGTTTCTGTACGTCCAAATGTTGCTCCTTCAATTTCGTTGCCTCCTCCTTGACAATATTGACTGCGTGTTCGTGTTGCTGAATGTTTATCTGCAGAATCTGCTCATGCTCTCGGCGGTCGTTTTCAATCTGCTCCTGTATGCTGAGGAGTTGACGTGCTTGGCTTCTAGCCTGTTCCTGGACAGCCTGTAGGCTCTCATCTGATTGAGCCATGGTTTGATTCTTTTGATTCAGCATCTCGTCAAGCTGTGCAACGTGTGCCGCTAGATCCTTGATCTTTTGGTTTGCTGCTTCGTTAGCTTCTACCGCACTTTGGTACGTAGCCAATTGCCTTTCTAGTTGCTTCTGCTCTTCGACTTGTACGCCCATGCGGGTTTCAGATACGTGAAGCTTGTCCTGCAGCTCTTGTATCTCTTGAAATTGTGACTGCACCTTCATCTCGGCGTCATGGAATCTCTGTTGCCATTGTGTAGTTTCCTGGTGGGTGTTCATCTTTTCGCAAATACCTTCACATAGTAAACGGATGGAATCGACATCCTCATTCAGTTGCCTTTGGGTTTCCGACGTAGATCCTAGAGTCGAAAGTGTGTGTTGTATCTCAGCAGTGATGCTAGCCATTGGTTAACATCTAGGCGTTGCATTAATCCTTTAAGCACCTACGTTGCAACTGCATCATCCTGACTATTCTTCACAATCTGCACCAAGGTCGCAGGGTCTTGTGTATTTGACTTCGCTTCTTCCAACGTCTGCTGGATAGTCTCGATTCTATTTGATGCGTTAACGTCGTAGGCTCGGAAGTGAGACTGGCTGGGTACTTACTTCTGGTTCTGTTCGCAGATAGAACGGTTGGTATCCTCAGCCAGTACATTCTCTTGTTCCATATTCTTCAGGAGGCTACGGGTCTGGGTTTCTAAAGACTGGATCGACTTTGCATTCAGTTGTTGTGATTCTTCAAGTTGTCTCTGAAGAGTCTTGGCGTTTTCCTCCTCTTTTTCAAGTGCCTTGTCGCGCTCTTCTAGCTGAACCTTAAGTGCCTCGACAGCCATACTTACTAAAAAGCAACTTCAGTATTCAAGGTTCAACGGAACAAGTGGGTTTCCTTACAGTCTCCAATTTGAGAACGAGCATCGTCGGCAACAGCAGCGACCTTTTGCCGGATCTCAGTTCTTATCAATTCTGTGGTGTTGCATGCTATCACTGCGGCGTCTTTCTGCGCTTGACATTCTCCCTTCATCTCCTCGATGGTTTTCTGGCACTTATCTTTACAATACGAAAAGATTGCCTGTTGTTCTTTAGTAGCATCGTTCAAGCGGCTCCGGTACGATCGGAGCTTTTCTTCTAGGTTCTTGCACTTGGTATCCAGCTGGTCTTGGAACTGCTGTTTCTGTCCTGTGAGCTCTGCTTTTTCCTGTTCTAGAGTAGCAATGGTCTGTTCATTGGTTTTAACCTCTCCCAGGTACTCTTGGATGGCTGAATCTCTTTCGGCAACTTGCCCCTTCAACATCGCGATCTCTTTCTGCCATTCCTCGTGGAGTACCTTCTCGTGAGTGAAGTAGTCGTTCCAGGAGTTTGTAAGCCCTGTGAGATGCATGTTGCTTTCCTCGAATGCGTATTTTGTTGTTCGTCTTTTAGGTTTCTGTGGAGCTCGACGCTTCGAGATATTAGAAGTCCGGGATTCTGTTCGTGGGATTGAGGTTACTTTATTCCGTGGTGTGTCACTAGGCATTTTACTCTGTTGTCCAGGCCGATTGTGTTGTCTCGGGGCTTGTTCGAGTGCCTCGAAGCTAAGGTCTTGATTAGTTCGTCCATCGTGTCGACTGTTCCTACAGAGTTTTGGGTTATCCCCGTGATCAAGTAGAGCTCCTTGTGCAGATGTGGATGTCGTTGGAACATTTGATGATTGGCGTTCGTAATCGATTGAAGTTCGCAATGAAGGTTTTGGTGGCGTTTGTACCACTGGATGGTGATGGGGTGCTTTTTCTATCAAAGCTCGGCGACGGGTGTCTGAAATTACTCTAGGGAGCTTAGACTTGGTCAAGGGTGAACAGGAAGCCCGGTGCTGTCTCACAAATGATCGTGGACGGTTGTTGAACTCTAAGAAAGGGAGGACTTGGGTTGATGAACTTTCGGTTCCCAATGGCTGGCATTGCTTGGATTCTGTATGCGAATCATCGCTTTCCAAAACCACTATGGCAGCAAGCGGATCTTGGGCTCCATTGCCGGCTTCATGTAAGGAGCCCCCATTGTCAATTGACCGTCCTGAATCTACCTGATTGGTGTGGCAGGTCGCTGGGAGGCTTTCAAAGACTTGTTCCTGTTGACTAGGCTGTATAACGTTCTGCGAATTCAGAAAGGGCGTGATGCCTTGATCTCTTCGTGAAGTATTTGGGCCATTGAGTGCAGGTCGATGCTTTGGTGGTCTTTGAAACCGAAAGTTATTTTCCACATCGTCGGACAAATCCAGCACCTGGCGGCTGAGGTATCCTTCTCCAGTTGGTTGCAATGCCTGGGAAGATGGAACTAGCTGTTTGGAAGCAATGCCTTGCTCAAAAGCCACATGTTGCGCCTCTTGCGTGTCATGTAAAGGTTCGAGGAATTCGACTTGGCTCGAAAGTATCTGAGTACCATAATGCGGAATTTCTTTGGGCAAGGGGTATAACTCTGGCTCGTCGCTGGAGGAGTTTCCATGAGACATGGTAGACAGTAGCAAATCGAAAGAGAGGTGCCCAGTCTATCGACTCGTTCTGTGGTGGACGCAGAGAGCACTAGAGGCCCCTTAGCCTATTAAGTTAGTCTTAACAGGAAAGAATTGATCGTGATTTGGTGTGTGAATGGACAGCTTGGGGAGGTGAAGACACAGGTTGTGTGCACGCAGATGGAAGTTTGACACAAAAACGAGACACAAGTTTCTGGGTGTGCCCTCCAGACGGCGCGAGGAGAGTGTCACTCACTCAGTAAGCACGGCTACCTAATGTATGGCAAATTGACACTGGTGTGTCAGAGATATTAGACCAGTAAATGGATTTGACAGTCCAGTTGAGGAGGGGGCGGCTTGAGTGAAAGAGAAGAGGGGGATGGTTGGAGGCATGGAACCGGTGCAGTTGCTTCTACCAAGGACACTAGGTCAATATCTGCCTGCACAGGATTCTCGAAAAATTCCAAATTATGGTTTCACATTACCTAATTGAAGCAAGTGAAATGGAAATAGCAACCGGAGACTTAAGAACCTTAGCTGTGTGACCCATCTGGTTGCACCAAGAGACGCAGTCCGGATAGGTACCTACTCTGAGTTATGCAGGATGCAACCTACCACCTTGAACAATACGTGTTTGGCGCATAGAGGCACACAGATACCCAAAGAACATTGAACCTTGGGTTTTCTCCTGGTGGTTTATATGTGTATGTGACTGTAGGTATTCGACTATTCTACTAATTGTTGTAAAGCGGCCTTCGTTCATATCAGTCACCCGCTTGCCCCTATATTAGGTACTCGGCTACCTATTACATGTTGTACTTCACGAGAACAATCCTATACATGTCTACCTACCTAGGTACTTTAAGTTCAGTATATTATATACATAACGGATGTTACGTATAAGGTAATTTCCTGATAGGCACCTAGTAATTTCTGGTCGATGTACTTGCCTGTGGCTCCCTAGGGACTCCTGCTATGAAACTGCCAGCTATGCTTCTGAGAAATATAAATTTTGGGAAGCGTACCTAGGTAGGTAAGATTTCCAATATCACGAAATTTGGAGGTTGGTCATAACCTCTTTACGTACCTTAGGTAGGCATGGGAAAATACACTGACTCGGATCCATCCCGTACTTACGCAAATCATGGAATATGGGTTTCATGTGGATGATGTTGCGACTCCGTGCGGCTCTCCCTACAAGCACCGCCGCGTCTGCGTGTTTCTCTCCATTGCGAGAAATGATGAGCGCATTCTTACCCCCCTGTCCATCATCCAGGATGCCGCTACCTACTCGTCCAATACCACCGGACCCGCCAACAATCACGTACCTAAGTCATATCTGGTGCGCGGAGAGACAACCTCCCTACGCAGGTAAAGTGTCAAGAGAAGAAAAATCAGAGACGTGACTTCTTGTTGGCCATTTGGGACATCTGCAGAGCAGAGCTCCCTAGACGGTCCGCCAGCTCGGCCAAGCTTCTGGTTTTCGTTGCGAGGACACAGCGGAAGCGAGATTGCCGTTAGGCTAACGCGTAGTCTAAGTCTTCGAGAGATAACTCAATCGCATTTTTGATACCGTGTCTTAGGTAAACTACGAGGTTGCTAGCTATAGTGCGGGTGTCCTTGGAGCTGACGATGAAGATGTGGGAACTGTCGTCTCCATTTACTTCACTACCTAGGTATGTGTCGATGCGTGCCCGTTTCAATTCATATTATTATGGCCGGATCGCGCACCTTCCAGAGCCAGTTACGTTTTCGTGCCACCGTAGCCAAAGTTGTTAATTAACGCCCACAGGAGCTGGCCGTCTGATGCAAGTGAAATCACGGAGATGCCTCCCTCTCCAGCCCCCTCATTGCATTCATTTGGTTGGCGTTGATAATATTCGCGTAGAAAACCCCTCCCGTTTCCCAACGGCGACTACGGATCGGCTAAGGGGGCGACTGTCTGGTATACCATCAAGATCAACACGGGAAACAGCTGGCTGCATTGCTTTGTCTTGGGTATGGGCCGGGTGCACACCGGATTGAGGGGACAGGGGTGCAACGTGCTTCGGAATCGACGAGGCGACGTATGTGAAGCTCATGATAGGGCAAGACGAGTCGCCCGACAGCATTTTCAAGGTGCTCGGCGAGACAATCAGGGCCAAGCACGGCGGTCAGTGTGTACTCTGGAAAGGAGAGACTATGGTTTTGTAAATTGCCAGACTCGGCTGAGGGGTGTTCTAGTTTTGCGAAAAGGTAGCATCATTTCTAGTAGCACCTATCACCTATGATCCACTTGATGAATGTGTTTATGCACAGATCATACTATCATGCCTCATGGCTGACCGGGACTCAGAATGTTTCTCCGATCCCCTTAAGCATCATCGGCCTCCTATCTGTCGATATCATACGACTCCTTACTGTCCTCCAACGTATTATCGCCGAACGAAATACTCGAAAGAAGCTCGAACGCATCGTCAAATCTGAAGGCGAACTTGTCCAGTTTACCCGCTTCACCTTCGCCATCGGTTGCGAAGACCAACAACAGCCCTCCATCTTCCTTCCACTCGCGTTTTACCACCACGATGAACGCCGTCGGAAAGACGCTCAAGTCCCCCTCCGCAGCGGGGTCGTTCCGAGGCGTAATCCCCTTGTCCGCCGCGACATGGGCAGCGACCACATCCTTGAGCGCCTTGCCCGCGAAGTCGGGCGTGGGCTGAGCGGGTCGGACCAAGGGCGTTTCGTTGCCCTGGGAAAACCACTCGGCTTGGAGGGCCGAGGCGACGCGAGATAGTTCGACATCAGGTACCAGGGTATAGAGGCTGAAGGAGGCGTCGTCCCAGTTGTAGTCCCCGTAGTGCGTCAGTTCGGGTGCTCCGGGGGGCAGAGTTAGGTCTGGGGGTGCTGTTGCCATTTTGAGTCTGGCTTTCTAGGAGCGGATGGACAAACAAGCAGTAACTTTGGCAACCCCGGCGCCGTGTGCGTCTTTCGCGTCAGCTTGGTTGGTAGGGGTGGACTTGTTTTGGCTGCAGGAGTTCAGTCTACAATCTGGGTAGACAAGAAGGGAACGTGGATTCAGAAGTTGGAAATGGACAGTCCCGAGACGTTGCAGGCGGACGACGTGAAGCCAAGAAAATATCCATATACCTGCTTCCCCGCGCGGGCGTCGTCCGAAGTAAGCTTTTGTGATACTCTAGATGAGGTACCTGGTAGGTAGGAGGTACCTGGCTAGGTAGGCAAGTGGAATCGGGTTCATTCAATAAGTCGGTATCTCCTCAGGTAGGCATGTAGTACCTATTTGTCAAACCTGTCGCCACTCCTTATGTTGTTCGAAACCTTGAGTAGGTACTTATCTTAGGTACCTGCCCTGCGTAGGGATGCTGTACTACCTACCTACGTGCCTGACCACTTGCGACCGCTTAAGAACTAATGTTGCGGCCGCATCGCACTGTGAATAATTAGATCACGTAAGACGGTGTTTGGAGACTGTAAAAAAGATAATTAGAAAAAAATAAAAAGGAAAAAAGACAAAAAGACAGGGAGGCCCAAGCCGGACTCGAACCTCAACCTGCGGAAAACCGTGATGTCAACTCCTTTTTCAGAGGACAAGGTTATTCCTGGTAACTAGATACTGAGGTCACACCCACACCCTAGTTTCAGGTTGGAGGAGGTTCTGTTGGCAGACACCTCAATTATTTTGACTTATAACCCTTTCTCTTCGTCACGGCAGAAGCTCCCCTAGGGAGTCACGGGGTACACAGGTACATTTCTGTCACACCCACCCCCTCAACACACACACACACACACACACACACACACACAAGGACACAGGCAGATATTGATCACAGCTTTATATGATCGCGGATATTCGGTATTCACTGAGGAAATACATGTAGGATGTGGCCCAAGAGGACTACACCAATTGACACCGCATTTTCTGTTCAAGTCCCCAGGCTACCTAATTTCACTAGGGGTATAAGTTGTACGACGACCGGCCTGTGCACCTCTGAGGAATAGTGACTCATTACACGCTCGATAGGTATCCCGCTACCATCCCGCGTAGGAGTTATCATCTGATAGCATGGCTTCTCTAGCTGAACCAATGGATGGTAATGCAATCCGGCTTGTCTAATATCTTAGCTATCTAGACTGGCATTTATGGGGGCTGTTCGTATAATATGACCCTTCTGAGCATAGCGAGGAGGTTATAGTCGGGTGGTAATGGTAGGTAGTAACAGGTACATGGTGCTAATTATGCTGGGGGAAGGGGGGGGGACAGCGTTTCTATTAATTTAATTAATTTAAATAATGTATTTTTTAATTTAATTAATAAAATTTATAATTTAATTTAATTATTAAATTAAATTTATTATAATTATTATTTTTAAATTTTTATAATTTATAAATATAATAATAATTAATATTTAATAAAAAATTTAAATATTATTATAAAATAATTAAAAATTATAAAAATTAATTAATATATATATTAAAAATTAAAAAATAATTATATTAATTTTAAATTAATTAAAAAATATTTAATTTAATTTAATATTAATTAAATTAAGTTGTTAATTAAATTAATAAAAACGTTAAAAAGGGAAGACAACCACTTTACATAATATATATTAAACTAGCTATATATACGCACTTTTAAACCACACCCGTACTTTATATAAGCTGGCAGTTGTTAATGTATCCCCAGCATTCAACCCATTACGAGCCTAGAAGTCCCATTAGATTACCTCGTAGTGGTAGTAATGGTAGTAGTGACGGCAGCGGCAGTTTGACTGTGCCATGTGATAGAGACTACTGTTTAACAGACAGGTGCTACCATATAACAATATCGGGAATCACAGCATAGGGGTCCTAATGAATTGGAACGTCTGCAATGGTTACCCATCGGCTATCAAAGGCCATCGAAGCTTTTGGGTGTGATATTTGCGTATGTGTGTGTCCAGGAAAGAGAAAGAGACACCAGGTGCGAATGGTCTGATATATCCCTCTTCCATGGCAGTGCATGTTGTAAGCGAAAGTACGACATAATTACAACGCTTCGGTCCCTCTTTCACACCTACGGCACTTGACAAGCGAGGTTCAAACGATTCATGATTGGCGACATATTCGTGCAATTCGAACTGGAGCTAATTACCACCCAGTCAGGCTTACCTTACAGACTCTCTTGCTCTACATATAAAGTACTGTTATACAGACTCTAGTAGTCTGGGAGCTCAAGGAGCTGAAGTCGTGATACGTAAGGGTAGGATCAAGGCGTTCGTATCCTTGCACGGAATAAACAGAGTACGAGATCACGAACTTTGGCTAGGCCCTCCTTTAGGATCAAAGTCACCTTACTGGATGCTAGTTAGGTGGCACTATTTGAGAAGGGCGTTGATGCTGTCGACGGCATGGTACTTATTCAACATTGAGGAATTGACGTCTAGTTTAAGTATAAAACAACATACCCTCCTAGTCGAAGCTGTAGTTAGCCTTGAGTTGTTGAATAAGATAGATTCATCCAAAGGACATATCGCGATGAAGGCATCTTGGATCCTCACACTGGTGACAGCATGCCCTGTGGCCCTCGTTGTGGGCCCAGGGGCCTCCTACGGGCGCCGTGCTCCCCGAGCGGCAAGCGAAGGTTCTCTCGTTCAACTGCGATAATATGCCAGAGGTCTGCTTTAATATGTGTTTCGGTATGGCTTAAGCACCTAGTCCCAATCCTCCTGTGTCTCTAGCTTCAACTTTCAAGATCCACTTGCTAACATTGTGGCCTACGCAGCAACAAACTGCAAGAACCACCCCAAAGCTCTTACATGGGATAAACCCTCCGCGAGCACAAGCGGTAAACGCAGGTTATCCGCCGGTTGCGGCCCCAACAATCGCTGCAGCGAGTCGAAATGGGGCCAGAAGGGCTTCAACTGCGACGAGTACCCATTCGCCTCGACCAAGAACGCGGATAGGGGTGGTCAGATCAACCGTTGCGTGCCCGCGCAGCAGAATAGCCGTATGTCCAAGTCCCCGAATAACCAACCCCCTTATTACGGCTGGAGAGCTCTATACCCCCATACACTTGTTTCGCTGGCAACAGCACGCGCACCGCCACCCTATCAGTCCATGCACTATGCAGAACTTGAGGTACTTTAAGCTGTTGGTAGTCATCGATTCAGCGAGTGTCAGCCACCGGGAGTTCATGTCTCTTTAAGCGCTGGTAGCCCTAACAAATCCAATCCACTAATCTTATCTTACCCTTCTTAGGCCAAGGCTCGGCTCTCAGACAGTTCTACAGATCGGAAGGCACACAAAAAGGCAAGGGATGCGGCAACAAGCCCCCCTGCAACTTCGACGTTGCCTTCACGGGGAGCACGGCCAGAACTCTAGGCCCGTGCAAGACTAGGCCCGACTGCAAGAACGACGGGAACGAGTGGGATAAGAATGGGCCTGTCAAGCTCGCGGAGGCCCAACGCGTCGGCGAATACAGACTCCGAAACAGCAACAGTACCATCTTGTCGTCAACAGACCTGCAGCCCGGAGACATCGTGTACCGTGTCGTGGAGCTCAATGCCACGCTGGCTAATGAGTACGTCGCGGGCCATGTGTATGATCCCACCGCCGGGCTAGAGCAGTACGACTATATGCTCCATAACTTGGATGTCGAGGTGGACGAGGTTGCCTCCAGTGTTTAAGGCAAGACTTGGGAAAGCTTGAGAAAGTTGCCGGTGGATATCCTTCTTACGCTCTTTACGATCATGTAATCTCGCGGTATGATGGGCCAGTTGATTATCTAAATGGCCTTGGATCATCTGTTGGACAGAAAACGGTATCAGGTCAGAAATATTCTAGCGACATGGGTATATAATGTGTTGGATACACATGAACAGTGCCTGGATTTCCGATTACGACTCGGAGTGATAGCACTAGCCTGACCTTTCGGTGAAGAAAACAGAAGGGAAAAGCGTAGGGGTTGGATAATCATGGTATTTACCTCCGTAGTGAGGCCAACACGACACATGGACATTGGTGCTCGTTTCCATATGCAGAGAAAGTTACGGATGGTACTGCCCCAAAGGCCAGAGTCTTACCGGTACCGGTATATGGACTTGAAAATGATAGTAAAATGATAGCAACCTTATAACCCAAGGCTAGGTAGGTGACTACCAAGCTGATGTGCATCGGAACCCAAATCAGATCAGATGTGCTTACTCATACGTCGGATGAGATTCTTCCAGCAAAGATAGATGGAACGCCTCGAAGCGGTGTAACATCGCTTGGGGAATCTCGTCACTAAAGATAGCACAGCGCCGGGACGTACGAAATCCGATGGCAAGACCGCGACCCGTGCCGTATTGAACACGGGACCTCGTCCCTCGACTGGCCATGACCGTCTCCCATGTGAAGGAGGGATCGCGACTGAGGGGCTGACCCGCATGAAAGCCGGAAGCTATTTTTGATATCCCAATTACCTGACCTGCTGACCTACCTACCTACCCACCTCCCGCGTCTACCAGGCATTTCGCGTATGCCTAATGCGACGCCGTAGAAGCGCGCTTGTAGACACCGCTTGCGTGGACTACCTACCTACCCAGCAACAGGGCGGCAGAGGTTTGGGAAAGCGTCCGGAAGATGTTCGAGCTTTCGCCGACACCAGTCGAAGACAGGACGCAGCACCACATTGATGGCGTTTAAAACCGAAGCGGTTGCATCATGTTTGCGATGAAGCGCGGTCTGGGGGACCGTGGGCTGGCAATCTAGGAAGCAGTAGTAGGAAGTAGGTATATCGCGACGTCGCTCACGTGGCTCTTCGTCAGATCTCTTGGCGCCAAATCTGTACAGCTATGCCTCGCGAGCGGCAGATGAGACGGGCCAACCATCTCAGCGCCCAAACTGGATGGATGTGGCGCAGGCCAGGCGAGCAAGCAAATGGATATGGGCGGCGGCCTGGCAGGATCTGGTGCGCGTGAAGTATAGAACGAATTCAAAGGGCAGCGTAGACGGCCGGGAATCTGGAGACCGCTGCATATTCTAGAACTCGGTCAATCCTGCTCCTGCTGCACGTTTGTATCTATTCTGGGAGATGGGAAAGATGGAATGCCCTCTTTCTTGGAATTCCCCCCACAATGATGTTGTGCATCGAATCGTGGCCGGCGTACTGGCCAGCCGCCAGATCCACTCCACGATGGGAATTACCTAAAGATTCTGCAGCGGGTTCGATAGGTAGCCGTTGAAGAAAAACCTCGAGAAGCGGGCGGCGATGAGGTACGTAGGCGCCCAGAAGTTCAAAGAAGGGTTTAGGCGTTGAAGAAAGATGTGACAGTCTAGGAAGTGTGCCGGTTCTAAATGCGTTTGGTGGTCTCCAGAGAGGGTGACGTCCCTGCAGCGCACCCCTGTCCCCGGATGGTGATTGGCGGAGCGGCCAGGGACAAGACTAAACGCGCCCTTGGTTAGGCGCTTCGAAAGCGGTGCCCGCCAATCACGGCACGACGTGGTCTGAATAGGGGACAGCTTATGACTTGGTTCCGGATGTGAAGTTCTCTCTAGGCCCAATAGAGGCTCAAGGAAATGGCCAGGGGGCGTTGGGTCCTCGACTCACGGAGCTGCATCAAGCCACTCGCAGCCCAGGCATTCTAACTACCGTGAAGGTCCCTACATACCAAGTACGCCGGGCGTGCATAAACCGTCACATCGTTGCCATGCCCTCACCAGGTAAATGACACTCCCACGCGCCCTCGAGAGGCCCTCCCCACCAGAACATCCCATTCATAAGCAGTTGGAGTCCTCGTGTGGCGTGACACCAGTTCCCAGCCTTCTCCCTCCTCTCTATTTTAGACATGCATGGCTGGATGACATTTACCTAAAGTACCCAACGCTCGTCCCACGTCATTCCACCTCTATAGATCCAAGATCCAGGATCCAGAGCGCCGGTTCCCGCCCAGATACATCATCCTATCCTGGCCAGTGCAAGTCACCATGGCCACTGCTGATTCCGACTTCCCCCTGGCGACCGACGGACCGTACAATGCGGGCGGTGATAGTGGCCCCGGGTCTATCAGCTCAGGCGGGAGCGTCGATGACTCGGCTGGCGCATCCGGGAACAGTCCCGGGGCTGTCCAGCTTTCTCATGGGGCAATGATCGCAATCATCGTCGTTGTTGCTGTCGTCTGCGTGCTTGGAGGTAAGCTGCCTAGCCCCCCAAGCGATATGAACTGTAACGTGCTGACATAGAATAGCCTCCATGGCCATACTGTTCTACTTGGCTAAGAAGAGGGAATGGAAAGTCAGAGAGAGCATCCGGCGTTCGGCAAAGAAGGTGGTTACTGCTCTCACGCCTCGTCGGACCGAATTCCCGAAATCAGTGAAGGAGTCGGGCAGCTCATCTCGGGGCCGCGTACGGTTAGCGGACGTGCCGCCAACCCCGAGGCTTCGGCCGGAAGATATTGAGAAAGGCCTGGCAAAGTCAAGCACCAGACCAAGCCCAGAAGGGAGGAACAAGAAATGGGGTAGGACATAATTTGACTAAGAATTGGGGGAGGGGGGCTACATCGGTTTGCTAGGACCGAGCAGGATCGGTCTGCCAGAAACCTGGACACCTCAGGCACACAATGTGATGACATTTTCTTTGCAATTGGGAGTTGGCGTTGCGGAGACATGAGCGGAACTGGTCGTCTGAATCTGTATCAAGATATTATTTATGATTCCTGTATATCTTTTGGGGTATCAAAGTTTTCTGAAAACATTGGAACTAGCACTCCGCCGCGAGTCTAATCGTTTGTCTTTTGCTGGCGCCTGCGGAGCGTCCTCCGTCTTCTTTTTCCTTGATTCTGGGACGAATGTGACCTGCCTCTCTCCTACCACGTCACCACGAGACTTGCTGATTCGGCCTGACTTTTGGGCCCTGGAACCAAGGGACGTATCCTTTGCTGATCGGCCATTACTTCGGTTCGATGAACTGACACGCATAACCACCTCGTCTTTCGTATCTCTCCGAGAAGTCCCTTCATCATCACTTTCACCCATGTCGCTTGCACCACCTTCACTCTCATCCGATGATGCCACTGTAGCTGTGGGTTTCCCGCCTGCCTCTGGTTCAACCTTGGTGCTCGGGTTGAGGACTTGGAATTCCCGGCTGTTCTCATCGATCTTGAACTCTTCATCTTCGAATATTCGGCTGAACCGGTCGTCACCAAGCACCCCTGCCTTGGTATCAACCTGCGCTCTCTTTTCTTGGCGTTTGAGTAGCTTGTCAACCAAGTTCTGATTAACTTTGACCTTCTTGTTTCCACGGATTCGGCTAGCACGCTCCTTCTCGACCTTCTCCTTAACGCGTTTGGCGCGCTCTTCTTCCACAGCGTACGGGTTGGCGATTAGTCGAGCCTGTTCGTATAACTTCGAGGCTACGAAATATCCGTGCATGTAAGGGCGCAGCAGGTTCGTCTTGCCAATCAAATGTGCCAGGCTGAGCGACTTCAATTCTGGCAAGGTCAAGAATTTGAAATTGTCGTATTGGTCAGTGCTGACTTCTTCGGCCATCTCTTCAACCATATTGTCGAGGAACGAGCACCATCGCGGTGCGGGTCCTAACTGCGGTATAAAGAAACTGTGTAATGGCTTGCCTTCGTTTGCCGTAAGTATCATACCGGTATTTTTGCACCATGTGACGAAATTGATGTCAACCAGCGGCTCGACCGATGTCCAGGTCTTCCCATCAAGCTCATCCCAAATCTTGATCATCTGTTTGTCGGCAGATAATACCTTCTTCTCTTGAGAGGACGTAGTCATATGTGTTAAAGTCTTGATAGGGAACCCGGGTCCATGATCCTTTTGGAGCAGCGGCCGAGGACTTCGTAGATCGAAAAGTTTAACGAGACCATTCGATGTTCCCATTGCTAAGGAAAGACCCGAAGAATTGAAATCCAGCGCTGTTACTTCCCCCTCTTGGCCGCCTAGTATGGCAACTCGGGACTTGGATCGCGGATCCCAAAATTCAACGGAGCCAACTGAGGTTCCGAAAGCTAATAGGTTGTGGCTTTGTTCTGCAATTGCACCAGTGTTGACACTACCCACACCAATGCTTCCTTGCAAGCCGGCCTCGACGCCATCATCGGTCCCTACATCGACTTGATATGATTTCATGAACCTGCCGATCTCAAGATTCATGCGAAATACCTCGCCATTGCCATCAGGATCTAATCCTACAGAAGGTACCAATGCCTCGGTCGAGTGGCGATCGTAAACGAGATCTCTTCCGTACCTCGGTAGTCGCAGTTCATGATGGCAACCGGCTGGTGTCTGCTACGCGTTAGTTCCTTTCGCCCTGTGTAGGGATTTGTAGAATAGACGCCATACATGAAACTCTAGCTTGCGATCGCTTTGCAGGTGTAGAGACTTTGAATAATCGTTTGAAAGGAGAAGGAAAGTCGTATTTAGTGATTTCGTATGTCTTGAAAAAGACAAGGCTAGGTGGGGGAGATAGTGGACGTGAAACTGGGGTTTATCTGCGAGACATCAGCATGCTGTTCCGCGTCTTTATCCAGTAAGGCCACAACTAACACGTTCCGGTGGACATAATCCATTCATTATCCTCGGAAACCCTCACACATTGGCTTGCCTCTTCGAACTCGAAATCCTGCAAAAGTTCTATTCGGTTCTGATATTCGGGATCTGACTTCAAACTGCGCTTCCGCCGACGGGCAAGCCTACGTAGACACAGGGTTAGACGAATCGGCGAAACAACCTACATACAAAATGATGTATGAAGGTCCAGGGGTGACCTACCAGTCCGGAAGAGGGCGTGAGGTGTTGGCGCCGGCTATTGTGTACACCGACACATCTCCTTGGTTGGTGACCTTCATCGCGATGTCGTTCCCAAATCCCCTGGAGGCTGAAGGTGGTGGTTGACGTCGCAAAGAGGAAAAAAGCACTTGCGCCGAAGAGTGATAAGAGAAAGTTTTAATGGGTCCTGCAGCCAGATAAGAACCTTATCTAGAAGTGACTGAGGTCCGCATCTGCCACACAATGGATGTGGCTGATATGTACTTAAGTATTGCTTACATGTAGTCCTGAGATCAGGTCATTCCATTATCCATAATACGTAGTAATGATTGTAGGCCTTGCTGCATGCCCAACAGGTGCCTGTATACACTCAAGACTCATCGATACTGAATACCGCCAAGTCATATCGTCTTATCACGGGGGAGATGCGGGAGAGAGATAGACGGTAGCTTGGAAGCTACTCCAAGTGGAAAAGTCTACCATCTGGTATTCCAAAAGCTCTGACTAATAACCGACGATTCCATGAGGTTTATACCAAGATCTATGTCAAGTCAAGGCTTCGCTAAATTATGGAAACGTGAAATATTATTAGAAATCAACCTCGAAAGGACCATTGAAAGAGACTACATGTACCTATCTACGACGGGCTTATACCTCCTACAGATTGGCTACATAGGTACATAGATACATAGGTACTGACTGTTCTGTTGGTGCACAGATCCATAAAATCACCGACTCCCGACGCTAGGTGGGAGGGAGGCAGGGAGGGAGCCCCTAATGCCAAGCCTCCGCACCCTGGCAGCCCTGGAGAGATCGCAGCAGGACTAGGTTGCGAAAGACCGACTTCAAACTTCCAAGAGTCCTCAGCCCTCTCATAGCCCTTCCTCCGTTAGAGAACCAACTCATCGTCAAAATACAGCTCCGAAAACTCGAGCTAGTCAGCGCCGTCGTCGGGTCTTTTCTTGGGCTCCCAAATACGACATAGGAGCGCTCGGTGACTTCGCAAGTCGTAATACTATAGATCGTTTCTGTAGCGAATACCAGCAAGCGACATCATCCCTTCCAATCGCCGTCCATGGCCTCATGCGCCAGTAGCCGTCTTTAGCGCTCTCCGCCGTTTGCTTCACGCGTCACATCCCGTCGCGCCCCGTCGCAATTGCATCGTTTTCTATTAGAACTGCTTGCTGCAGAGATGGAGTTCAGCACGTGCCTGAGACGTCGAAGATCGAATCCAACTCACAGAAATTATATTGGCCACCATATCTTACCCTTCGCGTCAGCTTTCCTACTCTAAGTCATCCGACCAGAGACACCTGTGGCACCATTTCGTCTGGAAATACAACCGCATCGAAACGATTAATACGAGTTACGATATGGACACTGGTGAATATGAGACTAATGCCTTAGTAATTGTTCGTGTTCCCTTCGTACTCAACCGTTCTCGCAAACTTGCTGACCAGTTCGCTGTACAGAATAATATAACATCCATCGCTTTTGCCTTTTACGAGCCTCCGTCCTCGACATCGTCGTCCTTTGGTACTAGTGCGCTCGAACATGAAAATGCGCTCCGGAAAGATGGGTTTCTGGTTTACGCCGATCCAGTCCGACGCGGGCTATGGTGTTTCTATGTGGCGCGCAAGAACGAGCTCCAGGGAAACATCTCAGCTGGGTCAGGATTTCCGAAGACCATCTCATTCGCTGAGAGTACTTCAACTCGGACTGAGGAGGGTGTTTTCGAGCCGCCAGCACTCGCGAGAAATCGCCTACATGGACCGAATACGATAAACACGCCGAGCAGCTCGTCTTCGACTGGATCGGCTATTCTCGATCCAACCTACAGAAGTGCACAATCAGCATCTCTTGCGTCGCTCCAGTCTTTCCCCATTTTTGCAAACGAGCAGGATCTCAGGCCGACCGCGCCTACCGAAATCAAGCCTAGTTCCTCGACTTCAATCAAAGACGTTTACGAGCACTTTATCCATGCTGCCCTCTCCGCAGTATCCGCGAACTTCGGTGCTAAGACCCACGCAATCCCGTTGAGTTCTCGGACGTTACTCCTTCCAAAGACCGCTCAAAATAATTACGATTTCTTGCCTGCTATCCTCGCGTCGTTACGTGTATATTTGACTACGACTGGAAGCCTAATAATTACTATAAGCCTCGCTCCGGTAGAGGGAATCATCAACCTGTCCGACACCCTAGGGCAACAGCTACCCTCCCTTGGGGTCACCGTATTAGCCGCGCCACTAGGCGTCTTTGCAACCTGCCAGCCTATTACCATTACCGAGCCTACGGCTACTGAGGGCAGTCTTGGCCAGTTTCCGGATACGCAGTTTGTCAGACAACGGGCTGAAAGGGGCGATGGTCCATGGCGCAGCATTTGTTCAAGGCTCCTGGAAGCTCGTAGCATACCGTCTACGTTTAGTGGGTCTCATAAATGGATTAGCCTTCAACGGATGCGTCGAAGGCCCGCGGAGCAGACTGTTGATGGAAAGCGGACTCCAATGGCTGGGGTTCCACCAAGTATATCATGGCCTGCGGACCTGTGCTTTTGTAAGATGTTTTCAAAGCTAGCCATCAGAGGCGAGGAAGAAGACCAGTCATCGTCACAGCCCGAACAGACTTTTGACGCTCTTAAAGTTGCAAAACAATGGTTCTTAGGTTCAGGTGAACGAGACGAGGCATTGGCGAAAAACCAGAGGGAGAGGGACGCCGCCAAAGCCCATGAAAAATCTCTAATGGATGCCCAGGCTCAGCACTCGAGAGGCCTATCCCCTCTCGCCCTACGCCGATCTAGTAACGCAGGTCCGCTGCCTACAGGTGGCATATATCCAACACCACCGGACATAATCCAAAACAACGCAGGTGCGACACCATCGGTGGATGGCATGGTCTCTAGTCCCGGAGTCAATGCGACTACTGCTGCAATGGTAGACATGGGAACGGCTCCTAATGTACCACCAGAGCCCTATGGTGACAACTGGGAAAACCCAGAAGCTAAGCGCGAACGCATTGGCGCCTCCTTTGACTCCGAAAATCTTTTTGGCGAGTTGGGTCCCGATATGTTTGGGGATGCAGACATTACCGAGGCCGATTTCAATTTCTTCGACGAGCAACCGGGTGATGTTGGTCTAGGCTCCCTAGACCTCCCTGATATCCCGAATACAGATCCAGCCCTGGGCCTTACAGCTGATCTTACGACAGTACAACAGCCTGGTATCAAACCAGATCATCATGGGGCGCCTTTGGCAGGCGTGCCCCCTTCGCCGACCTTCACAAAACCCGAGCTTAGGCATGCGCGGAGCTCAATGGGAGAAGAGCCTCGACGTCAGATTGGGTTCGATTCAAATAAACCCCAGTCAATTGGTATCAAAAGGCCGGCTAGCCCTTTCAACCCAGATACTGTATACAAAAGGATCAGGGCATCTCTTGATAACCACAAGGCCGTGCAGCAAAACTCGCTTATTTCCGCTTCTCAGCATGGTAGTATTTTTGATAAAGTGGAATTTGGGCCAAGTTTATCAATGGTGAATAGCAAGTACGAAGGCAGTGGGCGATTCGATTATTCGGCCGATCGATCGAAAGGGACCAAATCCTCTGATCTCCATGCACCACCCACCACGAATTATCTTCGCCGTCACGGAAAGGGCCAGAAAACCCTCAAAGAACTCCCCACAAAGGTCGATCAACTTCTTCGCGTCCCTGGGCCTCAAGAAACCGTTTCCAATCGCGCCAGTCCCTCGAACATTGAGGATACTCACTCAGATGCCGAGATGAGTCTCATATCGGACCAAGACGACTCAAGTTACGACAGCGATGAGCCCTTATCTCCTGTGAAATCACTAAGCATACGGCGGCGGCGCATCGACGATGATGGGGAATCGCTTGCCACATCTTTCAAAGATCTTGAATCAGTCGATCTGGATTCGTCTCATCTGCCGTTCGACCTGCCTCGACACTGCGGATTCGAGGCTGATTTGCCGCTTGCGAGATATTTTTCAGATGCCGAGCCACCATGGATTCAGTATTCCTTGCCAGACGACCAACTGATCATGGCCGCCCAGATCCTAACAGACCAGTTCTCTACCTCCACTCTTCTCAACAGTACAAAGCCACAATCGCTACAGTCCACCGTCGACCAGCGCCGTCAGCTCTCCCATCTTGTTCGCAAGTCAGTTCAAGAACTGAAGGCTGCACTCCCTCAATGCCTCGAATCCGCCGTTTGTTATCAATTTCGCCCATTCATCGAAGTCGCAGACGTGCCACTACTAGGCCAGCCGTCGAGGATTCAACCAAGACCTCCCGCTGCTGACCAAATGAAGCCAAGTAGTTTGTTTCAAATTCCGTCACCACACTTCGAGTTACGGCGATATGAATCTAAGTTATCTGTGCTACCATCTGCGGTGTCCTTTTGGGAGAGCCTGGGGCTGAGTCCGTCACCGGGAAGCAAAGACATCACTGCCATCTGCATCTTCCCGGACTACGAAGGTCTTGCTGATGGCATGCTAGTATTTACGGACAGGATGCGAAGTATCTATGAATCGTTGAAACTGGGATCCTTCGACCGTTTGCCAACAACATCATCTATAGAAAACGGCATGTTTCCTTTTGAGGTTGAGAAAGATCCGGCAACACTCGGCAGGTCATCCTCCTTTTTAGGACCGTCTCTGGCGAATTGTGCCTCCAAAGTCTGCAAAGTGCTGTCCTCTACGACGGTTGATGAAAGAAATTTTGTTGTTTTCTTCGTCTACACCCCGGATGTTGCCGGATCAATAGTTGAATGTTGTGCCGTCTTCAACGAGATCTTTGAGGGTCACAAGAAACTACTGTCAAATAAGAAGCTGTCATCTGTCAATGATCTAGCCCTGCAACTCGTACCGCAAGATTTTGTGGCCTCCAGCAGCTCCCTAGCAATGCCATCTCCGTTCGAATTTGGCAGGCTGGCGCTAGAAACATACGATAGGTGCACCCAATTTAAAGGCGACATGCCGGCGCCGGCTATAGTTCTAGAACAGCCACCGCCTCGAATGATCGATTTCAAGATCTCGATGAATCCATCTGCCTCTCCATTGCATGAAAATACATGCCTTCACATTGCCTACGCGCAAAGCATAGACGGCAGATGGATTACTGCAGCATGGACGGACAACAGAGGCAGCCAGCAGATGACGGCGTCATATTGCCTTGGCAGGAAGGGAAAGTCCCTTTCAACACCAGTTGCAGACGTCGCCCGTGAGATCTGGGAGAGCACCTGTGAACTTATCTTCAATTGGAAGGTTCATTGGCGAATCATAATTGCGAAGTGCGGCGCAATGGAACAGCACGAGATAGAGACCTGGTCGGGTCTCGCACAAGCGGAGTCGAAATCATCGGTCAGCCTAACGCTCGTTGCGGTGGACACCGACCCCTCCATGCAGTTGCTCCCACCCATTGCCAGGGTGCCCGGCAGTGCCACGTCGGTATTCTACACAACACCAGCATCGACGCCACAAGCATCTGTGCTGTCGCCGGAACAGAGTAACAACCCACCCACACCGATGCGAGAGAGCGCGGCGGCAGGCGTCGCGACGCCGGGCGGTGGCGACAACAACGCGACCGAATCCGATGTGGACGCGACACTGGCGGACCTCACGGACCAGACGTGGGGCGCCATACTATCCCACAGACTAAGCAACTCGACCTCCCTGAAGGAGCTCAGCCCGGCCCTCGCCAGCGGATACCTCGTGAAGCGCGGCGGGACGCGGGCCGAAGACGTGCCCGTGGTGATGGAGGTCAACATCCTGCACAGCGAGGGCAACCCCCGCGCGTACGAGACGCTGATGCGGGAGATGCTCACGTATTACCGGTGGCTCGGGACGCTAGCCCGGGCCCGCGGCATGGTGGATAAGGAGACGGATGTTCGGCCGTGGCACGTCGCGGCCGCGGAGAAGGCGGTGAGGGCACTGTACATGTTGATGTGATGATCATACACGGAGGGAGGCGGTTTGGTTTCTTGGCGCCATGATATTGAGATTCTACTACTGCATTAGGAGTCACTGTTACATCGCATCATCAGTTTGCTCGAGGGCAATGGATGAATACCATCGGAATTTAGCATATTGATTCAACTGGCCTTGTCCATGACTACGGGCTTTCTAGAACGTTCCGAGTGATCTGTTCGCTATAATTCAGATGATATTGCATCCTCTCCATTGGTTTCTACCATATATGCCGTAGGTATACCTACGCAGGTATAAGCAAGTGCAAGACTCAAGCCGACACTGCCTACTTTATGTAGACAGGGGCAGTGATTCGTCGTGGAAATGGTTGAGCGCAGCTCGTAAGTATATACCTAATAAATCAAGATAAGACTAGCTATGGCAAGGGATTCACATTGCCCGCCAGCCCCCTATTCATGTATCAGGATCGGGCCTTCTTCCCCCCTCCTGCCTTGCAACGAAACTCTGTCAATGGAAGTCTGCGAGACTCTTCGTATCATACATTGATTCTTTTTGCCCACCTGTCTGGGCAATACTTGGACAGACAACATCATAGATGAACGCATGATATATGCTATTGGCACTCACTGACAATTCAATACAACAATTTTATTCAGAACAAAACCCTGATTCAGATAAAATAGGCAGGTTGTATACGCCAATTCTACTCAAAGTTAGGTAGGTATATTGCTACCTACGCGCACATACTCAATACGGGTAGTTGCGAGGCTATATTTGTAATGTCTTCGTAGGCATTTCCCGCTCAGGAGAAGCAGTACCCGTGGCAGGTATTGCCGCTGCATTGTACCCGACATTGCAGGTGGATATATGTGGTTACGGCGCGGTTTCCTCTCTAACGTCCGTCTACCTACTGATCAACAACATGTACACCAACCTCAGATCATACCAGTACCAAGCATCACCAAGCTACCAGCACAACTTACAGCCTAACCTATCTTTGGACATCGGGGAAAGAAAAACACAAAACGGAGCTGATGGCAATGCCAGATGCTTCAGGCTCAGACCCCGGGAGTGGCCGTTCTTGGTTATTCTGGAGTATTGTCGGTTTGTCAATTCTAATATTGACCGGGGGGCTGCTGTTGCGTTGGTACCGAGTTGATTCAATGTCTATTCGGATTCAATCGGGAGACATGGTCTATATAGCATTCGTCATTAACCTTCCCCAGCGCCGGCGCCAGCTGAACGCTCACGAATGGGGCTAGCCAAGGCCAGGCCGGACCTCGCCAGGGAAACAATACGCCATCTAATCAGGAGCAACACGCACACAAGATCACCCCAAGCGGCCAGAGGGGGGGCGAAGAATGACTGCTCTGACGATGATAGGTACGGCTCTAGTTTGCAAGAGCAGCGATTGAGGTGGAGGAAAATATTCTTGCTCCTTTTGCAACTACTACAGCGTCTCCGCCAGGTTGGCTATGGCCTGAGTACGCGGGTTCTTTAATGCCGGCTGGAATCGATGGAATACAGACAAGCGTGTGGAATTTGTGCGTTGAAGGTCGGGAAATATTGGCATCGAGCATTAATAACCCAAGCGATACATGTCCGGGGACTAGTTTGGTGGTCAGGGGTACTCGAGAAGGACTACCCAGCGTCTTGCGTGTATTATATTGTCTCATCTCTAAATCCGCTCTTCCATGCTTTTACACCCGCCTCTCTTTAATGAAGCTTTACCTTGCTCTGACGCGCGAGACTCGACACACATACTAGACTTCACACCCGTAACCCGGAAAGGGCGAAATGGATTGACGATGGTGGTCATCTCAGTGATGGGCATGAATCGTAAATACCGTCGCTACTAACTCCGTCTACAGTGCATAATCTATTCAGGATTCCTCTAATTCTTTTTTCCGTTACTTCGTTACCGATCTCGTTCCCACATATGCCAGCCATCGGCCATAGCTATCCATAGATACCTATAGATACGAGGTACCCATGCTTATTCGGCCAGGAAGCCCGGGAACAAGTACTGGACCTTTCGCAGGGCCTCGGGGCTGCGGCCGCCGGGCTTGGTGCAGAACGCGACGGCGCCCTTGCTGGCGCCCTCCCAGTGCCTGGCGGTGACGAGGTCGCCGTTCTCGTGCTTGCACAGCTCGTCGAGCACGGCGCCGACGAGCCGCCGCGCGTTCCGGCTGTTGCTCTCCATGTAGTGCATCACCATGGACACGTCGACGTCCTCGGTCGAGTGCCAGCAGTCGTAGTCGGTCGCCATGCAGATCACCTGGAACGCCATCTCGGCCTCCCGCGCCAGCTTGGCCTCCGGCAGCAGCGACATGCTGATCACCGACCCGCCCCACGACCGGTACAGGTTCGACTCGGCGCGCGTCGAGAACTGCGGGCCCTCTGCGCGCGTGGGTATCATCGGGAACAAGTCAGTCAAAAACACACTCGTTCCGGAGGGGAGATATTGAGATTCAACGACCAGATAGGTAGGTTAAGAGTGATGATTACCACGTACCCATACATATCGCGGTGCCCCTGGGGTGCAGCACGACGCCGTCGCCCTGCATGCTCTGGGCGCACTGGCGGACGACCTCGGCGACGCGGTCGTCGTAGGGGTCGCCGAAGGGGACGTGGCCGACGAGGCCCCCCTCGAAGAAGGTGAAGGGGCGGACGCCCTTGGTGCGGTCGATGACCTGGTCGGGCACGACGAAGTCCATGGGCTTGATGTGCTCCTGCAGCGAGCCGACGGCGGAGAAGGCGACGGCGCAGCGCACGCCCAGGCGGCGCAGCGCCGCGATGTTGGCCCGCGCGGGGATCTCGTGCGGCGCGTGCTCGTGGTGCGCGCCGTGCCGCGCCAGGAACGCCACCGGCACCCCCCCGTGCTCCAGGATCACGATCGGCGCCGATGGCCGCCCCCACGGCGTCTCCGGGTTCACCCGCGCGACCGGCGTGTACCCGTCGATCTTGTACAGCCCGGTCCCGCCTATCACGGCGATGTGGACGGGGCCTGGAGGGGTGCGCGCGCGCGCGCGCGTTGGGTTAGCTCAGTTGCGTGGACGTGAGGCTATCGCGAACGAGAGTCATGGTGTAGTCATGGCGGGGTAGGTAGTTGGGGGTGGGGAGGAGGGGGGGCTTACGGTCAAAGGTCTCGGTCACGGGCAGGTCGGACATCTTGTTGCTGACTTCCGATGCAAACAGAAACTTCTAGGGGGCGTATAATGAAATGAATGGATGTCGAGTATACGGAAAAATCTCCAGTCTGCGCCGAATCGAGGCTGAGAAAATTTGGAGTGTCGCCGTCGTCACCCTAGGTATCACCTCACACCGAGAGTAAAAAACGTTTCTGCCCCTCGTCCATTGTACCCCTCGGGCTTTGTGGGGCGATTTAGCACCTTTTTTAGACTTGGTCCCTGCATGCGTGATTTCATTGCCAAGATTTTTACCCGATGTCACAGACATTTTCCCGAGCTCGCTTTACTTCACGTACATCATGACCTGGTCTTTTCTCGATCGCCTTCGAAGTTGAGACTCCTGTTTCTCCTGTCGTCTGTTTCCTAGGTTGAGATTTGGCGCTTGACTTCGATATGTCTACTTAATTGAGACTCTGGAAGTATGGAAGAGACTGGTATAAAGTTATTTCGTTTTAACCTGTGCTACCAATTTGCGACAAGAATCATTTCGGTCATTCCTAGCTGTAAGCCGGGCACGATAGGTTGAGCCGAATGGCACGAAAGGAATAACACGAAAGGAATGACACGAAAGGACTACCGGAAACCTTCAGCCCAGCTCTTGAAGTGACCAGCTATCATCCCACTATATGACATCAAAGTCATCTTTGGCATCAGATCCTCGTTCTCTTCAATGGAATCCAGAGGGATGGATGGGCGAAGTGCCGGCTCAGAGAGGGATCGCTACCGGCTAATCATGTCGACTAATAATGTCGCGATATCAACCCGCCGTCATGTGCATCAGCTCCATATTAGGAAATCCCGGCAAAGTAACAATCTCGCCGCTTGAAGTCAAGCCTTCTCTATCATCGTGGGTATGGGGCTTAGTAGCCGGTCCTAAGGCACCAGGACGGGTTATGATGTGGCGGTCTCTTCTCTTGGGCTGCGAGTGCGAGTCTATCCCAGCATAGACCTGCTCACCTCGTCCAATCTCCAGGCATTCGTTCTCGACTCTTGTGTGTCCCTTGGCGCGCAGTGGGCTTGATCCAACATACCGTTTTCATCATGCTCGTCGACGTGTTGCTCAGCGTGAGCCTCTGGTTAATTCTCTCGCGACCTGCGTTGGCGCAGACCATTGTCGTGAATCACGTAGTCATCCGTCAGTCAGATCGCGAACTCCTTGCCGACGGATCAGTGTGAATGCTCTCATTTGACAAGCTGACCTGACAGTTGCTCCTCCAAGCGGCCAATGAGTCCACTATCGCTCCCGCCTTTGCGGTCATCGATGCGACAACTTCCAATGCGACAGCTGATTTATTCTCTGGGGAGACACGTCAACTCACCGACGATGTGCTGGCAAATCTGACCGACCTGGGCATGACCAACATTGTGCTATTTACTTTCGGGGACCCTTCGAATGTCGCTCCTAATGGATCCATAATCGGTCCTTGCAAAACCTTCCCGGGCGAATTCGTCGTATTCCCCGGTGTCATCACCAGTCGAGTGTTCGACCTCCTTCTAGGTGGTAGCCTCATTAATACGAAGCCATTAGCATCGCCCTGTTATAGTGATTATGGAAATGAAGATGCGGCAAAGTGCGATGAGATCACGTCGCATTGGTCCAATGATCCCTATATCCAGTGAGGACAGCGGTTGATCACCTCCAAAGTGCATCTAAACTATCGAGCTAACATTGATAAGCACAAATGACCCTACATCTGTCAACACCGTTCTCTTCGAAGGGACGACTTGCGTCCCTCACACGGTTAACCCATACGCGACGAACTGTACCATCGGAGCATACCCTACAATTTCCGTCAACGCGACCAGTGTCGCCCAAATCCAGCTGGCCATCAATATAGCACGTAACCTCAATTTGAGGCTTGTTATCAAGAACACCGGTCATGATTTCGGTGCCAAGTCGCTTGGAGCAGGATCACTATCTATATGGACTCACAACTTGAAAGACATCAAATTCTACGAGGATTACGAGGAAGGATCGTATAAAGGACCTGCTTTCAAAATGGGAGCTGGCGTACAGGCCTTCGAGGCATACGAAGCTGCGCGCAATCACAACCTTACCATTATCGGGCCGGAGGGGAGGGTAAACACCTCTTAAACCCAATCAACTCTCGTTAAGGATGAACAACTAACCACCACGAGGTAAATAGACGGTCGGCCTTACTGGGGGTTATATCCTTGGCGGCGGCCACTCTCCCCTGTCGAGCATATACGGAATGGGCGCAGACCAGGCGAGTGATCGTTGGCAACTGTCCCGGTCTCCGTGAATTAACTTCGTAAGCAGGTCCTCTCCATGGAGCTAGTCACAGCCGATGGTCGCTTCGTCACGGCCAGCGAAACCTCAAATCCGGACCTCTTCTGGGCTCTCCGAGGCGGGGGTGGTTCGACATACGGGGTAGTAACGTCCATGGTCATCAAGGCGCACCCCAAGATATCCGTCACCACGATGACGTTCAGCCTGTCCTCGGGGGAGCAGGTGACGGTCAACCATTTCTGGCAGGCCGTGCGCGCCTATTTCGACGGCTTCATCAAGTACACCGACGCCGGCAACTACGCCTTCTTCAGCCTCAACGCGACCAGCGGCACCTACGTCTTCAACATGGCGCCGTGGTTCGCGCCCAACATGACGGCGGCCGAGCTGCAGGCGCTCGCGGAGCCCTTCTTCCGGGCCCTGGCCGACATCGGGCTCGAAGTCAGGCCCGTCTACCAGGAACACGGCGACTTCTACGACGCCTGGGACAGCTCCTTCCCGCTGGAGCCCTGGGGCTCCAACCTGGGCCGGTCGGGCAGCCGGCTGTTCCCGCGCGAGAACTGGGAGGACCCGGAGAAGCTAGCGGCGACCTTCGACGCGATCCGCTACGTCGTCGACGCCGGCGGCATCGTGACGGCGTACAACGTGGCGCCGGGGGCCGCCGCCGGGGGCGGACAGTTCCCCGACAGCGCGGTGAACCCGGCGTGGCGGCGGACGGTGCTGCACGCGGTGGCGACGGCGGCGTGGACGCAGGACATGTACACGGACCTGATCACCATCTGGAGCGGCACGCTGACGTACCAGTGGATGGCGCGGTGGCGGGCCGCGTCCCCCGGCGCCGGCGCCGACCTGTCCGACGCCGACTACATCGAGCCCGAGTTCCAGCGGGCGTTCTGGGGGGACGACGGGGCCGGCTACGCCCGCCTGCGCGCCCTCAAGCGCCGCCTCGACCCCTGGGACCTATTCTACGCCCACCACGCCGTCGGCTCCGAGGACTGGGAGATGACCGACTACGTCTTCGGCAACCTGCCCTCCCAGAACGGACACCTGTGCCGCAAGGGGACGAGCCCGGCGCTGCTGCAGGGGCCGCCGTCGGGATCTCCCCCTTGACGCGCGGCGGGTAGTCGGCTAACCAGTGTCTGTCGCTCCTTGTGGTTGGTTTCCCCTTTGTACCCTTGGTCGATAAATAAGTGGCGTGAGAAACGGGGCCGGTTGGTACACGGTGTAGCTGAATATGACTTGTCAGATAGGCTGGAATCGGCAATGAGATAGATGCCTGTACTGTGTGGCCATCGAATGTTCTCAATCTAAGTATCCTCAACTCGCCTGAAGGCTGTGGTGGTTTGTTGAGATGAACCTGGCTCATGACGAGTTGTACGTGCGTGTGGTATCCTCCTTCGATCCTAAAGAACAGCTTTTAGCTGCAAGTCATAGATGTGTAGGACCTGTGCCACAGGAATAATCTTGGAGTAGAAAAATACAAGTAATGCGCAAGATATTACAATAGGAGGTTGTCCTCCTGATGCCTGCTATGTCCAAAAAGATTATTTTTCCAGCTTGCGGTCCCCGATATATGGTCTCGACAATTTTAACTGAGCCAAACCCTTCTCCATAAGGACCCTTACAATAGAAGGGGAGCGGGGGGTTCAACTGTTTAGGGGAACACTCAGATTCCTCTATGATAGCCCCCCTGCTTTTGCAGTTGACATCATCGCAGAGGGAAGCTTTGTGGTCACTACAACGTTACTACTGACAATGATCTTAGTAACTCATATTGTAATAGTCGAAGTGTCCATGCCGCAGATCGCGAAGAAGCCCCACGACTGATCATTCGTCTCTGCAATCGTAGCGTTTCCCACAGGCATCTCCTTAGGAATCTTCAGAAGGGCAATCGTATGAGTATTACACGATTCCCAACTCGTATACATTTGGATATGGGTACCAAGGTCCGTCAGAAGCGTAGGTGCTGATCCGTAGCGTATGGGCGGTGGAAGCAGCGTGCAACGCAGCATTCGTGCGTATGGCCGTAGACAATACCAAGTTTATCGGCTTAACGATGGAAATGACCCAACGATCCAGCTTATCGGCGAGGGTTTCGGGCGTCACAAGACCTTCCATATCGCCAAATAGCTTTGATAGCTTCAGCGATTCCTGGCCAGGCGGTATGCGCGAGAGCGTCTGGGCTTCGCACCACACGTGGCCCTGGTGCATCCCGACGTATACCGCAAAGGAGACGGACATACGGTCGTCGGTGACTTCCAGCAGAAGGACGCCAATAACTTGCGGCTCGTCGTAGAAGAAAAACTCGTCCAGGTTCCATCGCCCGTTGGGGTATGCTGAAACCACGTGGGCCTCGTATCCGCCGTAGCTTGCTATAGCGATCCTTATCCGACCCCATTGACCTATTGGGGGTTCAATTCGATTCGTGTTCGAGGATGTCTCCTCAAATAACCCATTTGGACGTAGTAATAAGTCCGTAAGGGCGAATTCCCCGAGGTACCTTTTGTGGATGAATATTAATGAGGAATGTCTGCCCCTCATCCCTGAGAACTTTGGCGCTCTAAGAAGGATACACAAGAGCTCATCCCCCAGATCGCAGTAGGTCCAAGCGACAAAAGGCGAGCTGGAGTGATTCACCCTTCTCACCGGAAGAGTGACATGGAGACCTCGGCTTGTTAGCCTCGGGGGCTCTTGAGGCATCGCTTGAAAATCTGGGGATTTATGATGCAGGTTATACGACCGAATTTGGTCATAGTTCAACAGGTCTTGGTGTTGCAATCCACTTCTAAGAAAATCTAAATCGGACGCCTGTAACAAATCTGTGTCTACCTCCCAAGTTGATAGCGTGCCATTTCCTGGAGTAATCTGTATGGGTTGGGTTCGTTTAGGTTTACGTCCAGGTTTAGGTACAGGTCCTTGTCCTAGATTTGTTGAAAAATACCGATTCCCGAATTCGACAGGAGAAGAAGCCAATACACCAGTCAACGGGCTGTTCCACGCGTCGGATGATCTCTCAATGAGCTCCTCGACATCCTCGCGTCGGAGAGGCCATGTAAGAATCGTGTAGTCTTCCTCCTGCTTCATTATTTGCTCTTGAAGCCGGAGGAATGATTTGCTACCTTCTCCATACAATAGGGGCATGTTCACATCAAACAGGCCTAGCAGACAGTACGCCAGGTCTTCCACTCGGGTCGTTTGCCTTGAAGAGGCCCATGACATACGTTCTGCAACATTGCAGGTCGCGGGACTTTCACCAAGCAGGATACGAGGGGGTATCGTAGTAGCTCCAGAAAGCTGCGAGGCAGTGCTCGCTTGGTTCCGATCTCCAACCATTCTACCGTGTAGAACTCGACCACCTTCGGGGCGATCAGTTCCTGCAGAGTCCAGCCTCTGGTGAACCAGCGACTTCTTGAGAAATCGCCAGGTGCAAGCATGTTCGAAGGCTGCTCGTGGGACAACCACGCTGCTCGCCGGCGTCTCTCGTCTTCGGAAGTGGCAGGTATTTTGAGTCTCTTGTGCATGCTAAGCAGCCTCTCAGGTTCTTTACTTACACAATCGAGGGGATTCGCTGTGACGTCTTGCAGATACGCGTAACAGACTGTCGAATTTCGGTACCACTGGTACATTGAATTTATTGCCTCTGAAAGTTCGGCGCTGCTGGACTTGTCGATGCAGCATGTGTCGATCCATACCCAATCGAAGTCATCTTCGGCTGCCTTCCGGCAACAGCCCTCTACTTTTTCGAATCCCTTCTTCCCAGCAGCGGCTCCATTGATAAGGTCAACGTAGAGCACTTCGTCATCTCCCCATGTATGGCTGAGGATTGCGTAGGGCGGAAAATGCGGACCGGGGAAATCCCGTAACTCAAGTGATGAAGAGTTAAGCAACCTCATTTTCGTATAAGATGGCTTATGGAATCGTTGAAGAGATAGGTAGGTAGCGGCGCGAATGATTGGGCCTGTTGACCAGCCAAGCGGAAAATCCACTTTGCTCATTCATTACCTGCCTGGTATGCCAATCGATCTTAAACTACGGCGATGAAGCTGGTCTCCACGTGAAATACATGCGTAAGCCAAGCGCAGAACGCTCGCTTCCTTATTACCCCTCATCTTTACCTTGGGATGCTGACTGGACTTACTGGAATTGGGGTGTGGCTTGTTAGGAGGAGATGGTCAGCACGAGGGGCAGCGATCATGGTCAAGGTCGTATTGAACGAGGAAAATCTAGCTAGGGTAGAGGAATATTAAAATTGCCCAAACCTTAGGAGTGTTTTGCGTATTTTACGTATTGTACGAAGTATAGAAAGGAATGAAGCACCGTCTTATGTGACGCGACTTTATTTACTGATTACGTAATAATATTTTTCTTAAAACGGCGTTTGACAGCTGTCGTTAACATTCCTGCTACCTGATAAGCCAAAAGTTAGCGTTCGTTTAATATTTACGTAGGAACTAATTGACGTGCCATTCAATTCTCTCCCAAAGTGCCGGCGATACATACATGTAACGAAACGGATCAACAACCCAAGATGCCTAGCCCATTACCATCTAGCAGCTCATCACGATCCAGCGTGTCGGTAAAGACCGAGCCTCTTTCGCCACGAGACGCAGCGCAGGAAGATGGCTCTGAACCCGAATCCGATCTTCAGCCCGCGCAGGCATTTGAGCCTGACGCCGATATAGCCCACGTCGCGTCCGACCTGGTCCAGCCCATGCGTCAATCGAACATTCACCAAGCGCGCAAATCTTTTCCAGCGCGCGTTTCGTCACGGTGCGAAATATGCAAAAAACAACGGCAAAAGGTACAACATGATATCGATCATCGCTATTGATCATGTCCCAACTGAATTTCGCAGTGTGTCTTCTTGAATCCCTCAGGGAAGTGCGATAAATGCTACACGCAGGGCTACGAATGTCGGGTCGCCGACCTTATTACCACCCGCGTCTACTCTGCGCGACCTGGAAATATACTACGACGTAAGCACCGGAGCACCCTAAGGCTTGCCAAGAACGAGTCCTGTAGTTCGTGTCAAAGATCCGGTAGAATTGTAGGTCGATTTCTCTAACTAAAACCTCGTCCTTCATCACCTTCCCCCCCTCGCATGCTTACATCAACTAGTGTCGTCCGAAGAAGCGAAAGTGGCCAGAGAAATGTCAAGCCTGTAACAAGGCTGGTCTTCCTTGCGGTCCACCTCAGCCTCCCGCTCAGAACCTACAACCGATTCCACAGATACCCGCTCAGAAGCCACAGACATCCGCTCAGAACTCTGCTCAACAGCGCCCCCGGAGACAGGTCCATACTGAAGGCATGTTAGTGCCCATATCTGATGAGTCTGAATCCTCTGATACAGACTCGGACGCATCTATTCCAGCCGTTGTACCTGATCGCAAGAGAAAAAGGGCAGAGGACAATGGTGCCGTTAATAATGAAGTGGCCGAGCTCAAAGCCATGATGGCTCGAATGGAAGACGAGTACCGGGAGGTCATAAGTTCTCTAAAAGACAAGCATGAGCAGGAGCTCCATGCCCTGAGGGCTAAATATGAGCACACAGTAGATGACCTCGTCAACACAACGAAGAGTCACGAGCGGAGGGTGGATGACTTGATACATATCATGGTGAATAACGAACGGAGGGCCGACGAAGTCATTCAAGCCTTGAAGCTAGCCCTGAACAACAAATAACGGCCTATCAACAGAGGCTGCTTATGCTAAGCCTTTTCCCTGTGTGGCTAAGGATAGAGCCAGCATGCGCATATGCTTGAAGCATGGTTCTAAACACGGGGTTGGTGTGTGCGGTATGCATGAGTAAGAATAAGACCTCGGGAGAAGTTATTGACAGAACGCCGCCCAGAGAGGTATTCCATATTGACAGGGAAAATTAATAAAGCTTCCATTGCAGCAGGCCTAACTCCTGCATACACAATAGTCTTCAGCTAAGCCTGTATTTAGCTAGGCACAAGTCCAGACCCTTATTAATATGCATCTCTTTCCCATGTCAATCTTCGATAATACACCAGGTTAAGTAAGTAGGCAAGGTCAGTGGCTTCACGAGCCCTCATAGCAAATGCGTCATTCCAGGCAGTGCGCCACCTAGCAGTGAGCCCGGCCGTTGCATTCGGTCAGAAATCTTAAAACTTAGGCTACATGTAGATGCCTAGGTCTGCTAAACAACAGTACTGATGTCTGTACTTACGTTTGCTATTCTGATGACTTGGTTCCCTTAATCAACCTCCTACGTATCGTGACAACTCGAGCGCCTCAGAATTACATCCCCAAAAAAAGCCGATTTCGACGAGGTCCACGCGTCGCGAAGCATGTCCGTCAAGCCGTGGGGTGCTGAATTCAGCACTCTTGTCGCCCTCGGCAGGATATGCTGCCGTTTAGTCACCTAATCGCCACCGACTTGCCTTCTTTACGCGACATAGGAACATATGCGACGAGGTTCCCAAGCTTCCGTGCAGTGAACTTGCACGTGCCACACGTTGGTGCACGGCTACCAACACGGCCACGTTCTGGTTAAGGAACGACTTAGTCTAGCGGATTGTAGGCGAGAATTGGAAAGTGTATATCTGGAGGACAGATAGCTAAAAGGAGGAACACTGAGCAGAAAACACTGTAAATGTCTGGCAAGGATGACTTGTCCTTCAATAGTCCAGATTGGAATAAGGGTAAGAGAAAGGGACTAGAAGCAGCTCATAGCTTCGACGCATACCTACCTAGGTATTTCAACACTTCGTATGCTGTCCAAGTGTCCCTACATGAATGACTGTTTGTTATAGTCGGAGGAAGGAAAAGGGTTTAACACAGCGATAGTCGAATATTAACGCTTGCTTAAAGCGGGATATGATGTAAACCGATGGTTTCCCGGACGCTGACGGGAACCCCACCTAGCCGCCACCAGAGGTATCAGTAGCAGCATTTGAAATCACGGATTTTTAGGACCTACATAAACCACAAAATCTTTGAGAGATATCTACCTGCAACCATATAGGCGGTCGTTTGACTACGGAATATTACACCCACGACATAGCTGTTCTTAAACATCCCACCGTAACCCGGCCGAGCTTAGCTGGGGAGATTCGCCGTCCGCCCTTTCGAGCCGGCTCAGGCCTTGCTCCTTTCAACCAACCTACCTTATGGTGGGGCAAGGTCTTCATCAAGGTCCCTACATAAGTTGAGATATCGCCGCCATGGCATCAACTACGTACAAATCCGGCGACCAGCCGGGTTCTAATACGGCTCACTTGTGGAAATATGACTCGATCGAGGAGCGCATCTTCGCGGCCGCCTTGATCTTTTTAGAGGGCCATTACATGCAGGCTCCCGTAATGGGACCCAAGTCTACCTCCAAGGTGATGAGTATAATATCGAAAACGCTCGAGAAGACCCACACCTTCAAAGACGTGAGGTAAGCATTTCAGCGTCTGGCTTTTCCAAGCAGAGGGTGGGCCGGTGAGTTGACATGCGAGTTATAGAGAAGTCCTATCGAGGAATATACGTGTATGGATATGGTTGCGCCGTGCCGTATCTGCTGCGATATGTGATCTCAATGAGAAATCGCTTGGTGTACGATCAGAGCCTTTTGTCCAGACCAAGTTCATCGATATCACCACTCCCGAGGTCACTGCCCTCATCATCAAAAACTATTCTCTTCTCAAGGAGGCACTGCAGATGCTGAACAAGCTCATGCATATTGCTCGGAATCTTCTCGTCACGACGGACCCCGAGGTGCCTCAAGACTTGTCTTCGGCTATCAACTTCGACCACGAGGTGTACGAGGCGATATGTCTCTGCGTGAATGTGACGAGTAAAGGTATCGATGGCGAAATGCCAGAAGACGATGCTTCGAGGGCTAAGCTAAACGAGATCACCGAGCTCTGTAAGTCTATCCTATCGATGGCCTACTTCATGTTGCTAACGAGAAGCAGATAAGAAGGTCCTCGTAACCTCACTGCAGCAGGCCCACAACTGGATTGCCAAGAATGACCGCAACAAAATGTTATTCTGGTTCAAGGTGTTGATAGAATCGCCCGATGTCGAAAACAGCCCAGGTCCGGACGAGAGACACGAACAAGTTCTAGATTACCCAGCACCAAGAAGTGCCCAGCTGCGGGATGAAATTTCTAACTGGCTTCGGAGAAATTCACGGATGTGTAAAACTGCAGCTGATATTTGCAAGGTCTACTTCGACGCCCAAGCGGACCAAAAGAAGGACCAGTGGCTACCGCACGAGGAGAATCTCGCCTGGAATTACACCCCACCCGAGACGTGGGCCTGGAAGCCCGATCTCTACGACGAAGCCGCTGAGGTCGTGTCAACTTGGAACCCCGAGGAGACAGACAAACATGAGCAGGATAGGGCGTACGGTCGTGTTTCGCACGAACTCGATTATTGGTGGGACGCGGCGCGGATACCAAACACAAGCGACTGGAACTTGAATATGTACCCAGTCGACTTCGTTCCCCAGCGTGTCAAGGAGTGCGAAGCCAACCTCATGCAGCGCTATGCTACCGCGGAGCCCCAAGACGATCCGAACGAGACAGTCGAACACCACGTCGAGGATGGTCAGCATGCTGAATGGCAGGCCGAAGCACCACAAGGAGCTCCGAATTTTGCGCCAGAGTACGACGAGTATGAAGAAGAGCCTGATGACGATGATTCTTACGGGGAGGGGCCAATGACTGGACTACTCACCGAAGTGCCCAATATCCTTGACCCTAAGCAGATCGAAGCGCTGCACATGATTGTCAAATCATGCATACTGGATTCAGCGGGCGGGGGGCCAACACGGTTCGGCGAGAATCTACAACAAACCAGATGTCGGATTTTCCTTGCCACAGACTGCGGCAGGAACCTTTTTAGAGAAATGCTTGTCTTCATTGCTGTGTGGGAAAAGGACGAGCAATCTCTCATATTTCAGATCAGCAGCCAGATCGTGCAGGCCATCCACGAAAGCTCGCTGATACCATACGCATGGACCGCCCTCCGCAGTCCGAAGGACATCATATCACCGGCGCAGACCGTCCTCCTCCGCCTCATCACCTACCTCTTCCGCACCGCCTTCTTCCCCTCGAAAGACTACAACCCGGTTCCCGACCCCGAGTCGGAGGAGGACGTGGAGAAGATCCTCTCGAACGAGGACGTGCGTCTCGGCAAGATGCTGAACTATCTGTACGGCACCTTCCGGACCCGCATCGTCCCCGAGTGCGTCGCCCTGATGCTGACCCAGGGCGACGTCCGCAAGGGCCGGCTCGACCCCGCCGACTTCCCCGTGGACAACTGGGACCTCGAGCGCGCCAAGGACGGCCTGGTGCAGTACCTCGACTTCCTCTACACCGTCGCCGACATCCACCCCCTCCGCCAGCACCTCATCGACTACGAGGCCGTCTACGAGCTCCTCAAGCTGCTCGAGGGCCTCGACGTCGGCGTCGAGAAGGCCCCCATCGGGGGCATCCGACGGAACGACGGCCCCGCCACCACCACCACCGCCGCCCCGACCGCGACCTCGACCCCTCTACAGCCATCATCATCGTCCTCTAACAACAATAACAACAACCCGCTCCCGCCGCCGCCCCCGCCCCCGCCGATCTCGGAGCCGCCGCACGAGTTCCCCTGGTCGGGGATCAAGGGGCAGGTGCTCTCGATCCTGGCGGCGCTGCTGCAGCCGCCGCCGGGGCAGTCGTCCCCGGGCAACCCGGCGGTGCAGCTGCAGATCCTGCGGCACAACGGCATCGTGGCGCTGCTCAACTGCTGCCTCTACGACGACAACAACCGCTTCTGCCGCGAGCGCACCCAGCTCTGCCTCAAGTGGCTCATGGACGGCTGCCCCGACGCCTCGGCCTTCCTGCAGAACCTCGTCAACGCCAATAACGGCGGCGGTGGTAGTAGTAATGGTAACGGTAATGGTAATGGTAATGGTAATGGTGGCAGCGGTAGTGGTAGTGGTAATAGTAACAATAACAGCGGCAACAACAACAACAACAATGGCCAGGGATGGGAACGCGCAGCGGCGACGCCGGCCGCGGCGCGCCCGCCGCCCGGTGGTAGCGTCACGCAGAGCGTCCGCATCGATGGCGTCCCCGGCGAGGTGCGCGTGCAGGTGCGGAGCTCGAGCGCGCCGGCGGGCGAGGTCGGCGAGGTTTCCGCTGGTGGTGGTGGTGGCGGTGGTGGCGGTGGTGGCGCGGGAGCGGGAGCGGGAGCTGGAGGGAGTAGCAGCAGCAACAATAACAACAGCCTGAGGAGCAGGATGGAGGAGAACAAGAGCCGCAGCGAGGAGCTCGTCAACGACCTCCTGGCGCTCACGGTCGTGGACGAGGCCGGGGGCAGGTTCGCCGTGCACCCCGACGGCGACGAGACGGAGGAGGACGAGTTTATCTGAGGATGTGTGGGTTTAGGAGTGTGTGTATGGGAAAGGGTTGGATGGAATCGGTATGTATGTATGTATGTATGTATGTATGTATGTATGCACGCATGTAGGTAGGGAGGTAAGTAAGGGATAATTATTGGGTGTGAGGATGGGAAACTTGGTTTCGCTATGTCCTGCTCCGATGGGAGTGTTGGTTTTACGGTGTGGTGTGTATGCATTAATCGGTGTTTAGACTAGGAGTACAAAGATCAAGGGCTTTGTTTACGGATATTAGATTCTGCGTTGCTCTTGCCAGATAGATGCCAGATTTGTGTATTCATCCCCGGTTGTGTTATCATGGTACGGCTGTGTCAAGTGATGTCGATAACGCCATCGTACAAGCCGAGTTTGGTCCTAAGCAGGTCAACTGTCAAGAGCTTTATTTTGATATCTAATCACCCAAGACAACCGGGTAAAAGCAGAGAGAGCAATGTGATGAAGTCCGACCTTAGGCACGATTGGCCTTTCTACCAAAATTGCATTGATCATGTTCCCTTGGGGTAGCCTAGTTCGAGGTGCAAATGCTCAGTTAATACACGAAGCGCAGTTCCCATGTAACCTCTTCATCCATCCCGGCTATGCAAAGGGCACAAACTGAAAGCGAACGACGCTGAATTGAACAATCCATCTTGCCCAAAACGATGTAAGCACCACTTGTTCCGAAGAGCCCCCTTTCACGTAGCTATTGCAGGCTTATCGTAAAGCCTCGGTGTATCTCTCTAGGTCTTCCAATATATCATCTCCATTACTCGACATATCCATCAGGTTTTGCACCAGGAAATCCTCCAGCACGTTGCCGTCACCTAGAAAAGCACCACACGCCCTTTCTCCGATCTTCGTCAAGACCGCGGCGTTCTCTTCTGGTGATTTAAGATGGGTTACCTCTTCGCTGAGCATTCTTCCCGCCTCCTTGAAAAACTCGCCAGTCGGGATAGATCTACCTCGACTCTTGGAACTCGTTCTGTAAGACACGACCTTCTTCACGGCAGGCTTAACCTGGGCCTGAAGATCACATTGTATCCCTGTGTCCGTATATGAACGTTTCATAGTTGGGTTTAGAGCGCCCTTTGGAATGTCCTGGCTGTTAATGTCCAATGTTGGTGTGAATTCTAAGGGTTCTGCTGGCTTGCCAACACAGATTGATTCCGTGGTCATGGTCTCGTCCAAGTCTTCTTCTTCGATGCTCTTCCCCTTCTCTTTAGCCGACGTCTCACTCATCTTATATTCAGAATTAAAGCGGTCAATGCGTTTCAGTTGCTGTCGGTTAGGCGCCATTGCCTCGCTCTCCTGTACTCGCTCCTGGCTCCTTGTAAGGATGCTGCGCTGAGTATCAGGAGTAATTGCACCCAACCTGGGTTCCAGCCGAGTGCTCCTCTCTCCATTGTTGCCCACAGATAGCGATGTCTTCGCAGAGTCACACTTGCTGGGTCCTGGATTACTTGATATGCTATTTGGTATGATTGGAGGCATTTTGTTTCTTTGGATGGCAAGCCTGCGTTTCGGAAACACGGGCGGACGAGGAGGCGGCATCTCTTCGACGACAGCGGGCTCTTCAAGTAGTGGAACCGAGCCCGACCGAGGTACAAGACTGGTACCATATCCTTCGCGAAAAGGTTGAGTTTGGTCAAAGGGGGTTGGATAAAGTTGGCTTGAGGAAGAATAAAGTGCGCGAATAGGAGTAATTGCTGTGTTGCTTAGACTGGGATCACGACGTAGCTGCTTTCTCAAAGGCACACCCAGGCCCGTCTTGTGTGGGGGGTACACTGTGCCATCTACTCTCTGAGGAAGAAAACCTCGTGCCGCCGGCACTCTTCTCACGGGGGCTGAAGGTTTACTGGCGTGCGGTTCAGCTGACTCGACTGGTGGTGGCTGAGGAGAAGGCCACATTGCTGAGTCTCTCTGTGGGATTGCAGGGGAGGCACTGCTGGATCCGTAAAGCAACCGTGGGTCAATATTATATGACGAATTCGCTTCTGCACCATGGACTGCAGCGGGACCTCGATGATGAGGCTGGCTTTGGGAACGAAGCGGCACCAAGCCCCTACCGTACGGCCCTAGCCACATCTTCACAAGTAGGTATGTAGGTGGAAAGGTGGTCGAGGCGTAAGCCCATATGATAAGAATGATGAATCTAGGTAACTCGATACACTCACTAAATGACCTACATGTGGCTAGGTTGAGATAAGTAGACCGGGCGACGACATAGGAGACGTGTGTAAAGGGGGCATAAGGAAGCAGGTGAAGAGCCTCTCTGTGTCGAGTTGAGGACAAACCTTGGAATGAAGGTCCTGGTCGGTCTCAAGTTTCAACGGGCATACATATACCCAGGTACCTACTAAAAGAACTCGTACCTTCCTCACCTACCTAGGCAGTTAGGGTGGGAAGTCGCTACCCAAACTGCCTTTAGTCATCCAACAATATAAGCATGCGAGAGGTATCTTGGCATCTATTGGTACAAGCATGGGTGCGAGATACCTACATGTATATGCCATATGTGAATATGCTGGCACCTCAATATTCCACTAAAGCATACTATTGCAGTAAGCGCTTCAGCAAAAGAATGCACGGTCTGCTTTAGTGCAGTGCACAGACCCACTGTGAAGCTTAACACCAAACACGACTCGACGGCGGAGTACATCACTGTATCTGACTAGAGATTCTATTTTCGCGATTCTTGAGCTAGCAGCTTGCGGCCAACATCCCTCGTCTACCTCGACGACCGCCAATATCCCCGATTCTTTTTAATAGCCATCTCCCCGGGCGACTCTAGTACCATCCACCGAAGATACGTCGGCATAATTACTAGCCACTTGTTCGTTACTACGGTTGCCAGACGCATCCGCGCAAATCGTTCGCGCAACCAGGCGAGGGTCTCCCCGCCAATGGTCTAGCCTGCACGCCAATCACTATAACCGTTCATCGCGACGTACCGCAACCGAGATCTTGTAGCCGACCTCGAGATGGCTCCAAATCGCGGCTCCGGCAACAAGGATCTGGATCTCTATATCCACGAGATCGATCGAACCCCAGAATATGCCGAATTCATCCAGAAGCTCACTGTTTTCCACGAGAAGCGCGGCACGTCCTTCGAACCCGAGCCCCGGCTTCCCACGATGCATGGACATGTCAACGTTGATCTCCTGAAGCTATACAAGGCAGTTGTTGCGAAGGGAGGCTATGACGAAATGAATCGGGTTCAGAAAGCATGGGGTGCCCTTGCTGCCGAACTGGGAATGCACTCTGCCGACAGTAAGGGCACCGGACAACTGTCGTTCCAACTGAAGCAGGATTTCTACCGCTATCTGTCTGCGTATTGGATCAAGGACCAGTATGGCAAAGAGCCGCCGCCGAAAGAGATTCTCGAGCAACAGTCGTGTGCGAGCAAGCATGGCCCCGTCCTAACCCGCACCCTCGAGACTTTCAAGATTGCTGCCAAGCGTCCCGGTGAAGAGACGCCGACTCGCGATGAACGACCTGGCGAAAGTACACCGGTATCGGGGAATAGGGCTTCCGGCCGCCTTCGCGAAGCTCCTCCCCAACGCGTTCCCTTCCAGCCCGAGACAGGACCAACCCGCCAGACCAGGCACGCCTCCTCACAGCACGGCACGCCCTCTGCTAACCCGCCGCATAACTCCCACCCGACTCATACGCCGCATAACCCACACCTCCCCCAACATCACAACCCAAACAATCCTCTACACCTAATTCAAGCCCAGCAAGCTGCTCTCCGAGGTGCGTCGACCTCGTTTACGCCAACGAACCCGGAGACCGCATCCCGTTTAGGAGAACCCTTCGAACCACGTCCACCGATATCCGTGCCGCTTCGCCCCGTGAACACGCCGGGAAACAATCCAGTCGAATTCGCCAAACGTCAGCGCCAGTTACGGATACAAGCTGGTGGCGCACCCGAATTGCCAGCACCTCATCGGCCAGCTATCCCCGGTGGTAGGTTGTCGCGTTGATCATGATGGGGTTCCTCGCTAATTTCACTAGTTGGTTTTGAAGGACCAAATATCTATATGCGTTGCCTACAGGCCCTGCGTTCCGGTATCCCTGCTGAGCAAGCTTTTGCACTCAACCACTTGGTCAAGATATCGTTCGAACGAGGTGATAAGTACAAATTTGAATCGTTTCTTGGCCTGGCTGAAGGCCTCATCGAGAAGGGATTGGAGATCGGGAGCCTGTTCTACCATATCGATTGGCAGATTTCTTATTTTAGCGACCCTGAAAGCTCTGAAATCGCTGTTCTTGACGGGCTGAACGGAACCGATGACATACTCGAGCGGATGGAAAAGCTTGCCCCGAAAGCTGTACTGGATTATATGCAACCTGCGGAATTTAGTGACCGCCTAGTGCGGATCACTGAGGCTATCCTGACGATCCGGAACATGGTCATGCTGGTAGAGAATGCCATATACATGGCAGACGTATACCCCCTGAAAGACTTGCTGTGCATCATTCTGCACCTGCCAAATCTCGAGATACTCGTTGAGATAAAGAACTTCGCACTAGACATAGCCGAGCAACTTACGCCCTGGCTCATGCTCGATTCCGAAGACCCGTTGTATCGGACACTATTGTCTCAGCTGAACTCCACGGATCGAGGCACGATCTTGACTTCCTTGCGCGCCATTAGTCGCATATCGATGAATTTGGATGCCACAAACAAGTTGCAGAATGTCCCCCCGGTGATTTTGCAAAACATCATGGATTGGCTTCTACTCAACGACGAAGAGCTTATGGATGCATGCTTGGATTTCCTCTACCAATACACGGCTGTGGTCGTCAACGTCGAGTCCCTGCTAAAGGCGGTAGACATGGAACATATGGTACCTCATCTCGTGAGACTTTTGGCCCATGGAGCCAAGAGGGTTAAGGAGGACAGGATACTTGAGCCCGAGCAGAAAACGGCGCCCACCGAAGACGTCGCGCCCTTGCCTCAGGACTTGCACGAGAAGTTGTTACACACGGACGAGCCTCAGAGATGCTTCCACTGGCTTCAGAGTCTGTTCGAAGAAGACGCCGAGGCCCACATCACGCAAATTTCCATATGGCACGCCTACCAACACTCGTTCGCGGGAATGAAAGATGTGACGCTTGCGCTCAAGGCTGCTGATTTTATTAGGAACGTCAGCCATGTATTCGCCAACGCCCGTGCACAGATCATTAGAGGTCCCGGCGAGGCCCAGCGGTTCATCATCGAGGGCATCCGTGCTCGGACCGCGCCCATGGACTACGAGTCGAGGGAGGAGTACTCGCGGTGCCAGTGGGTGACGGCCAAGACCCCGTTCTCCAAGTGCAACCAGTTCTTCCTCACCGGCGAGAGCATGTGGCACCACATCCTGACCGCCCACCTCGGCGTCGCCGTCGACGAGCACGGCAAGATCGAGGACAGGGAGCTGCAGACGGCCTGCGACTGGCACGGCTGCCCCAAGTACCCGCAGCCGACGCAGATGAGGCTCTCGCTGCTCGCCCGCCACATCAAGACGCACATCCCGCCGCCGAAGCGCTCCTCGCTCGGCACCACCACCCCCGTTGCCGCCTCCACCGCCGACGGCATCGGCGGGCCGGACGCGTCGTCGGCGAAGCGCCAGCGCCGGTCCTACGTGACGCCGGCCAAGACGATGACGCTCGCGTGGGAGCAGACGGTGGTGGCGCGCGACGAGCGCAACCCCAAGCTCGAGCAGGCGGCGGGCATCCCGCTGAGCGCGGTGCTCGTGCTGCGCAACGTGGCGCGCAACGTGGTCAAGACGGAGTCGGAGGAGCGCCTGCTCAAGGAGCACGAGATGGGCGGCGAGGGCGGCGGCTGGAACGAGCGCCTGTTCCGCCCCGTCATGGTCCGCCTGTTCGAGGTCATGACGGAGAACAAGGCCATGGTGAGTTTTTTTTTTTTTTTTTTTTTTCTTCTCTCCCCTTCTATCTTCTCTTTGCTTTGTTCTTCCATCTTCTCCGTCGCTCCCTTTGGTGTTGATTCTTAATTCTGTTTGAAACAAGTATGATTATATCCATCTAGCGTTCCAACTGACTCGTCCGCTTCTAGGCTAGCTATATCACCTCGCTTCTGCAGCTGGTTCAGGATGACTAGAGGGAATCCAGTTGAACCCCGGCCAAGCATCACCGCATGACGACGATGATGGGTGCTGGTGATGCTAATGCGTCGTCGTGATGTGATCTGACGCAGTAGGGTGGTCGGTTGGTCGGTTGGTCGGTCGCCCGATCTCAACGTGTAGGAATACTCAAAAAATAAAATACCCAGGCGTTTTTTTTTTCTTTCGGTTTGAGGTCACTTCAATAAAGTCGTGCGGCGGTGGATTTTTTTCAGTCATTCGGTTCGGTCACGGTAGGGGAGGCGGGAGGGCTATATAAGTCATCATCGCTTTTGCTACCTACTTCAGGGGGGAAAAAGCAGAAAAACAGAAAATGCCGCGAGGTTCACCTCTGTTAGAGTATAGTGTACTGTATTACATCAACAATCTAATCTGGCTCCCATTTCAATAATTCACTCTATAAAGCTTTGCCTCGATTCAGGTGGCTACCACTACCACTACCATTACCACTACCATTACCACTACCATTACCACTACTCGTCCACCACCTTCGTGCCAGAAAAGCAATGCGTACCCCTATGATATCACGTGAATCGAAGAAAGGGGAAGAGAAGAAAAGTCCTAGGGAATTCAGTCCACTGTTGTATTGTCCTAGTGTCCCTAATAAGCTACTACACCTAGTACTTGTCATATAATGTTCTGTATTTTAAGATCTTTTTTTAATCTTTTTTGGTTACTTCTCTCTCTCTTTCTCTCTGTTCTTTATAGATACTTGACTAAAAAAGAAAAAGAGTTTTTCACGTCCTCAGTCATAAGTGAGCATTACCATATTTTGGAGTTCCTCTCGTGTCCCCTTTTTTCTTTTTTGTTCACAGCCATGCCCTATATCACCATATCACCATGGATTGACCCCCGGAAGAGAAACCCCATCATGTCTTCCCTCCTTCGACTCCTAGTCGCGCCTACTAGCCTGTCCCTCGCGCACGGCCTGGAGAATGAGGTCCTTGGCCTTTTCGCAGCCTTCCTTGGAACCTAGGATCTCGATGGCCTCGTCTCTTGCTTGGTCGCGTGGCACGTTGATCTTGCATCCGCTCTGCTTGCGGATCGAGTTGACCTTGGAGCCACCCGAGCCGATGACGTGTCGGTAGGTGGACGGGTCTGGGAGGATAAGGTAGCCAGTGCTGTTGTTCTTCTGGGCTTGCTCAAGTGCTGTCGTGATGACTTTCTTGGCCTTTTCGATGTTTTCTGGGCTGCCCTTGAGCACCCAAGGAATGTCGCCGTCCTCGGAAGATACGTTGTCAACTATATTCCAGGAATGGACATCCGCTGCCAAATCCGCGTCATCGGTAATCAATGGGAGAGCACCGTTGTTGGCTCGCGCGGATGCTGGCTTAGGTTTGGGTGGAGGAGCCTGGCCAGCATGGTCCACAGTAACCTTGTTATCATTTCGAAGCCTGCGGAAGAATTGGCCATTCTCCGAAATAGCATGATGATACTTCCGTGGGATTTGAATCGTCTCTCCTTGCTGCTCTTTGACCATGGAGGAAATGTGTTCTTTGGCCTTTTCAACATCGGCAGGCTGGCCAGCTAGCTTCACGCCAGTCAAGCCACTGCCTTGTCGAGGGATGTCAATGGAAATGCCAAACTGCGATTCGAGCTGACGCTTCGTGTCACCACCTCGTCCAATCAACGACCTGTGCTTCTCAACGGGGACTTCGATGGTCTCCGTCACTTGGCTCTCGCGCTGCGATACCATAGCCTCGATGCTGGCAATGATCTTGTCGACGACGTCTTGCCGGCCCTCTATTCTGATGCCATTTCCATCCGCATCTTGCTTGGGGAACTGTATGGTGCGGGCTTGTAGTCGTCTGTCCTCCGGTCCACCGGCTTTGATCACAATGTCGCGGAGAGTCGAGCCTATTATAGGGTTAGCTACTTAAACAAGTTAACACATTCGGCATAATTCCAAGACGTACCTCCAGGACCGATCAACGTCTTATGCCACTTCCGATCGACTTCCACCGTCTTCGTAACGGTCTCGTCAAAAATGACCCGCTTTTCTTCGATGATTTTCTTGGCTGCTGCAACTTGGGCCTTCGTGCCCTTAATCTGGATCTCCACCAACGCGTCTTGGGACTCATTACGCTCGCTAGGAATATCTATCTTGGCGCCTGTGGCTTGGCGGAGCTCATCCATACCAACACCACCAGAGCCAATCAGAGATGGAAGTTGCTTCTGCTGGACGCTAACGGCAGCGGTAAACGAGTTTTCTTTGAGATACTGGAAGAGGGAGAAGATCTCGTCACGGGCGTCATCCGCCCCCCTCTTGGGGCCTCTGATTGTGACCTCATCGGGACCTTGTTGGCGTCGAGGCTTTCCAGCTTCACTCGCCACGTCAGCAACAGACTCGTCGTCTTTTCCAGGCTTTGCAGACTTCGGGAAGTTGATGCGGACGTTGTATCGATTTTGTAGACGAAGTATCTGGCCGCCTTGTGAGCCGATCAACTCTCTGTGATACTTCGGCTCGATCTTCAACGTGTGAGTAGTCTCATCAGCCCACTGGCGGCCAAGAGAAATGATGTGCGCCTTGGCCCGGTCTGCCTTCGCCTTGGGGCCCTTCAGCTCAACTTCTCCGTTCTGCACCTGGATGTCGACGTCGAACTTCTCGCGCAGCTCGTTGATATGACTACCACCCTTTCCAATAAGGTGGTTCGCATACTTTTGGGGGAAGTCAAACTTCATTGTATATCCACGTTCCTTTTCATCTTCCTTCTCCTGCTCCACAAAAGCGATGGCTTTCTGTGAGAGAGACTCCACATTGGAAGCAGGTCCACGCATCGTCACGGTAGTGCCTCTAACACTAACGCGGACAGGGATGTTACCAGCAGCACGAGTCGTCACATCCTGCTCCGCCTTTATGTATTTACGAAGCTTATCTTGAAATCTGTGATGACCGTTAGCTGAACTCTCAAGCTTAGTAACACCTCAAGGATACTTACTTTAGTGGCGCGTCGAAGGACACCGTGCTGATTTGTTCCTGTTTGTTAATGAGATCGAGGATACGTTCCCGAGCCTCAGATAGTCCCTTCTGGAATGACCGGATCTCAGGTGCTGATGGGGCTTTCTGGGGGATTTGATACGCTTCTTCGGGAGCAGATGCACCCTCATAGACTAGGAGCACAGGGTGGTCGGCCTCTGTCGCATCAGGCACAACTAGGTAGACACCGAAGTCGTCCTGAAGCTTGGGACGTATGTCGCTTCGGAGGTAAGAGTGGAAGAACGGGTCGACAGGAACCGTTGCCAACCGGGAAGGCGGGTGGCTGTTGATGATGGAGCTCATTTCCTTCTGAGCTTTGAGAGCATTCTTGCCCTCCCTAGCGTATAGCTCCCATGGATTTACGATTCCTTCCGAGAAAGGCGTGTTGACGTGAATCTTGTAAAGATTTTCCAGACGCTCGATCTCCTTTCTTTGACGCAGGTAGCGCGAGATGTCCCTCGAGTAAGCGGGAGCGCCTCCGGCGGCGTGGCTGTGGTGCCTCGCCACATCGAACACAGAAGTGTGGACTTGTGTCGCCAGATCCATGGCTTTCTCCAGTCCGGCATTCACATCATCGGCACGACCGATGACTGTGACAGTGTCAACGCCTGGTTCACTGGGTAGGATCACAACACAGTTGGTGTCGGCAAAAAATTCTTCGGTGGGAATGCCTCGTTCGCCAATGATGAACTGGTGTGTGCCATGACGTATTTCGACCTGGTCCAAGAGCAATTGATTCTGAAGTTCCTGAGCCTGGCTTTCTATCGCAGCCCTCGCGGCTTGCACTGCCGCACGGTCGCCAGCTAGTTGGATGAAGCTGTCATTGGCAGCAGGTGGAAACGCCGGCCTCTGCCCCGCGGCCGGCACCTGAGGGACTGCATTGGACCATGGCTGGTGGGGCGGCACTCGAACTTGCACCCCATGTTCGGCCTCCAAAGCTGCAGCCAGACTATTGTTAGGGCCAGCAATGAACGGGTAAAACTCAGCCGGGATAGATTTCAGCTTGGTGTTAACATTCGCCGTTCGTTCCCCAGCAATCTTGTTAATCGCGTCACGAGCTATGGCTGCCGAAATGGCATTGCCCTCGACCAGGACGTCGATGGTAGCATCGTCATCATCTTCCAAGGAACCTGCGCTCTCGTCGACCTTTGGCAGCTGTATTCTAGCACCCGACTTTTCTTGGATCGATTTGATGGTGGATCCTTGCTTGCCAATGATGTGGCTTCGAGCAGACTGCGGGATTGGGACCTTGACCGATGTCTACCAAGAAATTAGATAAGATTCAATACTGAGCGGATAAGTTCAATGGCTTGCCTTAATTCCAATTTGCTGAACAAGGTCACGAAGAGCCTGCTGTGCCTTATCCGGGGGTCCATTCGCTTCGAACTTCAGGTGGCCGCTAGGAGCCGGAACCATGGTGATTGCTGCGCGAGACTTCCGGTTGATGTCCTTTACAATGTCCGGGATAGGACGCTTGAGTTGGTTGCGAGGCAAGATGAACCGCGACTCCAAAAGGATCGTCTCGACGTTTCGGCCGGGAATTGACACGGGCGGCGGGACTCCAGTCGGGGTAGAAACGCCAGACGCCGGCGTCGAGGTACGAGGTGTACCATTGGTTGACCATGAAGTTCCGTTGGCCTTGCCATTGACACCGCCTTTTGCATTGCCCCAGATTGGAGGGAAGACGCTGTTCCTGGAAGCAGATGTCGACTTGGGGACCCCTAGCTCAGGGAAAGCCTCGTGGGACTGTGTGTCTAGAGGCCCCGGGCCCTGTGCAGGCTGTTTCCCGGCTGCTTTGGTGGACTTGGTCTGGCCCCAGGCGGAGGTCTCAGAGGTGGGGTCCTCTTCGGGAGCATCCTCAACGGTAGCATGCAGAGGGTTCTCGGTATGCTGCTGGAGCAGACGTGCGGCGGCAGAGCCCTCGGTATTGTTGACCTCAGATGCCATGATCGTACGATTTTATCCGGGGACAGGAGAGAGGCGAAGCGAACCAAGACGGCGTGGCCGGCAGTAATTGATGCTTCTACTTGATACTGAGATCCTGAGGCTTGTTGCAATGTCAGAATTGAGGACCCAGCTGGGTAGGGTGCAAAGAATTGACTGGCGCAAACCAATCGATATAATGGCACAAGCTAAGCTTAAACTCACGTAATCTCTGTGATGCAGGAACACCGGTGGAACCCAAGCCTCGACAACAAAGTAGACTGCTTGGGGAAACAGGGAATGAATGGCAAGGCCAGTTGGGAGAGTGACACGTAAAGAGGTAGTACCGGGAGCGTAGACTATAGACGGGACAGGTTGGACGGAGATGGGAGTCTAGGCAAGCTAGAACATGGTGCGTAGGTAGACGAGGACGATTACCGATCTGCTTTGTTGGATGAGTACGTAGGGAGGGAGGGAGACGAATCGGCGGGAGGGATGCGCCGAGAATACCTATCAGGTAGTAGGAGAGAACGGTGGCTCGACAAGAAGAAGTGCGGGAGGGCAAAGCCGGTAAACAATGCAATTGAGAAGAGCAGCTCTGCAGAGTTGGACACTGGACGTCGGAAGTTCGAGGTATAAAGGGTGAGGTGGAAGTTTCTCTCTCTCGGTGCTGGACCGTGCCGACAAAGTGGCAGTTAGGTGCAGCAGTACCGTAGCAGCAGCAGTAGGTACTCCGTAGTAGGTCTGGTAGGTCTTGGCCAAGAAGTCAAGCCGATTTTGATTGATCGACGCAAAGGGTTCTCCAATGCAACTGCGAAAAGCCAGCGACGGCCCCCGCCCGCGCGCCCCACCTGCCCACATCGTCCCAACACGGAGGACAGCTGGTTCGTCAGCCTTGGGGGTGTGTCCCGAACCATTGGTCGAACCATCGGTTGAACCACTGGCAGACTGGCAGACTGGCAGAGGGCTGGCAAACTGGTTGCATCGCCGAACTCAACCCACCACCCCCCGCCCACCTAGCCACAGCCTTATGTATTGCCCTAAGCTTAGGTCATGTCGATGCTGAGCTTAACACCCGGCTCCAGGCCACATGTCGTCCCAAGCACTCGTTACGTACTGTAGCTGTGTAGGTATGCGGTATGTGGTATGCGGTATGTCGCCAATCTGGGAACCGCACAGAGGCTGACCATGGCGAGGTGGTTGTATGTATGTATGTATGTATGTATGTATGTATGTATGTGCATCTGTACCGGTAGATGAGTATCTGACAGATCTCACGCATTGACGAATTCGTGATATCCGCACCTTTTCCTAGACCTCTACCTCGAGACCAAGACCAAGTCTCCAGGTACTGATTTAGGTCGTGACAAATGCTTGCAATGGCATTTGCAGGATCAATTGGGCTCTCTTACTAATCTGCAAACGTCCAGTATAGATCAGAGCGAGTGAACTTTGAGGTAGGTCATGGTTCAATGGAAGGATGCAACAGGGTTCTTCGAGTGCCGTAGTATCAAAACGGTCAGTAAGACCTACTGCTGGCGTCGGCAGGTGAACGGGATGGTTGGCCCAGGTATAAGAGGAAGGGAAGGCCTTGCGCTGAATTAGAATTGACGAGCCGTGATTTTTTACTTTGACATCGAATCCTACTCAGGTCACACACATCTTCGTGACGAAGATACCTAGTAAGTAGGGCTGGATTGATACGCACGTACAACAGCGCGTGTTTATCGAAGGACCTGAGGACTCGGGGTCCGGAACAAGCACACAACCTCGTCCATATGCAACCTGCCTTTCTCGAGTCGATAATGTTTGGTATAAATTGAGCTGTCATGCACGTTATCTACGTAATAGTATGCAGCTATCCTTGAGCCTATCAACATCCGTTCAGATGGTAGGACAATGCGGTTTACCGGCCGTGTGTCTCGCCATCTCTGGGATCTCCCGGTGCTCATGGGCAACCACTCGATCACGACATACCCTAGTCTACTGTCAGGTCGCAGTAGCCCGACATTATCGAGGCAAACGCTTACCACCCAGGTCCACGCGATAGTCAATAGATGAAAATAGACTAAATAAGTTAATAAGCTACCTAATCTTCATGAACTTTCTCGAATCTCGATCAAGTGATTGCAAAAGAATTTACCAGAAAGGTTCATGTAGTTCAAGAAAACTCAAGAAATACTCCAAAAGGATAAGTAAAGTGGAAAGTGAAACGACATGTCGGAACGAAGCTGGAATGATATGTTAGTACGACATTGGGGAGGCATTATTAGAACTTTAGCCGCCGGAGCAGCTAAGTAATGAACCCCTCTCATCACAGGCATCAGTGTTAAAGCATGGCCTAGAAGGATCGAACAAAGCCTGGGAAGGGTTTAACTGAAGGAATGGGAAACACGTGAGGAAGAGACGAGCCAGCCGGACCAGCAGGCCATTCCTATCTTGCCACTTTGAAATGGCGAGGTTGACAATTCAATCGGATGCGTGACGACTAATGGTAACTAGGCTGTTCTCGGTCGATGCAGAGGAGAAGATGAGCGCCAAATGCAACAATTTGATGTCGAGGATTCGATAGTTTCAAACAGATGTCGTCCAGTAATCCCATCCAATCTCCTAGCTCTTTGGCACCATTTGGGAAAGATTTGGCGGAATTTATCTACCAGCCTATGTACAAATGTACGAAGACCCCCCCTGACTGCCTGATATATGAGGCTCGTCTGTATGTGGAGTCGCTGGCCACAGGTGTTCACTGGAACAGCCTATTTTGTAACCATCGGCCGGTCGCTTATCTGCACGTATGCGTGGACGTTCTGCTGTAGTTAGGCCCTGTGCCCACACGTAGCTGTTGACCTCTCGGATGGCGTGTCTAAAAATCCGACGCCTAGGCAAGCAGATGCAATAGCGTACACAGTACGGAGTATATATAGTCTGAAAGCATGTGATGGACCTTGCAATATAGGCGAGAGACATCACGATGTGCGGCTGAAGGCTTACATTCAGATGATACCTATACTACCTACGTAGGCATGATCAGGATACTTCTGCGCTCGATTTGTTAGCAACTCCTCACTTTTGTAAAGTTCGGAAAACAAGCACACATCGCCGGCCGTCGCCCTCCCCCAGCTGCCTCAGGCGAAATAACAGCATATATATATATATCATCAAACCCATAGTACATACTATGTTACTATGTAAAATAGAAGAACGCTCGGCACCTGGTCATGACGAAATCGCGACCACCAATGTGGGAATTGGAGGATTAGAGAACAGGGAACGGCAAAGGTCTGAGCATCGGATTCCCCACAAACAAGGTTGCGATCAGTCGCCTATCTCAACTATCCTCATACGAATCCTGGAACAAAAGTCGTCATCCAAAGCAATCATAATAACAAGAGTTGTTGAGACGCTTGACTGGCTCGAGTAGACGAGTCCAGGTTGACAAAGAAAATCTACGGCTTACATACGGTCTTGACGGTAGGGAGAGATATTTGAACTCGGAACCAACAATGCGATCCAAAGCTCGGCTATCCTTGGAATCCGATCAGGCCATCCCGATTCCAGGCCAGTCCTTTCATGAATGAGACAATGCGTTTAACGTTTAGCTGCCAGACCACGACATGCTAGGGCTGCCATGTTAGTAGGTACATGTATACCTACAGGTATAGCGTTGATGAACCCTCTTCGCTACATGCAGCACGGAGTAGCCGCAACTACACTAAGGTTAAGGAAATGTGTAGCTTCATGCAAGCCTACTTCTTACCTATCCGTTGGTAAACTCTATCTTGACCAGCCCACCGGGCATGACGAAGTCTCTATCAATGCCTGTAGGGCATCAAGAAAGTGATACAGATAGACCCTGTCAGTCTCTGCTCATGCTAGCAGGACTAAGGTAGGCATGTACTCGGTAGATAGGCAGTACCTAATTCGCTAGCGGCAGTTGGCGCGTTAGAGATTTACCATAGGTTCAATGTTGCTAGTTGCTACGAGGAAAAGGTAGGTTTGGCTCCCTTGACACTTGACACTGCAGGAGTGGCTCCGATATCCGACAGGCTTACGTATATACTTGGGTTATTGTCGACGGCTCAGGTTCCCCGTGTTGGTATGTAGATATGTATGTACTACATAGACAGTGTGAAGCGTGCGACGAAAATGCGTGGGTGATAGTGGTGCTCTTTCGTCACAGGGAAGTACCCGGTAGACTCAGTGGTCAATGCAAGGCCTATAAGAGAGCCGCAACAGGGAGCTCGGCCCACCATCTCTGGCGCACTGTCCCGCACGTTGACAACCTTACATCCAGTTCCAGTACCAGTCCGCCGGCCCTGCACCGGATCGTGTTGCGTTGTGACTGAAGGTGAAAAAAGAGGGAGGGCAGCACAGAGAGAAGTAGGGAAGCGGGAAAAATAGAGAGATGTAGTAGAGGAACAATGTGATGATATGACAAAAAGTAGAACACCGACTGGAAATATGACATACATCATCCATCTTGGCTGAGGTCGTCTTCGTCCTCTCTTGTGGGCTGTGCCAGCCAGGTAGCAGGCCTTCTAGCCTACACACCATGGAAGACCTCCAATAGCTAACTAACTACGTGTAGTCTTTCCCTTCCGTGGCTACGGCTACGACTACAACGTACATCCCCATGCTTCGTGCCTCGTACTGCGTACTCCGTACATTACTACCTAATCTACTAATCTATCCATCTCTCGCGACACGGCGGCCCCTCAATTACCCATTAAAACCTGCTGTCGTCAGGAGAAGTAAAATAGCCCAAGCCCTGCACATCCATTCTTTTTTAGATTCTTCAGCCCATGTTTCATCACCAACCATTACTTTGCAGAGTACCTGCTGTCACTAACACTAAAGTAATCACCGCCCACCCAAACTCTCCTTACCCCCCAAAAGCCCCCCCGCCTCCTACCTCTGTGGTAGTCTAGACATGGACAGCCACAGCAGCACCAGCACCAACAATCACCAGCACAACCACATCAACCACCAGCACCACTACAGCAGCAACAACAACAGCAGCGGCAGCACCGCTCGCAGCAATTCGCAGCGCCGCAATAAGCTCACCAAGAAACAGCCGTCTCACCACCACACGCACAGTTATTCCGTCACCTCCAATGGTCGCTTTGACGCCCAATCCCTCCAGAGCAAACGGAGCTCCACGAGTCTAAGACGAGCTCCAAGCGCTCCACCCCAAAGATCTCCCACTATAGGTACTGGTCGCATTAACAACGCGTCCAACTCCTCCTCATCGCCCCGTCACCCGCCTGCCAGCAATTATAGTCATCCTTCGCCTGTCATACCCGCTGGCGAATTTCTCCCGTCGACTTTTTCGCCCTCGCACCAGCTTGCCTCGCCGCCCAGGACTGCCCCCACCGCCAGCGCTACCTCTGCCGCGACCACTAACGTTGGTGCGGGAATTGACTTTGGCACCGGCACTGGTACTGGCATTGGCACTGGCACTGGCACTGGCTTTGGCACCGGCTTTGGCATTGGTATTGGGTACTCGACCCCGGAGGAAGGCGAAAGCCAGCGTTTGTCTGATTCCCATCTCCCACCACTCTCCTTCAAGACGTCCGACGATTTTTTCGGCGCGCCCTTTGACGGCAACACCATCCTCGACCACCTCGAGGCCACACGGTCGCCCACGTATCAGCCGGCTCGCACTCGTCCCCCACCGCCCCCGCTGCCGCTGTCGAATACGAGACCCGACCCGCGTGTAATGAGCCCGCCCTTACGCCAGTCGGCCAGTTTCTCTGCCGCTGACACCATCATGTCGGAAAAGGCCTTTGGCACGCGTACCAACGAAAGCCAAATGATCGCTCCGAAACGGTTCTCCGATGAAGCCAAAGACTCCAAAACACCTGGCGTCCTGCGGAAAAAATCCGGCCTTTCGAGTCTGATGAACACATTAGTAGGGTCGCCCAAGAAACCCGTTATCTCGGCGCCAGAGAACCCGGTCCACGTCACCCATGTCGGCTACGATAGTTCCACAGGCCAATTCACGGTTCGTCCTCACACTCCGACGCCACGATAAAGTCACGTTCCCCGTTCTATCCGATGCTAATATGATGCCAGGGTTTGCCCAAAGAATGGCAGCGCCTCATCAACGAGAGTGGCATCCCCGAGAATGCCCGGAGGGAGAACCCGCAGATGATTGCGGAGCTCGTCACGTTTTACAAGGAAACCACAGAGAAGCCGCACGAGGATCAGGTCTTTGAGAAGTTTCATGATGTGCGAGCTCCGGAACTGCGCAGTCCCTCAGGTGGTGGAATGCCAGCGTCTCCCGGCATGTATGCGCCAAACTATGCCGGTATGTCACCTATGATCAGTCCACCAGCAAGTCCGAGATTTCCAATCGTGAATAATGAAGGCACCTTCGAGAACCCCCGCGCGCCCCCGCCGGTACCCGTACCTGGAAAGAGCCCTGCAATGCACTCCGTAAAGGACCATCCCAACCTGCAGCCCAGCCGCCCTGCACCGAAGCCCCCGGTCTCGTTACAGAACCGGGGTGCGCCGCATTCGCCGTACCCAACTAAGGACTCGGGCATCGGCATATCACAACAGGGCGATGAGTTTTCCTCCGGGCCCTACGCCCACCCGCCGCCGAAGGAGAGTGTCCCCATGCTCCCCGAAGAGCATCGATCACGGTCGAGCTCGCGTGTCAACGGGTCCCAACTTCCTCATACCCCCGTCGGCCAACCGTCGCCCGCTGTACAAGCAACGTACCAGCAACAACTAATGCAACAGCAGCAAGAGCAGGCAATGGCCCAGGCCCAGGCTGCCATGAAGGGTCAACTTGGCAGATCCACCAGCACGAAGCAGCCGCCGAACCAGCCAACACCGCAGAGTTCACAGTCTCAGGCCAGTCTTCCTCCAGAGGCCAATGGCGCTGGTGGCGCGTCAGGTCAGTCTGGACGTACGGGACCGCCACCTGCAGCGTCACAGGCCCGGCCCCGCAACCGAATGCGCCAGAGTACCAGCATCGATATCGCTGCAGCTTTGAAACGCATATGCTCGGAAGGCGACCCTCGCGATATCTACCGTGGGTTCAACAAGATCGGGCAGGGTGCGTCTGGAGGTGTTTACACCGGCTATGAAAGAGGGACGAATCGATTAGTGGCTATTAAGCAGATGAACCTCGAACAGCAGCCGAAGAAAGACCTGATCATCAACGAGATCCTGGTCATGAAGGAAAGCTCGCACCCGAATATCGTCAATTTCATAGACAGCTTTCTGTGCGGTGGTGACCTGTGGGTCATCATGGAGTTCATGGAAGGCGGTAGTTTGACGGACGTCGTGACGTTCAACATCATGACCGAAGGACAGATAGCTTCGGTGTGCCGGGAGACTTTGAAGGGTCTCCAGCACTTACACTCTAAGGGTGTCATTCACCGAGACATCAAGTCAGACAACATCCTTCTATCATTGGAAGGCGACATCAAGCTTAGTACGTTCTTCCTTCTTTCCAGTACTGCCTTAATGCTGCGTAAGCTGACTGTTTGTCCACAGCTGATTTCGGCTTCTGTGCGCAAATCAACGAGGCGCACAACAAGCGTACAACCATGGTGGGTACACCATACTGGATGGCGCCGGAAGTGGTAACGAGGAAAGAATATGGAAGAAAAGTCGATATCTGGTCTCTAGGTATCATGGCCATTGAAATGATAGAAGGAGAGCCTCCATACCTTACCGAATCGCCGCTCCGTGCCTTGTGGCTCATCGCTACCAACGGTACCCCGCAGATCAAGGACGAGCAGAATCTCTCGCCAGTCTTCCGGGATTTCCTGTACTTCGCCCTCAAGGTGGATCCGGAGAAGAGGGCGAGCGCGCACGATCTACTTCGGGTATGCCCCCCAGTCCCTTAGGTTTAGCGCGTGCGAGACTAACATTCTATAGCACGATTTCATGAAACTCTGTGTCGACCTAGCATCTCTATCCCCACTAGTACGAGCAGCTAGGGAAGCTCGGCAGGATGAAAAAGCACGTAAGGGTCAATGAAGTACCCCGCGGTGAATGACGCGGCAACATCGAAAACATCGAATATAGTTCAGGGCTATTAGAGGCGCTTGGATACTTGCTAAATGTCAGCAATGTGGAGGGGAAAGAGAGAGAGAGAGAGAGAGAGAGAGAGAAAGAGAGAGAGAAAGAGGGGCTGGACAGCTTCAATCGAAGTTGTCTTCATACACCCCAATCCCACGAGATGGCCGCGTATGTTGGTAATGGATGATATGAGGTCCCGAAGTAGATGAAGAAGATCTTGGAGGAGGGGGTTCTGGACTGAGGTGGCTCAAATGATCACGGTCCCCAACGTCATCTCTTCCTTTTACTTAGAGAGGTCATTTCTACTTTGTACATAAGCGACGATACCACCACCACCACCACCACCCCCTTGGGACCCATCCGGATCACCATTGGATACTAGAGACGAGAACACTAGACAAACGAGCGGCGTGATGCCACCCCCACCATCCATCGCCCTTTGAAACGCTGGGTGATCGATCGTCTAGGTCAAGGGAGGAGGGAAACAAAAATAAAGAGAGCTTTTTCCTGGGAGGGTAGGACACCTTGGGGAGAAAAAAAATTAAACTTCCAATGGACCTCGATAGGAAAAGACGGGGTTGCCAATGCATTGAGACCGTCGAGGCAAAGTGATGAAGAGGCGTGAGGTTTCCTCGCTATACGCAAGATCTATTCTTATACTATGAGATAGATAGTTATCGCCATTTACCTATTTATTTCTTGGAAAGAGGGCTAGGAGGCCAACTCTACCTGTCTAGAGGAACAAGGCCGACTGTATCTTAATTAGTAGTACCTGGTAGTTGAACGTATTCCCAACATCTTGTCTATTACAACTCGGCGCCTACCTACCTACGTACCTGCCTTCCTATTACCTGGCTGCCTACTCAACTACACAACTAGACCCGGTCCGTCCGCCATCCGGAACCCAACGCCCGCTCCAGACCGCCTAGATATACGCATAGCGGTCTGCGTGGTGTCTATACATGTGTAGGTATGTATGTATGCATGTATGTATGTATCCAAGGAAGGACCCGGGCCCGCCCAGGTACCATCAGAAAGGCCAAACATCCAGTTAAGTAGGTTACGCCCGGGCTCCGACCGGTCGGTGCCATGGTCTCACTCAGATATCGAGGTAGGTATACGCGGACCAGACTACATAGACGGCGAATCCCTGGGGGGCTTACCTAGGTAGCTAGGCAGGCTAGGTAGGCGGGCATGAGACGACAGTGCTCGAAGGTGCATGGCGCCTACGTTCTGGTAGGCAGGTAGAGAGAAGTAGTGGTAGCAGTAGCATGTCACACCATCGCGATCATCGATACCAGGGGCATATGTGTGCATGTTTACGATCCAGATCAGTCAGCTTCTTTTTTTCCCGGGGTTGAGAAACCGAGGAGGGGAAAGGGAGGTGGGGAAAGGGGGGACGTGTATGAGCGGATGGGGGGAGAGGGGGAGAGGAGGGGGGTGAATGACTCGCAAGTATGTAAGAGGTAGATAGGTAAGGCAAGTGCGTATGTAGGTAGGGAGGGCACTTATGTAGCCAGCATTTCATTTTATTTTCTCCCCGTATTATAAGAGACACACTTGCTCGTAGATGCACACTTGTAGATGGGAGATGGGAGGCCAGAGACAATTGGCCGTGGCGGCGGCGTCGTCGGGACCGGCACACCCTACCTACATACACACATGCATCCATACGTGCATACGCGCCAAGGACGTCCCAATGTGTATAGGTAGGTAGGTATAATAAGTGCATGGCGCCTACGCACGTAAGGCGGGGCGCGTGCCAGGACGTCTGTCTTTACATGCACACATGCCTGCACCTGTGTGTTGGGTTTATGAGGTGAATGGATGGATGAAGAGATGGGAAGAGGAATGTTTGCTTCAAACACCCCATCCCCTTACCCTACCTTACCTACAGCCCTAGGTAGGCATGTACCCAAGGGGCAGACAGCATCAATTAGGCATGTGTGCGTTGCTTACATATACATATGTACTTTTGTCTGCCGCGCTCCGGTTGTGGGGTTAGATCCGCACATCTAGATGTAGATATGGATGTATTCGCCCGGTCCTGGTGTAGCACCATCGGATACCTGAACGGGATCGATTTGGAGAAGTGTGGGCGGTGAAGGGGGGCTATGGCGGTGGTAAGTGTGGGATGTTTAATATTTAATAAGCTGCCAAAAGAAGGGAAAATTCCAGTATGCTGCATGTGTATGCATGAACTTCATACGAGCTTGTGAATCAGGACATGCGTCAGGTGCCGGGATGGTGGGGTGGGTGTACAGCTCGTTTATTAGTAGCTCTTTTGGATGGCTGTGGTCGTGTTTTGATGGAGAGACAACAAGATCATGATGGTGTATAGGTTCGATGAGATACCAGGTAAAAGTCATCCAGCATCGGGTAAGGCAACGCAGCAGAATTCACCGCCAACCGTCCTTGATATTCAATCTCCCGGACAAGTAGGTGGTGTAGTTGGAACAATGATATCGCCAAAAAGTCATAGCAATAACTAAACAAGACAGAAAGTGGTTCCATGAAGTCATCAAAGATGCGTATTTCTTGTAAATTCCCAATGGCTCCGTTCCCCGAGTACGGGAGGAGGCCAACTTTCGTTCTTTTTTTTTCTCTCTATTTCCCTACCCTCTAAACCCGTGTTTGAGGTGTCTTGGGGTCTGGTCCAGGTCGTAACCTGATGATGAGTCCCCAGAGGCCCAGTATACGTATGTATATCTCCGTCTATGATGGTATCATCCGCCGTTTCGACTCTCTCGTGAAGAAGTGACTCCGTAAATCCTCCTGATTAGATAGTCTATGGCAAAACAAGATGTAATCGCTCAATCCATAAAAAGCCCCAATGAAAAAACGCAGATTGCCGAAAATGTGTCCCCCCATGCCCCCCCAGTCCATAGGTAAACCAACCAGCTTTCGGGTGTATGTGTGTACGCACGAAGCGGCCCCCGGGTATAGGGTGGTGTGATGCGCTCCGCATAGCTCTGCAGCCAAACGGATGACCTGGATTTCGGGGAGGACGTTTCCATTCGCCCTGTAGGCGCAAACACTACCCCGGAGTTCCATTTGCATCACGCCTCACCTCAGACCTAAAAAGAGCCAGAGGTTCCCTATTCCCCGCACCGTATTTTCAAATCTGTGCTTGCGTGCCCAACCCTAACGGAAGCTCGCGCTGCCACGTTGCACCCACACACACACCGGCTAAACACAGAGCCGCAAGCTGGGTTCACACTATGCCCGCGTCGGGTACCACTCGAGACAACGACGTCTACCTAGCCTAGTAGCAGGTGTAGCCGCCGTCGATGGCGACGTTGGCGCCGGTCATGAAGCCGCTGGCGTCGCTGGCGAGGAAGACGCAGAGGCCGTTGAGGTCGTCGACGTTGCCGAGGCGCGCCTGGGGCGTCAGCGACCGCCAGATCTTCTTCTGCGCCTCGAGCGCGGGCACGCGGTTCAGCGCCGTGTCCATGTAGCCGGGCGAGATGCAGTTGACGCGGATGTTGTACTTGGCCCACTCGGCGGCGAGCGACTTGCCGAACTGCACCACGCCGGCCTTGGACGCGTTGTAGCACGACTGCTCCTGCGGGTAGTTGACGACGCTGCCGCTCATGCTGGCCACGAGCACGATGGACCCGGGCTTGCCGGCGGCCATCATGGCGCGGCCCACCGACTGGCTCATCAGGAACGAGCCCGTCAGGTTGATGTCGATCAGGCGGCGGAACATGGCCGGGTCGTACGTCTCGGCCTTGATGTTGGAGTCGGCGATACCGGCACTGTTGATCAGCACGTCGGGCGCGCCGTAGGTCTCGACAACAGCGTCGACGGCCGCGTTGATGGCGGCGCCGTCACGAACGTCAACCTTGAAGAAGGTCACGGGAAGACCGGTCTTCTCGTGGAGCTCGGCAGCGGACTCGTCGCCGAGTTCCTGGTTGGCGTCGAAAATCACTAGGGCCTTCGCACCGGCCTCAGCGCATGCGCGGGCCATGTGGTTTCCGAGACCCCGGGCACCACTATAGGAGAATTGTCAGCGCCATGTCGTCAAAATTGTGCGAAAAGCCATTGCGAGCTCGGCTTACCCAGTAATGATGACAACCTTGTCCATTATGCTCATCTTCTGCATGGTAGGCGGCATGCTGCGGTAGATGCTGTTGGTCAGAGGCACCACCTCGGTGTCCTCGGCGGGCGGGAACGGCTTGGGCTTCGCATCGTCACGGTTCACGGGGATGCTGAAGTGGTCGCTCGTCGAGGTGCCAGCACCCTTGGAGTCTGGCGAGTAGACGGATACGGGGACTTCGGTCTCGCGTACGACATCACTCTTGAATCGGATGGAGGACTTTGTGAATGCCCGCGAAGCGGCGGGAAGAGCCCTAGGAACGGATGTGGAAACGCGGGATGTGCTAGAAAGCAGGGAAGAAGCCGCTCTGGTGGCGCGCAGTGCTGATCGTCCAGACATTGTGATAGGCGTGGGAATTGGTATTCGGAGAGAGATAATGGATGCGTGGGATGAATTGGTCGGTAGCCGAAGGTGTCTTAGGAGCAGCGGCGGGCTAGCCGGACTTTATAGGTTGGTAGGTGTGTGCGGAATTGGCCAACTTGTGGTTCCGGCAGGGGTTGGGAATACAAAGGGCAGAAACCGAGATCGGGGGGAGCAGCCCGGGGGGTAGGTAGGTAGGTAGGTAGTGTCGGTGAGATTTGTAACCCCTCAAGCGTCAAGGGTCGCGAGATTTGCGTAGGGTCACAAGACGAGGTTGTTAGATTACACTTGGCAACGGGATGGATGGGGGTGTCGTGAGGTGCTGCTGGTTTTGGGAAAAGCAAATATTGCCGTCCGCGCTCGACCTCAAGAAAGGCCACCTTGCGTTGCGGATTTGTCTAGTAATTGTTCGCCTAGGACCAGAAGTGGGGGGTACAAGTGTCTCGTGAGTAGTTTCGCGGGAATCTGACAACGGACTACTACTAATCGCCGTTGCGTTCAAGTTGTGCAGTTGTATGTATGTGTGTACGTGTGTAGGTAAAGTTGAGACGAGTGTCGCAGTACGAAGAGTTTGGAAGAAACTCGTTTCACAGTGAACGAAGCGATATGGAGATAGGTTAAATACTGGGATGGGATAGACAGATAAGGGATGCCTATCAAGAAACGAGAGAAGAGAAGACTCGGAAGGGACATTCGCATTTGAGTCCCTTTTCTATTTCTCTTCCACCATCCTTACGCCTTCTCACTGCCTACCTCAACAAAAACGGGGACGTCTGACGCTTGCCTCCCGTTTGCACTTTTTTTTTTTTTCTTTCCCTTCACGATGGGTCGGGGTATGGATCTAGGCTTGCGCGTTGGTTCAACATCCATCTCGCTGACACCGAACGCATAAGCTATTGCCGCTATCTTTACCAAAAGACGACCGAGGGCCGGAGGTTTAAGCCTATGATGTGTAACAGACGCCTCAGGAACCACATAATATTGCGCCATCCTCGTGCTTGCTATCGCTCGGCGGTATCTACGGAGTAACGAGAGTGAGTGAAGAGAGTCAAGCAAGCAGCAAAATGTAGGCGGTAGGGCGGCAGGGCGGTAGGCTGGAGGAGACCTGGCTGCTGAAAATCTTTCGTGGGTGGCCGATCAAGGGTAGCTAGAGCTTGCTTTGGACCCTGAAAAAAAAAAGATTTGCCAAGTCCGCCGGAAGGACAGGAGGGTCACAGCTGGAGCTTGCCTGGAGACCTTGCCTGGAGACCTTGTCTGCAGTAGCCCACGGCCTTGCAACCTTTAAATCCGACCCGCTGGCGCCAAATGTGAAAAGAGTGGATTTCTTCTTGGCACGCTGCGGGATTGCTGCCGGACCCATCCACTAAAAGCATCCGGGCCCCTCTTGGTCTGCTCTTGGCCGCCTCCACCGACTATTTCGAAACCAAGACTCGACGAGTTTTCTATCAGAACTTGCCAACTTGTCCGGTAGGGCTCTGATGAGATGAGACAGTAACCGAGAGGGACAAAGAGCTGTCGTCAGTCGGAGAGAAGGTGGGATTCGATGAAAATCTCTCATGATGGATTCTCGTCCACCCAGTGCTACCCAGCTCCGACTATGGATGATAGATAATGGCGCAAGCCCAGTCCCTGCCAGAATCCTTTTGGCGGTTCCACCAATTCCAATACAACATACATCGGGCCCTCGTTGCTTGAGCTATTGTAATGATAACGTCGCCTCGAATTTCTCTATGGAAACATCGCGGCGTGGGGGTCCGTTCAGCTCCTTATCAGGCTCTATGAAGCACACCACCCGCGTACCATCAATACCCTCTTCGCAGCTGCTCTCCATAATATCGGGGCGGCCACCAGTAGCGGATATCTTGCGAAAAAGAAAAAAAAAGTATCTTGCGCTTACGGATACTACGCCTAGAAAGGTCTGACAACGGCGTCTGAGTCAGGTAGGTTCGTAGTCTCGCGCCAAAAGAAAGAAGAATGATTGACCAGTAGGCTACCGGTAACTTCACATCGCACTCTTTTAAACCCAGGTGACTCTGTGACAAAACGAAACAATGTGCCAAAGTACATGTCACACCGCCTAGCTTCGCGATGATATTTTCAGACGGCTGTTCCAATGGATCAACCCACGAGTGGCTCGGGTTGATCTAAGTGGGCAGCATGTGTCAATGACATCCATGATTTTAGCGTCGTGCGGCTCCTAGGCTAGGGTTCGGAACACCTACCTCGAAAGGGAACATACATACTTGTCAACATGTACGCTATAATTTTCGTTTATTACTTTTGAAAAAATATTGAATGCTGAGCAAACGACAACTAGCATCAGGTACATGTCCATTAAGCGCACAAATTCTCGTAGAATATTAATAATACTACTCCGTACTCAAGCATCCAGCGCGGAGATAGATTCCAGGCTGATCATGGGTTTGCGGGGTCTAAACCCTTTATTACCTACCTAGGTACTTAGGTAGTAAGCGACCACACACGCTCTACAGTAAATAATAAATGCCTAGTGATGAAGACCTGCGTAGTATTGGAATTTTCTAATTTGTCTAACATCAGGGCTTGTCCCTGACTCGGTACCCGAGGTATGTACTCACTCACAGATGATTGGAACACTAAAAGCTCAGCTGTCATCAATTCAATATAGTAGCACCACTCAGGGGAAAGCTGCCGCCGCCGCCGTAACATTGAAACTCACAATGAATTGAGCTTCTTTTATTAATAGCACTGCACGTGTCGTCGAGACGCATGTCTACGGTCCCGCAGAAGTAGGTTTTCAAAGCGTTACGTTAATTCGAACACCCACCGCCTTCAACGTCCACCTCTTGTCTTCCATCTTATCTACATCTGCCGACTGAGCCGAATAAGGCATTGATATTTGACGAAAAGTCCCGCTTGGCACCTCTTGTCCAAACAGGTAGACCGCACGGATCTGCCCCTGTGTAGATGGTAGATGGATGTGCCACGCGCCGCACAGGCACAGTGGGCTACATATTGTACATAAATAGTCGTCTCAGCTATGGAGTTTCATCGGGTTACGTTTCCCTGCTCAACCATGTAACTAAATATGTCGCGTCACCTTGCGTATACGACCAGCAGGACAAGACGGAACAAGCATTGAACAAAGCCTGCCTGGGCAGCAGGATCTGCTGCTAATGCAGGGCTAGTAGAACCCTCACTAATGCGTGGAAGCCCTGAATTCGACCGGCAGGGTGGTTCTGCTACGTGGTTGAACATGCCAGCAATGCTTTAAACCCTGCTATCGTGACCAGACCGTAATGCCGGGTACGTATGTACTTCGTACGTGGGGCCCGCAACCCCCAGGGGGCTCGCCAACCGGGTCGCCGCATTGTGAAGCTATTGTGGACTCGTCGGCAGAGCTTCGTGAAACGCGCTGAGGCTGCTACCTACCCCCGGGAGAAGGGGCCCTATTTGTGGGGGAAGCTTATAGTAATATCAGCTTAGATATACATATCAGCAAGGTGATCGTGAATTGCATCAAGCGGTGTACGTACATACAGGAACTGATGTTACCGTGGTTGCATAGGCGGAACACGTACAGACGCACGCGCGATCCTCCCAAGATGGAAAATCCCAGCCAAGCCAACTAGTAGGTATCTATCCCGCTTGACTTCTTCTTTCAGCTGTAGCTTTCGGGCATTGATTACGGGATTCCAGCTTGGAACTGCTCAATCTGGCTTCAGATAAATCCCGATCTACGGGTACCTACCACATGCTTACTGAGGCACCTAACTTGGGGGGTGTGTAGTAAGTACCTATATGTTCAGGAATTACTCCCATGGAAAAAGCTATCGCGGACGTGATCAATGTGAAGCAGAATTACCAAACGTTTCCCACGAACTTGAAACGCAGAAAACGCGGGTAATCCGACAAGTCTGGTGGTGGAGTTTCTAGGAGCGTTCCTTGGGTAAGCCCCCCACATCAACCTGCCTGGGCTATTATTCAGAGATCTACGGCTGGGCAGTAGGAGGCTCGGGACACTCACTCGCCGCATCCTGCCTTGCCCTGTTCCTGCCGCTGCCTATTCTAGTGCCGACTGCATGGTGCTACTACATACATACCAGTCGGCGAGTTGCGCAGTTGTGCGCGTCTTAGCGACTCACCCTCTCGGCGATTTTTTTGAGAGAGCATCCAACACATCCTTCCCCCCCAGTCTTCCAAAGCCGACTCCATGTCCTTCGGTAAGGGCTGCCTCGGCGCGCCGATGACATCAAATGCGACGGGACCCCGCATAGGCCGTTACAATCTTAGGTGTTGACCGCTTACGCGCGTAATACTCTTCCGGACAGTCTTATGTTCAGTCTCACATAAGGACCTAAAGCTGGGGGAGGTGGCTGAGACACCTCGTGACCCTTCGCGATTCAGTTTCAGCTCTAGCCGGGCCTGGTAAATGTTGAGGTCCTTTTGAGAGACACATGTATGACTTGAAATCTAGTGTCTCTTGTATTCATGTGACCTTGAAAGTCTTCTAGTCATATTCTCATCTCGGAAGATTTGATAGGTACCGCTTACTCTAAGAAATTGTTGATTATGGTTGGTTATTTGCTTCCCGGTCGACTCTATCTACTTCCTCTTCTGGTTATCCGTAGGAACCACGTAGAGGATGCATTAAGCTCGATTATTCTAATCTGATATATCCGACAGCCAAACCCCAATTAATAAATCATCGTAATGCTAAATCTAAAGAGAAGTACTCCAAAATTACAGAATCATATATACTCTATCAGACAATCTCTTCGCGCTCAGCCTGCTAGCAAGGGGGATATCATATGGCCTGCTCTACGTCTCGCTCAGGTCCAGTACGTGGCTTTGGCATTGTGCTTGTCTCCGTTCTTCACGTCTCTCCATCCCTGGCTGTCTCAGTTATCGTCAACTCGAACATAGAAGCCTTAGCCGAGATATACTCGGACCTTAGGACAGTCTCTCCATAAAAATTTGCCGGTAAGTGTTCCTGTACCCAGCCGATGATAATGGCCCTTTTTGCCTGCTTCTCCTAGAATCAGATAATGGTAGTGGCGGCGTGTAATCTTCTTGATGCTGTCACTATCGCCGTCGCACAGGTATTGTACATTTTCGTAGACGGCCACGAGCATAAGGGCTATACAGTCGATATGAGATTTGCCCGTGCGCTTGCCATCGAAGTCAGCATACCCTTTCCAGCGCGGTAACTTTGACGTGAACACGCAGCGCCCAGTCCTGCTACGGTCATCGGCCTCCTCGTCATCTTCTTCTTCGGCTATCACTTCGACGTCGTATAAAACCCGTAGTTGGGCCATCAGGGACAGTGTTGGACAATGATCTCCGAGCTCGTCTAAGACTAGAGTCCCCGGGTGCTTTTCCTCGGCTAGGTCAAGCAACGGCGTGCAGGCCTCCAGGTATGGTGGATAGCTTAAGCCGCTGTTCCAGGAAGCCCATGACCACGTAGGACAGCGATGCCCCTCGTGGTAGGAATACCTTATACGCGAAGGAACCGGGCCCGTCTCCGTCCAGAGCAGGCCTAGATGGACCGACTTGCCCCATAAGCCGTACATATACCGCCCCGAATCATGCCGCTGGCCGAATACTTTGGCGAGCCCTGCCACAGCCAACAGACGGTCGAGCTCAAACGTCAGTTTGCAGTTGCTGTAGCGCTCTATTAGCCGGTACCAGTGCGCTCCACTAGGAGTTGCGCTTTCCACCTCGAGCTTGTTCTCTCGCATTGGTGAATAACCTGCTGGTATGGATATGCCCCCTCGGTCCTCGGTCGAGACGCCGGATGCGTCCTCCAAGAATACGCCATGTGCCGTGAAATGCAAGTTACGCTGCGAGAGGATGCGTTCCTGGAAGACCCAACCGCGCTCTGAGAGGACGCTCTCGTTGACATGCAGGTGGAATTCGGAAACGTCGTCACGCGGCCGGACTGTGCGCCTGGCACGCGAGCGCGTCTTGAGAAATCCTTCGTGGTCGTCTCGGGCGCAATGGGCAGATATGGTGCAGGCTGCGTTGCGATAGACTGCCGCCATGCGGGATGATTCGTCGAGCCAGTCCTGAAGGCTATCTTGGATAATGCATAAGGAGTCGATCCAGAGGTAATGGCACCCGAGTTTCCTGGTAACCTCAACTGCATCGCGAAAGGTCTTGGGGAGTGCGCGAAGCGCGATCCCTTTCTGGAGACAGCTCTTGGTCTTGGTTGTCAACTGCATGAGCTGCTGGTCTCCCCATCTGTGACTCAACGTGAAGTAACACCCGACGGCGTCATCTTTGGGCTCGATAAGCCGAACTGAATAGCTCACCGAGTAGTCTGATTGACCGAGCTCGAGGACTCTTGTTGGCAGCCTTGGAAGAGAAGATATCCCGGGACTGGGTGCCGGTAGCTGATAATATATGGCCCGGTCAGACTTTAGCAGGCTATTGTCTAGCCACGCCTGTATCCGGGTGAATCGGTCATCACCGCGGGTCACTCAACACGAAGGATCAGCACAGTCGGGTGGGAGTCCAGACGGGCAACTCACAGGATGTGGCTACGGCCCAGAGATGCTTTACCGACTGATTCCTTCTCGATGTATCACGAATGAGATTTCGAACATGGCCGCCGTCTGGCTGGTTTGGAACTAGCATGCCCATCACACGCTTTACGACGGCCTCTTTCAGCTTACCCTGGGTCTTCTCTAAGCGGTCATCGAGGAGAAGGCTCAGGATGTCAGCATCGAAACGGCACGATGAGCACGATAACATATGCTCCGTGGACCGCGATAAGCATTTGGCGCGACGCGAGCGCATTCTATGGCATTAGTTGAGTGGGTACGCCTATAGAGAGGAGGACCTGAACACCCAGGCGTTGAGGTTTTTCGATCATGAAATCTGCTCTATTGCCCTCATCTTGCCAACGTGCGTCCTGTAGCCTCCTCAGCCACTCGGTTGCGCCGTGCGCCGCCATGTGATCGCGAGGCTTATCTAGGGGATGTGTTTTTAGCGAGGATCCTAACTTAGGTACAGTAATACACGCCCAGGCGGTGGCCACCTGAGATCCATAATCGTGGGGTCCGATCGTCGCCCGCTTTGGGGTCCGGCTCGGCACGAACCCGGGCTGACACCAGCTGACTGACATTCAGGGGTATTGCTTTTTCACCTGTTGCTCGAGCCTCAACCAGGCGGTTATCAGGAAAATTCAATATCCTAACTCGTCCACAGTCTCCCTCCAAAGCATCATCAATTTATTGGCTAAAGAAGATAACTGGGCTAAATGATGACGCGGGATGTTGAGGAGGACCATTGACCTTGTCAGTCACCTGCATAAAAACAGTGAGAGCTGGCATAAGGTAGCCGCCCATGGTACGTTGGGCAGTCTGCTTCCATTAGCCACCCTCCAAGACCGCGACCCCAACTCCTACCTAAGGTAGTAGTATATTTTTCCCATTTAGGGTCTCTCAGGTCTTTCGCGTGGCTGCTTTCAGTACATTTCACTTTCTAGCATACAGGGGGCGATGCTCCCGATCAAGTTGCGAGCTGGTAGCTAGGAGTGAAGTGCCCAAGGTCCTCAAAATAGGTACGCTCTCGCGAATCCACACATCGCTGTCCCCTTGAATTGCCAAGTTAGCTATACTCTAAATATTAAAATAGCACTTCGAGAGGCGACTCTCAAGACATCCTAACTATCCGGAGAGACAATTGTCGTTCAGTCTCTGGTGGCTCTCCCCGGCCCCCGGCCTTGTCAGACATGCGGCACTACGTTGGTGAAGTTGATTTACCTGCATCCAGTATGATAACCTGATCTTTTGTGACGGATACTGGACTGAAGGGATATTGCATAATCCCGGATCAATTGGTTGCGAGCTACCCTTGTTTCTCGCTTACAGTCCGTTCTTCTGGAACATTGGATTTGTCCATGTTTTGTGGTCAGAGCATGCATTTCTTCAACCTAAAACACCTGATCTCGAAAGCCACCTACGTATGTATACCTTCACCAAGCCTTACCATGTTCAGAGGACGGAAAACCTAACGATAAGTTAGACCTGGTGGCAATTCACTGGTTTCGCTGGACTTTTGAGTTTTTATGTACAGCAATGGACCATCCGATGAAATGAGAGGCTTCGGAGAACAGTTTGGATCGTAGTCGAAAGATGTATCCAAACCATGTTTCCTCGTCAAACCTGACGTTACTGGTGCAGTAACGTATTATGTCGTCCTTACTGAGGTCATGGACCGCGGCATGTGCCTACGTGGATATGTCGATACGGAACCGATGACTCATCCGAAGTGCCGCTGAGTCGCTAAGACCTAGGTCTAGCTACAGGCGGACCGGAACTTCAAACCCTAGATTTCGCGAGGAGGCTATGGCTGTAGTCGGAAGAGCTAGCAGAACTGCCTGCAATTCTGGCACTGGTGGCCCAACTCCTGGTCGAAGAGGCGCAGAAGCGAGGGTGAATGCCAACATGGATAACATAGCTATCTGAGTTGGAGAGCTCGACTGTGGCTCATTGGTATATATTACATCCAGTCCACTGGTTTCTTATACGATTCGTCTGGAGTTAACGTTTCAGAAAACAAGATACTACGTCGAGACCTTGGCGGGTACTGTGGGACGTGGTAGACCTAGCTTTTCTAAGGTGATACCTCTTTCACAGGCTCACATGCTAATTCCCTCGTGGAATTTGAGTTGATGTGGCACACAGAGTGGTCGCAGATAACGTCCGTGGCTGGTTGATAAGTGGTGAGTCCTGACCACACTCAGCGTAGCCCTCACATTGCGTGCCCTTTAGATATTCTTGACTATATCACACGGCTCGAGAGTTTTCAGTCTCTTTTGATTCGGTAGGATACGGTGCTGGTCACCTATAGGCACATCTGTCAGCGCATGACGCGGACCACCGATAATGCAGTTGGGTATCCTTGCAGCTGGCCTGATGCCGAGCCGCTCTTCCATTCGATGCGTCTGTGTGTTCTCGATGTCCATTGGATACATCCGTAATGCTGTTTCGACCTACATCATATCAAGCTGCTGCTTCAGATTTATTTGTTAGCAGATATGTCGGAAACAAGAATAACTGTTCCTTCCTTCCTTTCCTTATTTTCTCTTTTTATCTTTATTATTGTCCGCCTCTAAATCACAGAGCTATATGTCTTTGAATTCTAACAGGAGGCTACCATAGTTATGAAGCTAGGTACTATTAGCTCCGTTGGCAGTAACGAGATGGCAAGTCTTGTTGTGGCAAGAAGCTTACCACCACACTACACCTAGGTACCATCTAGGTATTTAATACTCAAAGTAGAGAACATAGAAGGTGGGATACTGGATGATGTGACTAAGGCAATGGTGATTCTTTGGACGTTATTTGCTGCTTGATGATGTGACGCAGTGCAGCAGGAGTGTTAGGGGTTGGTGACGCGGCCGCGGAATACAGGGGTGGCAATTACCAGGTAGTCATGAAGCAGCCTTCAATGCTGGAGTCATCCACGATCCTTTGTCGTAGTCTGATTGATACCTACACTCATAACGTAGGTATGCCTAAGTGGATAGGCAATACTGCACACTGAATGAAACCAACTAAACACCCAAGAGCCCGAGTCCGCCAATTTGTTCCGGTATCTTTAGCTATATCGAAACGCACTCCGTCATAAGTCCGAACCAATCCTGTTGTCCGAGTCGTGAAATCTTCAATAATGAAGAAAATAAATGCGCCCTTTTTGGCTATGCCGCAAAATGACGAGCAAGAAAAGAAGTGATCGATATGTGCAAAAAACAAAAGCGGCGAGCCGTCGAAGAGAAAACAACACTGCACGAGGTTTTTGGTGACTGCGCCGGTAATATATACATTTCATGTCTTGGTCAAGAGTTTTTTTTTCTTTTTCTTTTTTTTTTCTTTTCTCATCCTAGATGCTTCGACTGGGGCCAGTGTCCCAGTCCATCATGTCGGCGTCCTCGACGCTGGTATTCAGGAACAGCGGGTCGAGGGACGAAGGACTCCCGCCGCGGTTATTCCGTTTGATCTCTAAGTCGCACGGGGCAACGGTGTCGCCGTGTCCAAGCGCCGGGTCGATCCAGGCCTCGCGTGCGCCAAACGGATCTTGCGAACCAAACATGGGGGCTTCTCCGATCAGGCTTGGCGCCATGCTCGGTGCCGTGATCGCCGTTGTTGCCGATGACAGCAGCGGAGCCGAGAAGGCCGCTGACGACGCTGGGGACGCGAGCGTCCGCGTCGGCGAGAGGAACGCGTGGGGAGGCACCGTGTCAGGAGGTGCCAGGAACTGCCCATCTAAGACAGTGTTCATGCGAGCGTCGCTGGAAAGCTGGCTGCCCGGCCCAGTGGCTGCGCCTGTGCTCAACCGCGCGATTGGAGGGCCACGGTCCCGGGAGTTTGGATCGACGGCTATGAGGCTCAATTAGCATCTGACAAAAGGTAACGTCAAGGGAACGTTGGCTCACCAGGCAAGTTGATCTGTGGCCGTGTGACGGATCCGATCCTCGACGACCCCAAGTTTCCATGTTGTTCATTGTTCATTTCATTGAAGCCCCTTGGGGCCGGTTGGCCTCTCCCCCACGAGTTCTGATTTGCCTGGGTCCTGAGTCTGTTTCCCAGGTAGATGCGTGATGCAAGCATATCCTCTTCGAGTACGAGGACTTCGGCACGCACACCATAACACATATCGCCACTAGTCCACACGATCTTGAGCCTGGTGTAGTTTTTAGGCATCGTTCTTCCAAAGGGCGTCAGATATTCACGGCGTTTTTCTCTTGGCAGGGGGCGAATCTTCAAATTGAGACGCATCGCCTCTCCGCGAGATACGAAGCTGCAGTCAAGGCTGCGCACCCATTCCGCGGTCGCTGACACTGGATGACGGTCCTTACCTTCCTGCCTGATCAGCGTCACGTCTATTGTCTGTTTGTTGACGGCGGCTGAAGGCGAGTAAGCAGGAGTCTGCCAGATGCCTTGCTGATGTGCCAGACCCCACCCCCCTGGAGTCGTCGGGCCTTGGCTATACTGTGCCTGATACTCGGGGTACCCAAGCTGTGAAGAATACAATGGATTAGGGTTGAATCCGTTCTCTGGAGACGCAAGTCCGGGGTTGTACTGTATTTGAAAGCCATTGTTGGGGCTTAACGCCATCGCGGGCTCGGAAGCCATGAATTGGTTCATGGCACCTTTGGAACCACCATCAAGCGACTGCGGAACGTTCGTCATGCCGTTCTGTACATGAGTCGCGTATAGTGGCATATTTGAGGGTATGGCCTGGCTGTCAATGGCCTGCGTCATTTGATCGCTCATGCCATCGTTGGCAGGAAGGCCGCCAGTAATACTGCTTGACAGCCACGGGTTGACTCCAGTACTGGGGTGCATATGTTGGTCCATACTTGGCCAAGTGTAGAACTCGGTATTTTCAGGTAATGGGGGGAAAGCAACAGCACTGTAAGGATACGGGCTGTTATCAGGTGCTGCCATGGTAGTCCCATGTTGTGATAGGGGGCCCGGAGGCATCGATGGCCAGCCAGACTGGTATGGGTCTGGTGTACGAGCTTGCCCTTTGGGGAGGCGTCGTCCTCTGTAATTCCACGGCATTACTTTCAAGAGGAATGCTGACGTTAGAAGAGTGTATGGTTCTCTTGAATGGAGTATAGAAGAGTAAAAGGTCCTAAAGACGATGGGATTTCGGACGGCTTTTGATTGAGGGGCTCGTGAAGGGTTCGTCCGTTCTTTTGGCGGCTGGTGATAGGACGCCTAGGCGCTTTATATATCTTAGCAGCCCATCTCCCCAACAAAATGACTAACATTAAGAAACGAAAGGCGAAGAAGGTCTATGGGGTAAAGGCGGGAACAACACGAGAGAGACGGGTTTATGGGTTTTTTCGAAGGCGGGGAGGAGGGTTGCCATTTACATACTGGAGGACTGGGCGCAATCAACTAGACAAGGCTTTTCTAATTGGCGACTCAGGGCCCAGAGCTGCTGGGGCTTCATAATTTCTATATCATGAGAAAATGGTGTTGGGAATTTACTAAACTTTAGTAGGTTTGTAGTATGTTGTTTTTCACTCACGACTGCATCGCCTGGTCGCCTTGCTTGCCTCGTGGGCGAATAACCAATGCAAACCCAGACTCTACAGGTACCGCCTCATAAATAATAAGAGCTATAGGCGGAGTATTTGGCATTTTGAGGACTAGAGAGAATAAAGAACTGTGAGGATTTTTCCACTTTCTTGTCGGCAAGGGGAAACGGACGCTTGCCTTCGGAAAACGTCGAGGAGTTGGCAAAATATCGATGTGATGGGTCGCTTGGTCTCTCGTGCTTCTTTGGTTGGAGTCCGCCGTAGGGGCTGTACTGGGGGAACTCGGGTTGTCCTGGCTGCATGTGTAGGTATGGAGGCAGGGCAGGGTACCAGAGGCTGCGCTGGCGCCAGGAGGTCTCTGTTACGAATATGATGGGGGGATTCGGACAACATATTCGCAGTGGTTCGCAAAGAAATACAATGTAGGATGAGCTGGTTGGAGTGTCGTGTCTGAACCGGTTGCATATTTCTCCAAACCTTACACACTTCCATTCACACAAGGTAATAATGTAATATGCCTGGTACACGCATTGGAAAATTTCTCATCAAGATGCCCTCTTGCATGAGCAAGGCTGCGTGCGGACTATGGAAGTTCCTTTCGAGAGAGAAGAGTCAGCGGAACCGAGGGTCGATGGCAGACAGGCAAAGAGATATGGCGTACCATGTAAGCGCCACAGCTGCATAACCGCCTTTGGGTTTCCTAAACTGTTGTAGTACTCTACTTACTTTGCATTGCAGCATACCATCCAATCTCGGCGAAATCAGCCATTCATTCTCACCGAGTAGCCTTTTGCCATCTTTAGCGCCTAACGGTAGGCCTACGGGTGAATATCAGAAGCTCATGTCGATTCGGGGTAGGCCCCTTCGGGCAACCATGGTGTCGTACATCCCGGGTGCACAAGACCCCAAGGCTTTGCTGAAACATGGGGGAATATAGGAAAATCTTATGTAGCTGAAGCTGTAGTCTCCCTTTAGAACTTCTTTTTTGCAATTCTGATAATTTTTAGTGCTATGCGATACCTATTTAATGAGAGCTCTCTCCATCGAGTTATGAAACGGACTCCAAGGATAACGCTCAGATGCTTCTGTACCAACAGTTGGCCTATACTCTCCAGTTCTTTCTATACTTTGGCATTCGATTCTGTTATAACGAGAATCAACATGAGAAAACTATAATGGAAACAACTACGACCTTCATCTACACGTTGATCTACCCCGACATCCTAAAATCCCAATCGACTCGGGGACCCCTATTGCCCCTCGACTGTAGGACCACTAAAAAACCAAATAACATCACCCTGATTGCACTCCCGGTAACCATTAGGAGTAGCCTTGCAACTGAGCGAACATGTAGTCGAAACGAAAGCCTTCTCACACTGATCCAAGTTAATTGGAAGTGTTCCTTTCGATTAGTGCGTACGAACACGTGCTGGCCAACTCTGGAATTAACAACAACCCTGATACTCGGACAGATGGCGCAACTGAACCATAAGGTGCTATCAAATCCGGTTGGGGTAGGCTGGCCAAGATTGCTCTCGGAGCGAGCCTCTGGGAACCTCGACACCTCGGTGCCTCGGATTAACCGCCTACATGTATCGACTGAACAAGAACCACTACCAGAGAGTGCAATTTTTGAATACAATCAGGACAAGAAAATAACTCCACCACTGGTGTATACTTCCGCATACAGCACATCGCCTAAAGAGCGCTGCTTGTCGAGCGAGCATGCCACTCACGCGACCAAATGTACTCCGATCACCGGAGGCTTATCGACTTTATCGGCGGGAAGTGATATGATCCAAGACAACGTTGACACAACCTCAGAGTTCAGTGAAGGCCTTTCTAGCACAAGCGATGTTAGTTCCGCTTCGTCTGCTAGTCCTTACACCAACTCTATATCGTGTATTTCCAGCCAAGTTGGAGAGGAGCAGCAAACCCATCCTGCGGTGACAGGCCAACATGAAGGCTCCTCAGATTTATCCGACGGAGAGGAACATACGTCAGGCGAAGCACATCTCCAACGCTTCGTGGCCCCATTTGAAGAGCCGACAGAGTGGCGCCGGCCACCCCAAGCCTTTGAACATCTGCCTGAAGCTCTAGACTGCGTTCAAGTCCCCGTTTCGGACGACCAAGCGTCGTCAGCATCGTCACCGAATGCGCTGAGCCCGCTCCGCACACCTATACCCCGCGAGGTGGCGACGTGCTTCTCTAGACTCGACATATCTTCGCCTGAATCAGCTGAGGAAGAACCTTTGCCAGTCCCCTACTACTGCGAAGAGGGGGAGGATAGCGATGAAGAAGTAGATAAGTACTGGACCTGGGATTTCGAGGCCCAGAAGTTCACACATATTGACGAAGATACTGGCGAGAAGGTGTATTGCCCGGATGAGTTTGACTAACGCAGCGAGTGGGCTTCGGTGGGCTCTTGTGATAATAATCATGTCTCCCAGGTGGAGGGGATAACAAAGATAATGGCCAATGGTTGTAGACTTGTGAAGCGGGATTCAACCTACATTCCTGAATACTGTTTTGTATCACCGGTATATTCATAGATTATCTTTTCATAGAACCTTAGCGAATTGTTTCACGGCAGATAGAACTCACAAAGGATGCGTGACCTGTGATGAATGGCGATACACGATAATGCTATGTAGCATAGGTAAGTAAGTAGTTTAGAGCTTTTGTCGACACTTGACGGCGAGGTCAAAGTTTGCTATAACCGTAGCTTGTTCCTGTTAGCAATGTAGTGTCCGGTGAAGTGAAGCCGGTTCAAACCCGGCTTCAACCTTCAATCTTATACCTACTGTAACAAATTGCACGCTTAACGGGCTTGGTGAGCGGAACACTATGCAAAAGTTCCGGGTTCTTTCTCGTCTCTTATTCTGCATTACAACTCATCTTGCGCGGTCATCACAATGTACGAGCTTGTAGTTCTTGGTGGATGCTGGGTGGTATTTGGAGCCCCATAACGCTAATGATAGGCGTTAATTATAGGTAGCATTGGGAGCGCTAGTAAGACTTTACAGGGGTATCTTCGGTTCGCGTCATCGCCTAGCCTGATATTTCGGCGCTCCGTGCACCCTGCATTTGGTTGCAGTTCGCGTGTCCTCGTCCTCCCTACGTACATACAATCAAAAACATCGCGGCAACACTTCATGTCGGGCTTTCTAACCTGTTCTCCTTTCCCGACAATGAACCGGTTTACGTGCTGCTACTAGGCACAAGACAAATGCGATGAGACGGCCAAGAAATCCTCGGACTTTCGTCCCCTAACCGGGACTGGATTTGGCGACGGCACCTAAGCCGAATGAATCGATGGCTACTCGAAGATGAATACCTATACCTAGGTAGGTCGGTAGGTATTACCATTACGATTCTGCAGCCTGAGTGCTAGGGAGGTGCGGGGGGAAGGGTCGGTATAAATTGCGATATGTCGTTATATATAGACGACCTACGACACATGCGCGCATTCACTTCCCCCTTACGTCAAGTTTCCAGACTCTTTTCTGTTTCTCGAAACATCCTCCCTCCGTTATCTCTCGCAACCAACCTATGCGGCTGAATGGCTTCCATGTATGGCCACTATCGCCTCTGGTTCCCACTGGGAACGAGATCTCTTTTTGCCTGTTACTGTCTAGAGTGATCTCAACGAACCACAGCTCGCGCCCAAGAAGTTGAGTATCCCGTGTTTCTCTCCACTTTACTCTGCTGGAGTGGAACATCTGAGGTTTCAAGATCAGACTCCTTCGACAAGGGTCTGCGATCCACCACGGGCTTCGAGCTTTCAGCCTTGCATTTGCACCAATCATGCCCTCCTTTGCCAGCTCGGCTTCATGGGTATGAGGAGCTAATCGCGGAATCTCGAACACGGCCGGAGCATAGCCCTGCATGGTCCATGTTTGAGGATCACAACCCGTTATCCACCGTAGAGCCTCCTCGGCCTTTGCCGAGCGAGCTGCTCAATCTCTATGCTCGTCGCGCCTCGGTCTCTTCTCCCTCCTTGTCTATCGTGTCTTGGACCGGCCATCGACAGTGTCGACCATCATGGCGTCGTAATACCTGTACTACTCGCCCGCATTCGTTAATATGACTCTATTCGCTTCTTAGTTAATAATTCTATCCCATTGAGTGGGCTTTTATACCTTATTTTAGCTGAACACCTGGGTCGAGCGCCGCCTTCATCATGGCGAATCCAGGAACCAACATGGCCCTCATTGCGGCCTTCTTCTTGTCGGTGAAAACCCGCGTGTAGATACTGATCGACTTGGCTAACAGTAGGATCTAGTGGTATCCTATTCACCGCGGCGTCGCCTTCCCTGGTCCTTTACGCTAAGGGCCACGGTTCAGCAATTTTTCGGGACGGCCTGAGGCTGGCCCTCATACTATTTCTTGCGTCTTCCGCGTTTTGGGCGTTGGTGGAGTTCCTTTCGACCCTCGTAGAACCGACAGCAGCGTCTGCTTGCCAGGTCGCCGTAATTTTCTCCTCGATTTTCGACCAACTGGGACGGGTGTTCGTCGAGCAGTATCTGGTCTGGGCGGCACGTAAGGGCGGAAAGAGGACAGTATGGAGCACGGTTCCCCAATTCTTGGTTTTGGCGCGGTTTATCATTGGCGTGGCATTCGTGGGCGAGACGAGAGCCGAATTCAACCCTACCTGCGTACCCATGTCCAACATGATGGCGATCGCAGCAACCGTCATCGGATTAGATGCCGTCATCCTCGCTTACTTGGCCATACAAGCCGTATCGAACGGCTCGGCGATTGATGTTGCAGGTAGTCAACATATGCCTGGACGAAGCAGAAGTATAATTTTGGTTATTGTCGGGCTGACTATATGGATGGGTGTAAGTGCTTGTATCATCTTGTCTACTAAGACTGTCGCTAATTATATGTAGATGAGCGTGCCTATGCTGCTAGGGATGAAGGGAGTTGACTTGGTGCTTCGAACAACCCTTCCTGCCATCGGTCTGATTATTCTAGTTGGTATGTGGACTCCATGTTAGTTGTATTGTCTGCCTGCTGACTCGACGAAGCACTAGTAGCTGTTATGTCAGAGACACTCGCTGTCCCTCGCAACCCACCTCCTCGACGACCAGACTCTCCGGCTCCAAGGGATCTGAGCCAAGACAGGGACTTGTCATCTTCGGACTCGTCTACTTATCCCCCAGTTCGCTATGAGGACGTGAAAGGAGTGAACACAAGCTCTATGTCGGCATTTGTTGCCCCACAAAACAATGGCCCTTTGCCTAAGATATCCATGCCCGTGAATGGGGTGTCTGGAATCGGCGGCCTTCCTGTTCAAGGAAACCTCTTTCCGCCTATGAAGAGGGCTCAGACCGACCCATTAGCGCCACCAAAACCCCTGGAGAATGAAGATAGAAAGAAAATGCAGAAGAACGGCACTAGGGGTGTTAAGGGGACGGGTAAGCTGGAAATATCGAACCCGGTCCTTAGAGACGAAGACGGCATAGAAAACCCTCTCAGACAAATAGCAACCATCGACCTCGCCACCGCTGCCAACCTTGAGAGAGAAAGACGTGAGAGGCTAGCACAGCGCCTGTCGAATACTACACAGCAACCGGCTTCTCGATCAGATGGGACATTTGGCAGTAACGAAGGCGTTAAACAGTACAAGATAGCGTCTTCGCCATCGACAGGATTAGCGAGGTCCCTTTCGAGTAAGACAGGCGGAGGGCTATCTGTCGAAGCAAATGCGTCTTCTAGTTCATCACAGTTATCTCCCGCGGCTGAAGGAGTCAGGAGGAGATCACCACGTCAACCTCCTGCTCCCCCAATGCCCTCAACATTCCAGCCGATCCGACCAGGCGAGTCTTTTCGCATACCAATTCCAAGGCAGCCAGAGTCACCCAAATCAGAGCCAGAGGCGGTCCCCGAGCCGGTTAAAACGCCTTTGCAGCGCCGTGCAACAACCGGGCTTCCGTCCAATCCCCGCGCTAAGAGTATGAAAGCCGTTACCAAAGAAGCCGAGGGCAAGAGGCAGGAAACTGTGATGTTCGTCAACAACATCGTTTATGATGATCCTAATGCTGTGGGGGATATCGTACAGGGGGCATCGAAAACACCTATAACGTCCCTGGACTCTGATGATCCTTCAGTTGTTAACCGATCACGCCCAATTCCTAGGAACGGAGACAGTGATCGTCAAGTCTTTCCTGCCGAATTACATGGCCATAGCCATTCACGATCAAGGTCGGGTGGCTCCATTGTGAGTCGGAGGTCTGTTCTTCAGTCTAGGCCTGGGAGTCCTACTCAGCTGCCGCCTCTACCGCCACCACCAAAGAGCGCTGGCAACGCAGCACGACCTCTTCCTAATGACACAAATAACATGGCATATGATGAGAAGATGAACATGTTCTACTCTGCTCCGTCAAGCGCTCCCTCGGACGCAAGCAAACGACGTATCTCTGTCCCTGAGATGCCCCCTGTGCCTTCGGTATACATGAAAAATCAGCATCAACCTATTGCCGAACACGACTCCGAAACAAAACTTCATGGGGACAGAAGAGCGTCTGGAGCAAGTGAAAAAAGTACTGCGCGAACTACGAGTATCCTTAGCATCGAAAAAATGTCGAAGGAGACCTCAGCCGAGGACGGAGAACAGCAACGCCCATCACATCAGAGCATGAACCGTAAATCGTCGCCAGTTATTCCGGCCGGCAGCCGTATGACTCAGGACAGTAACTGGGGCTCGGTGTACTCACCAGTTGCCGCTGTCGACGTTCAGATGTTACGACTGAATGCCCATTCGACGTACATACAGAAAAACAGCCTCGGCATGGAGCGGGACATAAGCCAACGTGTTCCTTCAAGTGTTGGCGAGGAGGTTGTACCGGTGATGTTAGATACTTCGGTATGCACGACAGACAACGGCGAACATCTGCGCGCCGAGAAGGAAGAAAAGTCTCTGCCAGTGTTTCACTACCGCGTGGGTGAAGAAACCCCCACGTTCTCTGCAAGGAAAAACAAGACTCGACCAAGGAAGGTGACTCCTCCGACTCCTCTGACCCTTAGTGGAAAGAGAAGCAAAAAAGCGATGATCGTTCAGCCCGCGGAGCCCTCGCCGCTCGAGTCGCCCGGAACGGTGTACCAGATGATCCAATCACAGTTGCAAAAGTTTGAAGAGGCGAACCGGCAATCGGTAGTAGAAAACGAGGGACAGCGCTTAGAGCTACTTGAGGACTTGGAGCGTGAGATGGGCCAGCTGGAGAACCAATGGCAATCGACGCAGAGTCGTCTCGATCGTGATTCAATGTCGACCGTTCGGACAGATTCTCGACCAAACTCGATTGTTGGAAAGGTTTCTGGAGACCCTGGACGACGCTCTTCACTTGCCGAACGGAGAGCGTCTCGAAAGTCTCTTATCAACAGTGGCCTTACCCTAGACTCTATAAATGAAGAAAGCACAGACACATCATCTCAAAGCTCTGGGATGGGTTCCGAAAATGTCCGAGCTAGCCTCTTGCAGGCCCGTATCGCTGAGGCCGAGATGGATATGGAGAACCCGCGCAGCCTTATCGCGAAACGGAATAATTTGAATTTCATGTCCGTCTCCAAAGCCGCGTTAGGTAGCCCGAGCCCTCCTGATACCGATGAATCCGAATCTGAAAGCGAGGTTGAAAGAACTGTGCAAGCCCTTAGTTTAGAGCCGAAGCCAACCGTCCAAGTCCACGCACTTTGGAGACCAAGTTCGCCTGTTAAGCCCTCCTCCAGCTTTGGCCTTTGGACCGCACCAGCCAAGAAGCCCGTGAAAGCCAATGAGGATTTCGAACTTCCAGGGTTATCCGTGCGTCCAGCCATCAGAAAAGCCCAGGAGTCGCTGGCGATCGAGAGCTCCCAACTATGGCAAAAGCCAGCCGATAAAGAGATTACTGTGACGGGTCTATGGAAGAAACCAAGCGAAGTGAAACAGTCACAACTCCAACGTGCTTCCCGCCCGTCCATGCTTCGACCACCTCGAAGGATCAGGCGGATGACACAACTGCCTGACATCTTGGAGAGCCCAAAGCCTCTGCCGGAGAAGCGCGGAACCCTAGGTATCTTCCAGTTTCCCTGGGGCGAGAAAAGTGAGCACCCAACAATCCAACATCAACCAAGGCAGGTGATCATGGCGATGCCGGGGACCATGACATCGGGACGCCCAACCCTGAACGCCGCATTGGAAGCAAGGTCAAGGCAGCTCGAAGCTAAAGAGGAAGAATCTACCATGTCCTTCTTCGACGATTATGAAAGGGAAGAAGAGGGTGACACTTTGTATTTCTCGGACAGCGAGGAGGGCGACGATGACTTCGACGAAACTACGCTGTGGGAAATCGCGAGCCTTCTGAAGTCCGACATCTCCAGAAACAGTTTGATTTTCGACCAAGCGCAGGCTTCAGCAATTGCCAACTCGTCGATACTCGACGAATACGCTGATGAGGAACAGAGCAATGAAGAGTCAGGTCTTAGAATGGTGCCCGAAGAGACTATCCCCGCGGAACAGTCGCCTCTCCCAGTGTCCGAGCCTGCTATGGCTCAACCTCTTTTGTGGGCCGCTGCGCCCCGGTCCACGGAAGCTCGTTACAATGGTGGCCTGCCTCAGTCTGACTCCTGGGATAGCTACATTGCCGACGCTGTAAGCGCAGTCCGATCAAAACCCCGCGTTGAAGAGATCACCCCAGTCGAAAGCACACAGCTGTGGGCACCGACAAAGAAGCTTCACCGGACAACAAGAACGGCGCTGCTCTGGGCCCCGCAGGCCGAGGAGGGGGTTGAAGGTTCGGCCGACGCTCCGGCGTTGTGGGTACGACCCGTTTCCACCCCCGCTGCCGAAAATCCGGGCTTGTTCAATATGAGCTGCTTCAGGCCCGACTACCGCAGGACCTCGAAAGAGCCTGCTGCGCTCTCGATGATGAGGACTCCTCGCGTGACCGAAGAGCCCCTTGCGAAGCTGACGACAATGAGTCTCTGGACCGGAGAAACCCCATCGCAGGCTTCCTTGTGGGAGAAACCCACAGCCGTTCATGCTTCGGAAGTCGACGGCCTGTTTAACTCTAGCGCCCTAAGAGTTGATTACCGTAGAACTTCTAAGGACCCCGCTGCTCTTTCCATGACGCGAAACCCTCGCACGACTCAGGAGCCTCTAGCGACCCTGGCAACGAAGAGCCTGTGGTCCAAGGAGACGCTCATCCCGGCACAATCTGCTGCAGGTCCTCAACTGTACCTCTGGACTGGACAGGCAGCAGCACAGCCCGTCCAAATCCCCCAAGAAGTGCAGTCTAACTTATTATGGGAGGCCTCTACGAAGGCAATCACAGAGTCTCACGATGGCCTGTTTGACGCCGACGTCGCCAGACTTGATTACCGCAGGACCTCTAAACAGCCAGCCGCAGTCGCTATGACCCGAACGCCCCGCAAGATGAATGAACCTTTGGCAAACTTGACAAGCACTAAGCTTTGGGAAGTGAAGTCTCGGTCAACGCATGTTTCTGCTTCTGGGATGCCCTCTTTGTGGACAAAGCCTACTGCTCCGGTGTTCCAAATGCCAGGTTTATTCCAGGTTGACCCAAAGCGCAAGGATTACCGCACTACTTCAGCTGAGCCAGCTGCACTTCAGATGGTCCGAAAGCCGAGAGCTGTCGAGGAGCCCCTTCACAAACTCGAGTCGACCCGTCTCTGGGCCATCAGTCAAGCCGATTCTGTCGAAATCGATTGGATCACCATCTCATCGATTCGACCCCGAAGCCCCTCTGTCGCCTCCATCTCGACAGAAAGTTCGACGCCGTCGTCTCCCGTGACGGATGCGTCGTCCGTTAAGACCAGCACTACCAAGGCGTCTTCGGTCTTCAGCCGTTTCTTCTCAAGAAAGAAGCAGGAACCGGAAATCCCGCAAGTCCCCGAGATCCCGGAAGGACTTGTGATCAGGAACCTGGACGAGATTCCTCGGACGAGGCCAGCGCAAGCCCTTCACCGCCCCCGCCGTGTAGACTGGGATGGGGAACTGCGCGAGGCTATCGTGGCGAGCTATCCTGGAACCATGGCCGCCTTGAGGGCTAGCTACCCGCGCGACTGGGACACGGAACTGGGAGCGGCTATCAAAGCCAGCCACATCGCCCCCAAGATCACGCGGAGAAAAGCGTCGCCTCGAGACTGGTCCGCCGCGCTTCACGAGGCGGTCGTTGCCTCGTACCCCGAGTTCAGGTTCTCGCGGGGCCAGGCTCTGCCTTTCAAGTGGGAACCCGAGCCGCAGGAGGCCAACGCTCAAACCCGAGAACGCAGCGTTAGCCAAGCCAAGGGTCACACGGCCACGCGAGGCAGAAGCGCAACGGTCTCGAATAAGCCCCAGGTGCCCAAGCCATTGCTCTGGGCTAAGCCCGCTCAGACTCCGAACGCCGCTGCGTCCGCGGGTATGTGGACCCCCTCCGAAGGCCGCGCCGTACCGAGGTCCCGGACCGCGCCGATTTCCGAGATCAGTGCCGACGTGCACATGCCCCGCCCCTCACGAAAAGGCAGCGAGGCGACGACCCAGGATGTGGAGGTTATCCGGGTGAGCCCCGACTTTGGCAGCCAGGGCCTGTGGAGGCGCAGCAGCAGCACCCAGTCCTCCCAAAACAAGGACTGGCTAGATATCATGGTGAACAAGCGTTTTTCGCGTGTCGAGCTCAGATATTAAATCCGGATGGAAGTTGATGGGTTAGATATCGAGGTGGTGGTGGTAGCGGCGGTAGCGGTTGGATCGACGGTTGGATAGGAGTGTGTCTGCATTTTCAAAATCATCATAGCTATATCGACTACTATACCCCTAAGAATCTGTACAACTATCGTGCGCATCAAAACATATTCCTAATGGCAGTCGCCAGCATGTCCTTCATTCATATAAAACCCTTTTGCTTTTCTCAGTTAATATATATATAGCATTTAGCGCATATGTCATGCTTGATGAATGAAGATAGCGAATGAAAAATAATATCGTTCAATATATAGATGCGTGCACATTCAGGGGTCGATTTTATTCAATCATACGGAATTAAAGCCACTCGATACCCTTCGAATCCGCATCGTCGATATCGCGACCGTTGTGGCTCACCTTCCACGATCCCTTGAGGATCTCCGTGCCCTCAAGCTCACCGCCCGCACCGACCCTCAGAGTCCCCAGCGGCTTGCCCTCACTATCGATGAGCTCGGCGTGCACGCTCTCGCAGACGTGGTAGAGGCAGACCTCGACGTCCTCGGCGTAGTCGTAGACAGCACCACCAACGGCACCACCCGCGGGTTCCCCTGTGCCCTTCCCACCTAGCACGAGGACGGTGCCCTCGCGGACATAGAGCGGCATAGTGCCGAAGCTACAGTGGCGCTCGCGGAACCAGCCGGGCCCCTCGCGGACGCGGTTGTCGAAGAACGACGTCCAGCGCCCGCGCGGCAGGTAGAAGTCGACAACGCCGCCGGCGTCGAACACGGGCGCCGCAAGCAGCCCCTCGCCGACGAAGAACTGGCGGTCGAGGAACCAGGCGGTGGGGTCGTCGGGGAACTCGAGGCAGGTGGCGCGCAGCGACAGGGGCAGCCCGGCCTCGGCGGCGCGCGCGCCCTGCGCCGCCAGGTACGGCATGAGGCGGCGCTTGAGGGCGGCCCAGCGCGCGAGCGTGCGCGAGCAGCCCTCCCCGCCCGCGTCGCCGCCGTCGACCGCCCAGGGGACCCGGTACGACCCGGACCCGTGCAGCCGGCTGTGCGAGCACAGCAGGCCGAGCCCCACCCACCGCTTGTACACCCACGGCGCCGGCGACCCCTCGAACCCGCCGATGTCGTTGGACCAGTACGCGTGCCCGCACAGCCCCAGCCCCAGGCCCCCGCGCACCGACTCCGCCATCGCCTCCGGCGTCGACTCGCAGTCGCCGCCCCACTGTGGCGTGGCCCCCGGGGTTAGCGTCTTTGCTTTGCTATTTGTTTGAAGGGAGGGAGGCCTTGGATCTGGATAGGGCTCAAGGCGGGGGGGAAAGGGGGATATATGATTCTAGATGATACTCACCACTAAAGGAAATCTCTGTGTGCCAGCGCATGCGGAGCGCGCAAAGAGAACCGCTTCCGAGGCCCCATAGCGCTTTTGCAGGGCTTCGTATACGATTTTGTTGTACAGGAAGGCATAGTAGTTCTATGGATATAGTTTTAGAGAAGACGGAGGCTCGTAGTATAGGAGAGCTTTGCTAGGAAGTCACCCCCTAGATCAGAAGGGGTCAATTCAGGGTGCGTACTTACGTGCATCTTGTGAGGATCAACCGTCTTGTCAAACCACTCGACATCCAGCGTCGGAATCCTCTCACCGAAGTCGGTCTTGATGCAGTCGACGCCCTGGTCGAACAGGCCGTTGAGGCACTCGACATACCACTCCACGGCTTCCGGGTTCGTGAAATCCACCAGCCCCATGCCGGCTTGCCAGAGATCCCACTGCCAGACATCGCCGTTCTTCCGCCTCAACAGGTAACCCTTCTCGGCCGCCGTCTTGAAGGCGGCGCCGTGCTGGGCGATGTAGGGGTTGATCCACACGCAAACCTTCTTGACCAGGCCCGAAGATTTCAAACGGGCGATCTGCGCTTTCGGGTCGGGAAATCTCTCGGAGTCGAAAACGAAGTCGGTCCAGGTGAAAGCCTGCGAGATGTCAGAAAACCGTCTCCACATGAAGTGGGGTACCTATGGATTCCCCCCTTCTTACCTTCATCCAGAAGCAGTCGTAGTGGAAGACGTCGACGGGTATGCCGCGCTTCCGCATGCCCTCGAGGAAGGAGCCGACGGTGGCCTCGTCGTAGTTGGTGGTGAAGCTGGTGCTGAGCCAGAGGCCGTAGCTCCAGCTCGGCAGGCGGCCGGGACGGCCCGTCAGGGCGGCGTAGCGGCAGAGCACCTCCTTGGGCGTGGGCCCGTAGAGGATGTACCACTTGAGGCGCTGGCCCTCGACGCTCGCCTGCGCGCGGCTGCACCGCTCGCTGCCGATCTCCAGCTCGACGCGCCCCGGCGTGTCGATGAACACCCCGTACCCCCGCGAGCTGAGCCAGAACGACACGTTCTTGTACGCCTGCTCGCTCGACGTGCCGCCGTCGGCGTTCCACAGCGATATCGACTGCCCCACCTTGTTGAAGGCGCCGAACCGCTCCCCGAGCCCGTGCACCGACTCCCCGACGCCCAGGGACGTCTGCGTGAAGATGTAGTGCTTGAGGTCCCGCATGTCCCCCGTCTGCATCGGGTTGCTCGGTGCCGGGTTGTACGCCAGGCCCACGCTGCGTCCGAGGAGCGAGGTCAGGTTCTTGGACCCGTCCGAGCTGTGAAATCGGATGTCGAACGTATGCTCACCGGGGTGTATCGTGGCCGATAGCGAGCCCGAGCTGAGGGTTGTGCCTTTGTCACTTTTCGTGACCTTGGGCTCGACCTTTGGTTTCCCATCGGGGAAAAGGTCAAAATGGGGGCCTCTGTTCACGGCGCCGGCCCAATGCGTCGTCTCGATGGAAATCATGCCATCAGAAGCTGCTTCTATATCCTGAGAAGATCATTAAGGCGCTGTTCCAGGAGATCTTGCACGAAGTGCTTACAATAGTCAAGGTGCTGAGGTTCAGGGTGTCTCCGCGCTTCATGACCTTCCTCGTAGGACATAACAGGCTCAGTCCCTTCTCTGTCTGTGTAATGGTGTGGACTTCTTCGGCATACTCCACTCGCATCCCCTCCGCAACTAGCCACATGCCATCACGAAACTTCATCGTGATACAGATATCTTTTAGAAACAGACGACCTACAGGTGGGACGTATGACTACACCTCAAAAATGAAAGTAAAGAAATAACGACTAGACATCGGAACGATAGACAGTCTATGTTGGCGTCTACTGCGGCCTAGGGACGACTGTCTCCAACAGTAGCCGCGTATCGGACGCAGTGTCCCATGTCTACGATGCACAAATTCGTAGCTATCCCGTGCAGAGCACCTATTCGTCTAACTACATGTGAAGCCTACCTAGTCTACCACAACGAGGCGGGACTCGGACCGTGTCGGCGACTGCAGGGTGACCTCAAGTACGGTGGCATTCCGCAGGTATCCGCTATACCTGTGCGATGCCAAGTCTAGGACCAGGACAGCAACAGTAGCACTGAACCTGAGTTTGTCTCGTAGGATGGAACGAAGACCCTGGAGGTAGAGGCAGACCAGAGAGGGGTAGTCGGCTCAATTGCGCACGAGGAGAGGTTGGCATTCGAATGCTACTGTCATACGCTTGGCCTAGCACGGCGGAATCTTCCCCCACCAATCGAAACTACACAAAGGCTTGGCCTCAAGTCAACCCGCATAGCTGTCCCTCTTCTCCAAATCTCTATAGTTGTCTCCAATTTTCTTCCCCGGATTCGATACGCGAGTTCCTGCGTAGTGCTTTACATATCTCCGATGGCGATCTAGAGATCTGGGTAAGGTATCAAGAAGAGCATCATGGCTCAATTAAAGCAAAATCTGTTGTCCTAAGGGGAAACTGATAAGGATTAGGGGAGTCTTTCATGCGGAGAGGGTGCTCCCGTCTGCTTGAAGTGGTTGATCTGCGTTCAATGTGACTGTCTTCGCCAGGGGTACGCGATCATCTATAAAGAGTCATAATGTCACGGTAAACATACTTGGTGTAGCTTGTCTCAAGCCATCTGCATAGTGCTTGTTTGTTGGGTAGTCCACGCGTCCAGTCAGCAAGGATGCGTTTCTCTTTCCCCTTCTGTGTGATATCTTTAGCCGCTCTGGTACAAGGAAAGCCGGGCAATGATAGCACTCCGGTCTACAAAGACCCGGCCGCCGCGGTCGAGGACAGAGTCACTGACCTGCTATCGCGGATGACCATTGAAGACAAGACGGCCCAGTTACTTCAAGGGGACTTAAGGGATTGGGTCAACATCACAGATGGCACCATCAACCAGACTGGCCTCGAATGGAGTATGCAGCACCGGGGCGGCCAGTTCTATGTCGGAGTTCCTGCGCCTTGGAATATTCTCAGCGATGGCATCAGGGCCGGTCAGGAGTACCTAATGAAGAACACGACTCTCGGCATACCGGCTTGGGTCCAATCGGAAGGCATCCATGGGTTCCTCATACCGAACGCCACCATATTCAACTCGCCCATCGCCCAAGCGTGCGCCTTCAACCCGCCCTTGGTCAAGAAGGTGGCGAAGGCGATCGCCCAGGAAGCTCGGGCATTGGGCGTCAACAACATCTTTGGCCCCCTTGCGGACTTGGCCCGCGAATTGCGATTCGGTCGCGTGGAGGAGACCTTTGGCGAAGATGGATACCTGTGAGCGCTTCTCATCCGATTGCGCCAACCCCCTAGCTGATACAGGCGAAGAACAGGGGAACTTGCGTATGCCTACGTGAAAGGCCTCCAAGCAGGTAACGTCGCAGCCATGGTCAAGCATTTTGTGAGAGCCCCCATTTCCATACGGAGGAGAGCGGTGCTGATCTGAACAGGCCGGCTTCGCATCGCCAGAGCAAGGCATCAACTGTGCCCCCGTCCACGGAGGTGAGCGGGAGCTCCGTACGACGTACTTGCCGCCGTTCAAGCGAGCCATCATGGACGGCGGTGCCTTGTCGGTCATGTCGGCCTACCACAGCTACGACGGAGTGCCGGCGGTCGCAGACAGGCACATGCTTACCGAGATCTTAAGGGAGCAATGGGGTTACGAATATTTTGTGAGAAACTCTCTCATCTGATCCGATGCTATGACTTCTGACGCAGAATCTCGCAGGTAATGAGCGACGCGGGCGCCACAGATCGTTTGTGCAAGAACTTCGCCATGTGCAAGTCCGACCCCATAGACTCTGAGGCGGTAGTCAACTTCGTGAGTCTCACTCGCAGTCCAGTACCTACCGCACATCAGAAATATTGATAGGCCCCCTTAGGCACTTCCCGCCGGAAACGACGTAGAGATGGGCGGCGGTTCCTTCAACTTCGAGAAGATCCCGGCGATGGTCGCGTCGGGGAGACTGCCCCTCGACGTGGTGGACGCGGCCGTCGCGCGCCAGCTGCGCGCAAAGTTCGCGGCCGGCCTCTTCGAGAACCCCTTCCCTGGGGTCCCCGAGGAGGAGTACGTGGACTTCATCCACACGCCCGAGACCGTCGGGCTCGCACGCCAACTCGACACCGAGTCCATCGTGCTGCTCGAGAACCGCGACGGCCTGCTGCCTCTGCGTAAGGACGCTAATATCGCCGTCATCGGGCCCATGGCCCACGGTTACATGAACGTAAGGTGACCCTTAACCCTTGAGCCCCTAACCCCTTAAGCCCTGCCCCTTATCCCTTACCCAGCCAATCACAAGCCGAAAACCCAGTTAACCCCCGCGCACAGTACGGCGACTACGTGCCCCTTGGTGCCCAATCCCGGGGAATCACGCCACTCGACGGGATCCGCGCCGCGAGCAGCGGAGAGACGACGTACGCGCAGGGGTGCGAGCGGTGGTCCGCATCGACCTCCGGGTTCGGGGCGGCGGCCGAAGCGGCCGCCTCGGCCGACGTGGCCGTCGTCGTCGTGGGCACGTGGTCGCGGGACCAGGGGGAGCTGTGGTCCGGGCTCAACGCGACGACGGGCGAGCACGTGGACGGGCACGACCTGGGGCTCGCGGGCGCGCAGCGGGGGCTCGCCGAGGCCGTCATCGCCACCGGCACGCCGACCGTCGTCGTGCTCAGCGCGGGGAAGCCGGTGGCGGAGCCGGGGCTCGCCGCGGCGGCGGATGCCCTGGTGATGCAGTTCTACCCCTCGGAGCAAGGGGGGGCCGCTCTCGCCGGTGTGCTGTTCGGTGACGCGAATCCCTCCGGCAAGCTGCCGGTTTCGTTCCCCCGCCACGTCGGCACCACGCCCGTGTTCTACGACTTCCTCAACTCGGCCCGGGGGTTACCGGACTCGGACCCCGGAGATGTCTACGCGGACGGCCGCATGCGGTTCGGACATGGCTACGCGCTTGAGAGCCCGTTGCCGCTCTATGAGGTACGTGATAATACACCCGTTTCGTTTCTAGGCCCACAACCTTGATCTCCAGGCGCCGTGCTAACCAGAACCACCCGTCCAGTTCGGCTACGGCAAATCCTACAGCACCTTCAGCTACTCGCCCCTCGCGCTCTCGCAGCCCAGGGCCTCGGCCGGCGACCGGGTCACGGCGACGGTGGAGGTGACGAACGAGTCGGCGCGCGACGGCACCGAGGTGGTGCAGCTGTACGTGCGGGACGTGGTGAGCAGCGTGGTGGTGCCGAACCTGCAGCTGCGGGGCTTCGCCAAGGTGGCGGTCGCGGCGGGCGCCACCGAGGCCGTGAGCATCGACCTCGACGTCGGCGCCCTCGGCCTCTGGGACATCGGCATGCGGTACGTGGTCGAGCCCGGCGACTTCGTCGTCTATGTCGGCAGCTCGAGCAAGGACCTGCGGGCGAATGCTACGCTTACGGTCACGTAGTTGATTTATTGATCTCTTCACGTATATAAGCAAATCTAGCAAGTAATAATAGTCAATATATCCACGTACCGCTTGAACTAGTTCTTCTTACGATGTTAAGTCGAATCGCTCCTGGGGCCCTCCAACAACTACCGGTAGTCTATAGGACTAATCTCTACTACTCAGCTACCTCAATAAAATATTAACATGATCTCGTTGTACCCAAACTCCCAACCGCGAAAGCAGTAAGCCCAAACGCTCCATAATATTACGTATGGCCATTATCACGCAAGCGTAAACTCGTCGCTCGCCCCCTCAAAGGCCGTAATCTCGCCCCCGATAAGCGCCTTGCTATTGCCAAAGTACCGCAGCCGGTAGGTGCCGGGGTCCGCGCCGGGCTCCGTCTCCCAGCTGATGACGACCTCGCTGTGGCCCAGCACCGTATCCGTGCGCGTCCACGTGTAGACCAGGGACCAGTCGGCGTCGTCCCTGACCCGCGTCCACTCGTCGCCGTCCCCGCCGCCTTCGCTCTTGCGCTCGACCGCCGCGAACGTGCCCTCGAGGCGCAGGTTGTTGCGCGGGTTGGCGCCGACGAAGGTCGCGTTGACGACGGCGCCGCGCGCGAACGTCGAGGCCGGCTGCGCCGTGCAGTCGCCGAACGCCTTGCCGAGCGGCGCGTTGTCCTGGACGACGCCGGTGATGAACGAGAGGCTGTCCCGGCGGTTGTCGGGCGGGCTCGGCCCCGGCGCGGGCGCGCCGTCGGAGCCCGGCGCCAGGTGGCGGATGTTGCTCACGGTGAGGTTGATGTAGGCGGGCAGCTCCCAGGGCCCGAACAGCGTGCTCGCGCCCTCGTACCGCTGCACGCCGTACTCCTCCGGCGTCGCCAGGTAGTGCGCGTACGTGTTCGCGGGGCCTCCCAGCACGACTTTGGGTTCCGTATCATCGTCGGTCAGGTCGGCTTCGGCGGCGGCGGCCTTGACGGCCGCGCGCCACCGGCGACCGGCCATCGTCGTGGCCTCGCCGGGGCTGACGATGATGACGAGCTGGCCGACGCGCAGGAGCTGCACGTCGATGATGTTGGGCGACCAGGCGTACGGCTCGGACAGCTCGCCCACGTCGAGGAGGACGGGCTTGGGCTCCTGGCACGCCTTCTGCTCGGGCGTCGGCGCGCGGAGCAGGCTCTTGATCACTTCCCAGACCGGGCTCGCGCTCGGTTTTCCCGAGTCCCCCTGCGTGAAGTCGAATGCGCCCGGCCCGTCCGACGTACCCGCCGCGAACGAATACCCCAGCGCTGCAGGGCACGTCTGTACCTCAGTACCGTTCTCCAGCTGGAACTCCCAGAAAGTCATGTCGTGGTAGAAGTGGAAAGACTTGACGGTCGAGCCCACGACGGGAGTGCCGGATGAACCGAGAGAATCCTTGGGGACAGTAAGCTATGGCCAAAGAAAACGGAGGACGGTTTGATCTTACGTAGACAGATCTCGCCCCGTCATACTGACGCTTGCCGATCTCATAGCAACTCGCGATTCCGAGATCGAGCTTGTCAAAGGCCGGTCCTCGACCGTGACAAGACTGCGATTTGCCGTCTGCGCAAGTGCTGTTTTCCAGGCTGCACATATCGCCTGACCCATCGTCGCACCTTTTACCGTGTTAGTATTATTGGTGGACCCCCTTTTCCTCAGAGGTCACACTTACCATGCGCCGAGGGTATTAGGAGTAGTGTCGCCGACATTTGCCTGGGAAAACCCTGCGACGAATCCCTCAGCGGCCGATTCGTCGCCCTCCATGGCCTTCTCGAACATGATCTCCGCAACACCCTTGTTATCGCCAGCCACGTGCGTGCTGTTCTGGTATATCGAGGTTCCGTGCACAGCATACCATGTTAAAATACCAATATTCTTGCTGTCGGACGCGCGCTGGAACCTGAGCACCGTCATTTCCTTGTCTACATCGTCCGTGTATTGCGCTCGCTCTTCGGCGGGATTGGCTAGATAGGCATAGAGACTTCGACTCAGGTTTCCGTCCGTAATGTTCACGGTCCCTATCGGAGTGTTAGGTGAGCATCAGACATAGGTGGTTTCAGTTATACCAAAGTCAAGGTAGCCCTACAGCACAGCAGTTAGCCATTGAACCTGATTTACCCATGTACGGCTCTCTTTACCTCGGTCAAAGACTCGTGAGCTCTCTTGATGGATAGCACGACGCCATCGACGATAGCTTGGTAGCTCTGTTTGTCGAAGCCTAAGCTGGTGACCTGCGGTAGCAGATAGTTGAACCAGGCGCCGGGGCCGGCGTGAGAATGCGTGCCGGTGACCGCGACATTCCCCTGGCCGTAAACAGAATATTCGTCTCCAAGCGCCGCAAGGCCGTCCAAGATGCCTAACCGCACAGCCGTGTCGCCAGACTGCGTGTCGAGCACCAGATACACGAACCGGTCCTTCGGGTTATCGACGTCTGCGACGATGAACGCGCGCGAGTAGATGCGCTGCCGGAGGCCGGTGCCGGTCTGGGAGAGGTCGGCGTAGCCGGCGAAGTTGATCTCGACCACGGGGCCGGTGATGTCGGCTTTCCCAACTCCGATGAGATACTTGTCGCCCGTCGCTTCTGCCCTGGTCGTCGACTTGAGTGGAGGATCTACTCGCGCCACATGGGGGAACTGGAACGTATGCCGTAGTCCTGGGGCGTTTAATCCTAACGAGACGAACACGCCGATTATAAACAGCGATACTATCGAGAGGAATGTGACTATTGACGTCCTCGAGGTTGAGGAGTTTGGGGCATGATCCTGGGCCATCGCAACGATATCCGCGAAGTTGTTATTCGAGTCGAACTTGCTCTATGGCATTTGATCTACCTAATCTCGGGACACGGATAACTGTTTCTCTGTTCCTTCGCTACCAGGGAGGTACTCACGCTTTATTTAGATCGATCCAGAAGGAACAGTCACTACGAGATGGGCTTTCCATATATCGAGTAGGCCTTTCCCCCTCTCCCCATGGAAATGTAACGTCGAGGTCGATTAGGTAGCTCTGCCTGTTTCCGACGCCTACCTCCTAGGTAACAGTAACAGCAAAAACAAGCTCAGCAGCCCAGCCGGCTACGTATGACAACCTACCTAGGTATCCCCTGCCACCAAGGCGCGGGCCTTGCATACGGAAGCCCATCCTGCCGTGCAGATAGGGCACGTCCAACTACCTACAACAGGTACTGGAGGAATGCCAGGAAACCCATGGACGTCAGTCGCGTGCAACAAAAAAAGAGGTGGCCGGTGACATCACCGCGCGCTGCGAGTTGGAGTCCAGCTCGGGGTCGGCGAGCAATCACATGTTGCCTATAACGGATAGCTGGAGCGGGCGGGCACGCGATTGGATTGCGGCTGTCTCGGTGCCTCTGCCGCCGTGTGGCAGGTGGGAAAGCTTTCTTCTTGGGAAAGGATGGGGAAGGAGATCAGCGACGGGAGAAGTGCGGGGACAGAGATCACCACCACGACGTCGCGATTCACGGGGCGTCATTCGACGCCTCCCTCGCGCACCCTGGCCAATAGGATGAGCGTGTCGGCGCATGGTGGGAATGGAGAGACAATGTGCCTAACACCGTCCTGCAGGTCCCCGTTCTAGCGGGCACTTGACTCAGATAGCTAGGAACGCTGATGATGAAGGTATCATGTGGCTTGAATTTGCTGAAGATAATATTGTCTTGGAAGTTCGTGCAGTCAAGGTGGAGGCAGTTAGTGTCTTGTCTTGGCCTTGGGACATTTCTGTGTGGTCCAATTTAACCTTGCCAAGTTGCCCGATATCACGGAACCTCAATCTTGGCTTCGCGCACGGTTGTTTCAAGGTGTGCGTATTCGAATCGCGTTGAAGAATGTTAGGGTTGTGGGCATCTTTCTTGGAGATATCATGTACCAGTATCTTTTTACCGGTCCAAAGAGGGAAGCTCTTCATGAATTTCCAAGCGATAGAGAAGTTGATACAGAATATTCTAAGCCGACAAAGTACACTCTATAAAACTTGGCAGTATGAGGGGACAAGGTATATGATATGGTATGTTTATGTGAAAGCGACACTGATAATGTGACTCGGGTTGGCAGCACTCCCATTACAGGATACAATGTAATAGGGTTTATCCTTCGATCCAGGCCCCTGTAATCACCCGTCATCCACCAAGATAACTTGCATCAAACCAAGTAACTTTACGGTTTTTACATCGACAGATAAGATGACCCTTCCAGCTATGGAGTTTCGTTCTGTCATCATATGTAATTTATATATATATGTACTTTTCAATACGTAGACAGGAGATCACACACACATGCACCCCCTATCAGTCCTGATGCGTATATACACGCGTAGACCCCGCCACCGCCGACCCCATTCCCAACCTCGCTACGCAGGTACCTCGCCGAGTAGAGGGCCCAGAGCTCGTAGTCGATGAGCCCGCCGACGAGGACGCCCGCGGCGATGAAGACGCGGCCTCGAGGGGTGGAGGCAAGTCGTCTGTGGTATCCCGGCGGTTTCGCGCTCTAGGCCGCGCTGGAGGAAGGGCCGCATGGTCGAAAAGGGGGCGGCTCGAGTAAGAAGAACAGGGTAATATCTTCCTATGCTAGATAGCCGTGGAAATGGGCTAGGTAGCTATTGCGGCTTCGGTGCGTTCATATATAGATGGTGGTGTTAGTGGCGGCGGCGGTGATAGTGGACGATGTCAACGAGAGTACAAGTCTCGATGTAGGTAATTTACATATGTTCTAGCAAGTCCCAGACAACTATAAAGCGTTATCAGCTCAGTGAATCTTGCGAAAGCGGAATCTAATGGTGTAGAGGGTTATGCTTAGACGTAAGGCTTAAAGACCAGGACCGTTATGGTGCTAGAAATATAGTCACGCAGCTCATCTTGGCCATTTCCAAGAACACATCGCTTACTACGAGAGCATCTAAGGAACGTAACGCATACATAAATCTTTATTATATTGGGGTATCTAACATCTATCATACGTCAAGTTAATCAGTACATATTTCTCAACCATCTGGTACCGACATACGTAAAGCTGGGAAACGTATGAGCGACAACAGTGGACTCGTATAAATCTAGTTTACCTTCCGCGGCTCGTTTGCCTCGCTCTATACTATGGTCCAGGGCAATATCTACCCTTTGGTGCTTGTAAAGCGAGCTTCAATTTCTTCTAATCAACAGAAAGCAAGTTTCTCCACGCGCCCAACCTAGGCTTCCGTCCCGGATCCGAATAGAACACCTATCTAAGCAAGCCATTTAGCCAGTTATCGTCTTCTTTATCAAGCCATTCTTTACTTTCGTTGTCTTCTTCAGACTGACCAGTTAAGCTCCAACGCTAGTTAGCCGTTGCTGCTCAAGCTGTGGTGTCAGCCTCCTCGAGAGGTCCGGTAGGCCAACACGGTCGGCCATCCGGTCCGGGACCAGGTCAGGAGATACGGAGCGGACCGGATACTCGGTCGCTGGCGTCGCGCGCAGCAGATGAGACGTCATGGGCTGAGGCGCAACGATTGTGGGAGATTGCACCTCGTTGATGACCGTTTTGGGAACGGGCCCGGGTCCGGTCCTGATCTTCGACGGCAGAATCTGTTCGAAGCCTTGTTCCTTGGCTACCTGTTCGATGCTCTTGAAGTACTATTAAGCGATTAGATACAGACCATAAACAGGTTCGAGCCGGAAAATATGCTTACCTTGACAGTCTTGACCTGCAATTCGAGTGTCGCATCTTCGTCACACACTATCATGGGGTGAGGGTGCAGTTGCAGGCTCGAAAGCGTCCACATGTGGTTGACGCCCTGCTCGATGCATCGCTGCAGAGCGAGCGCTTTACGGGCGCCTAGTATGATCACCACGACTTCCCTCGCCTCCAGCACGGTCTGGACGCCGACGGTCAAGGCCATCCTGGGAACCTTATCAATGTCGTTCTCAAAGAAGCGAGAGTTGGCCAGAATGGTATCGTATGCCAACGTCTTAACCCGTGTCCTAGATGCCAGGCTAGAGCCAGGCTCGTTGAAGGCGATATGGCCGTCATCTCCAATACCAGCCAAGAACAAGTCGATGCCTCCGGCGCGCTTGATCTTTGCCTCGTACTCCACGCACTCTGCCTCTAGGTTCGGCGCGTTGCCGTCGAGGATGTGTACGTTGCTAGGCTTTACATTGACGTGGGAGAAGAAGTGCTTCCACATGAAGGAGTGGTAGCTTTCGGGATGGTCGCGAGGGATCCGGACATACTCGTCCTACGTATCTATGTCAGACCCCAGGTCGTCATGAACATATGCTATTATACCATACCATGTTGAATGTGACTACATTCTCGAACGAGATCTAATTACAGCTAATCAGCCTAGGTTCAGTAGAAGACACATCAAGCGAGCACCTACCAAGCCGGCCTTGTACTTCTCAACCAAGATCCTGTATACACCGAGGGGACTTGAGCCCGTGGGTAGACCGAGCACGAATGGGTGTGACGGGGTAGGGTTGAAGTGACGGATTCTATCGATGATGTAATTTGCGACATAGGAGCTAGCAGTCTCCTCGTTATGACGGATGATGAGCCTCATCTTGATATGTGTCGAAAAGGAAAATGTCGTGTAGGTGTAAGATGGTGATAGAGATGTGTGAAGGGATAACTCTGATCAGATACTACTAGTAGGTGTAGGTTCTGTTTGTTTGTCTGTTCGTCTCGGAGACGAAACAAAATGTATGAGACATTTCCCTCGAGCAATATAGGAAGGAACCTTATTCGTTATGATAGGTAGACAGGTTACGGGCAACCTCGTAGTGGCAAGACGGTTAGGCTCGGCGTGATAGCGCGCCGGCCTACCCCCGATAATGAAACGTTTGGCCGCTTCCCCACAAAGGATGACAGCAAGATCACACTTGTGAAGTGTCTGGGGGGCAGGTGCTTATGGAAGCCATTTTGAACGTTGTAGTAACCTCACCATAGGTCGCGTCGGGTCATGTGGTGCAGTGAGCTACCTTGGTTGGTCACTCCACGAATCGTGAGCCGTGAACCCCGACTGACCATCGCAGGCATTATCTGGTCTGGTCGCAACACAGGGCATTGTATTACCTTCCTTTCCATTCCCCGGAGATCTCGGGTTCCGCTTACTGATCGAGGGGGCCGAGAACGGTGCCGTGTGTTCATCATGCCTTGCCTACATGCAAATACCTGGTTGTAGATACGAAGCTGGACGTTCGAGGATGGTTCTGACGAGCTTCTGACGTTAGGGCCAATGCAAGCTCAGGCACCGTCTCATCTTCAACGTTCCCGTGGTGGGGCCAGGCGGCTACCGAATCTGCCAGTGAAGTCACCGTCGCAAGCTCTAAGCATCGCGTTCATGGCTCTGGGACGCTTCGGAAAGCAAGCCTACGCACCATGTCACGCAATAATAAATGGTTTCCAACAGAGCCGCAGCCCGGATCCGGACATCAAACCTATGTCAGAGTTAGATGCAGTGTGCCCCTTTTTCGACTTCAGATATAGTACATCTGTACTATGGAAGTAGGTATTCGGGCCCATGCTGGCCCCCCGCTGTCTGCCGGCTAATAAGAATGGGAAATATGAGGAGTCTAGGAGATACTGTACCTGAGCCCCATGGATCCAAGAGCACAACATCGATGATTCGCTCACATGCTAGGTAATACCACCTAGAACAACCCGACGTTAGCGTAATGACATGGAAGTCCTCAAGCCACATCGCTGTCGGCCCGTGTCTGTGACTTTAGGTACTGAATGGGCGAGGAGATGGATGCTACATGTACCTAGGCAGCTGGAGCCATCGCATCGCTTGCTGGCTTGACACCAGCGCGTGTGCCAGGGCGGGAATCGTGCTAGGGCTGGCCCCCCAGCAGCCTAGCAGCTTCAGCAGGATCAACTATGTGTGGCTCGTGCAGGTGATCGTTACTCCTTTAAATGCGCTAACCCAGCTTGCCTAGTGCTGTAGTTACAGCAGGTCCCCACGGGTAGGAGACCTACTGCCCGCTAAACAGCAGTGAACAGTCAGTACCTGGCAGGTCAGTCGCAAGCCTCACCACCTTTCGGCCGCCTACAACGTTACATCACCAAAACTGCCCGAATACTGAACATGATGGTGAGACATTGTGCACCTCTTCTGATATTCCCTCCCTCCTTCGTTCCCCTTTCCCACCGTTGCGTCCCCCCTCCGCGGCCCATAATGCCAATTGGCCGGCCGCGCGTCGGGCCCCGGTCTTTTTTTCTTTTATCGCGCTGGTTGTTATTGTTACCTGGCTTGCCTGGGTTAGGTAGGTCTGTCTGCGCCGTAGCAGCTTCGTATCTTGCGCTGTGTCTTTCTCGTCTCGTCCTCCTTGCTACAACTACGACCTACTACCACGTACGCAGTAGGGGCACAGCACAGACGAGCCACCACCAACAGGCAGGCCCCAGAAGTCACCTGCCCAGCCAGGGCCGGTGGCGGCGTGACTGGGACTTGTCCCCATCCTATACCGCCGGGACACCTCTTGTTTTTTTCTGTAAGGTGGTAATAAGCCTTCAACAAGCATATTTGCCCGTAGCATCCAGCGAGCCACATCCTAGTGCCGGCAAGGGGACCGGGGTCAGGGGTCTTTTTCCTCTCTCACTATGTTTTATGTGAGTGAATGGTAGGTAGATAGAGTGTAGGTAGGTGTGTGCGTCTCTATCTCAACGTACCTACCTACATGTCCTCCAAAAGCAACCACTCTCGTATCAGAATCGTTATATTGCTGTTTGTTTAAGTGTCACTCTCTCATATTGCACCATTCGTTCGTGCTGTAACCTCCAAAGCTTGAACCTGAATCCCGTGCCTCCAGACTGGGCCCTGGTTGTTCCTTTTTCTGGGAGCTGTACTGTACGTTTTACCTGGTCCATCCAACGGCCGTCACCTTGTTTAGATCGCATTGGACCGGCAGGTTTCATTTCTTCCGCTCTAGCCTTTTTCTTGCCTATACGAGCCCTGACGCGGCACCGGAGGATACCTTTCTGTCTCTTCTTTGCGCCCAATTGCCCTCTGTTTTTTTCTCGTCTCATTGGCATATGGGCGAATGTTGCTTGAAGGCAAAGAATCCCATCCTTGGACACATCAGACTTTCTTCCTTTTAAAAAGTCACCCCATGCTACCTCCATGAAGTTGAAGTCCATCCCCAGTCCTGCCCACAAACAACTAGTTCCCGTGTCATGCAGCCGTTCACTACTGCCATGACTACATTAACACGATCGTTTCTGGCGGCCTTCAGGTCGTTGCTCCGAGGCAGGTCTTTCCTGCAGGCGCTGCTGGCCTTCTGGATTAGCCCCAAGACGTTACAAGAACACCACAACATCAATGGCGACAAGGTATACCCGTCGAGGACCATCGAGGATTTCCTGAGGGAGGCGGAGGAGCTGCTGCTGGGCCCCGTCGAGGCGGACGGGTTGAGGAGGTACTCTACAGATCTCAAGTCTCAGTTTCGGGAGAGGTTATACGCGCACGCGGAATGTATGCTGCCGTCCTTCAACCACCTGCTGCCCACCGGAAAGGAGAGGGGCCACTACCTCGCCCTCGATGTCGGGGGGTCGACGTTGCGGGTTGCCCTGGTGGAGTTAAGGGGCCGCGAGGCTGCCGGCCGGGAGAGCGAGATCGTCCGCATGGTCAGCTTCAAGATCTCGCCGGAAATTAAGAAACTCGAGGGCATGAGCTTCTTCGACTGGATGGCCGCCCGGATTTACGAGGTCGTCCACGAGGACATCTTGCAGAGCCAGGACCCCATACTGATGGGCTTGGCGTGGAGCTTCCCCGTCGAGTAAGTCATGCGCCGTCCCGTCTTCTCAACACGGCCACAACTAACACGAACCTCCTTAAAGACAAGTATCATTAGGCGGTGGGCTCCTGCTGGGGATGGGCAAAGGATTCCTTGCCACCAACGGCCTGCTAGGCCAGGACCTGGGCGAGATCATCAAGTTCGCGTGCAAGAAGCAGGGCCTCAACGTGCAGCTCGCGGCCATCGTGAACGACAGCTCGGCGACGCTGCTGTCGCAGGCCTACGTGCACGCGGGGACGCGCTTCGGGCTGATCCTGGGCACCGGCACCAACATCGCCGTGCACCTGCCGGTGTCGGCGCTGGGGCGGTTCAAGTACGGCGACCGGCCCGACGCCTGGTTCCGGTCGGCGCGCCACGTCATCGTCAACACGGAGCTGGGCATGTTCGGCGGGGGCATCCTGCCGCTGACGCGCTGGGACCGCCTGCTCAACGCCGCGCACCCGAGGCCCGACTTCCAGCCCCTCGAGCACCTGCTCGCCGGCTTCTACCTCGGCGAGGTCTGCCGCCTCGCCCTCGTCGAGGCCGTCGAGACCACGGGCCTGCTCGGCGGCCAGCTGCCGCCGTCGCTCGAGGAGCCGTACTCGCTCGACACCGAGACCATGTCCGCCATCGAGGCGTAAGTGTGCACCACCACTATATACACAAAGCTTTTCCCAACCCCCCCTCCACTTAGTATCCCGTGCTAACTAACTCCTCTTTCTCCGTATAGCGACACATCCCCCACCCTCGAGAAGGCCCTGGCGCACTTCGCGGCGCACCACCCCTCGTCCATCCCGCCCAGCACCGCCGACATGCGCGCGATCCGCGCCCTCGCGGGCCTCATCTCGCGGCGGTCGGCGGCGCTGCTCGCGGCCTCGGTGTTCTCGCTCTGGGAGCTGCGGCACGAGACCGACGCCGAGGACGTCTCCTCCTCATCCTCCTCCCTCACACCTACGACCACGACCAAAGAAGCGACACCACCGTCGCCAGCAGCAGCAGCAGCAACAACAACAACAACAACAGAACGCACCAAGGTCGCCTTCAACGGCTCCGTCATCGAGCACTACCCGGGGTACCGGGCGCGGTGCCAGCGGTACATCGACGGGCTGGTGGCCGGCAGCGCGTACGCCGCCGGCGGGGCCGCAGCCGCCGCCGCCGCCGTCGACCTGGTGCCCGCGGTCGAGAGCTCGATCCTGGGGGCCGCGGTGGCGCTGGCGTGCGCCGCGGACGCGCAGGAGGCGTAAGTTGCTGCTAGGTCAAAACCGAAGTCGGACTCGGACGGCTATTTACCAACGGCCGATTTTTTTTCACTACGACGACCTACCAACGCACGTCCATCTATATACCGAAACGTATATTTTATATACATCGTTCAAAAAAATAACATGCTGTGGTGGAGGAGGAGAGTGTATATATGTCATGTATAGGGGGAGTTAGATGTGAGGAGAGAGAAGCGGGGGTCTCGAAAGCATAGACTGCGTTCGGCCCGCCGGGCAAACGCATATGCTGGTTCGCTGGACACATTTTTTATATCACGGATTTGACGAATGGAATGAGAGAGCGCGAGCAATGCAAGCGAGTTCAAAGGCGTTTCTTTCCTGCGTTTTTTTCCCCCCTCCCCTTTCTTCATTTCCCCCCCCTCGCCGGGTAGGTACTTCATTCAGGGCATAGGTATATACATACATATACACACACACACACATATATATATATAGCATAATAATCAGATAAGTAAAACGATCTCGCAATTGGTGAAAAAACGGGATAACGAAATCTTTCCCAGGCCGGTCCGGTCCGGTTTCGAGTCGGGACTTGGCACAGTTAAAGCCAGCGTGTATGTGTGTATGCGTGCGTAAGCAACGCATGATGGTTCCCGCTGAATTTGCCAGCAGCATTGGCATCTCAGATGTAACCTACCCGCGTTCCACTACCCCGGGGTTGCGGTCAGCCTCATGTGAATGGTGGGAATACCGGGGTAGGTAGGTATATATAATTTTAAAGCTAACCAAAGTCCTTGCTCCTCTGTCTCCTCCTGCTACAATACTACCAGTGGTATCCGCCGGACCCTTAACCAGGGGAGGGAGAGAGAGAGAGATGGAGGGAAGGAAGGAAGGGATCTCTAGGTGAGCAAACGTTACAATTGATGACGCAGATCAACGATGAAAAATCCCCGCTATACTACATACAGTGCTTGAAGCAGAAAAACCAAAAAGGGATATGCTCTCATAATACAGTCAGTTAGCCAATTCCCCTAAGCACGCAAAAAACGCCTGAATTGTTTTTCATGCCGTCGTCAGTGCGTCTTCCTGCCACTCCCCTCTGTCTCTGGTTCGCTTGTTCTCGCTCTCTTTCTCAACCTCTCTCTCTCTCTCTCTCTCTCGCGCGCGCGCGCGCCCTCAACATATAACCCAATCTCCATCATATATAGATTGCCACAAAAACACTAAATCATGGGATATTCTGTCTCTCTTCATTATAACAACAGAAATGGAAACCCTTCTCATCATCATCTTGATGTATATCATTCGGCGGAAAAATAACGCTTCGACTTGCTCCGGATCTGCTGTGCCTTGATTTCTTGGGGCACGGCGATGTGGTGGACGATGTGGGGACGGTATACCGTGTCTACGAGCGGCGTCCTGTCCCGAAACGCGTTAGCTGCCCAGCCCCCTAAATGTCTCGGTCCGATTTTTCTTAGGGCCGGGGAGAGGGGGGGCCACGGGAACGGAGACCTAACTTACCAATCATCGACGCTCAGCGGGAAATACTCATAAAGCTCCTCTTCCTCCTCCATCGGGCTGCCGCCGGGCCCGTGGCTCGTCGACGTTCTGTGCACTCGCGGGCTATGCAGAGAGTCCGAATTTGAGCGGTTGTTCGGGCTGCGTTCGTCCTCGGAAAGAGACAGGTTAATCGGTACAGAGGGGGCTGCCGAAGAGTTCTTTGCATGGCTCCCCAGTGCCTGCTTCTTGTGCGATGAAGACGACTCCTTCCCCCAAGCCGGTACGGGCGGCCTATTTATATTCGGCGAGATAGCCATTCTCTTAGCCGGAGGCGGCTGTGAACCCGAATGCCCGTTATGTGCTGGCGAGGGTGTTGTCCAGTCGTTTGACTTAGAAGAGACGGGTACAGCGGCGCCTAAGTTCGAAGATGAGTGATGGGGTAAGTTATGTGTCGGCTCTGGTTGCTCGGTTTTAAGGTTCGGAGTATTGCTCGCATCGCTGCTGTGTGTCCGGCCCCGTTCCGCATTGCCGGGAGTCTTTTTGTCGCCAGTAAGGGGGACGTCTTTTCTGCTATCAAAGTTACGTGGGCTCCGCCCACGCACGATTACTGGGCCGCTCTGAACCGTGGCGATTTTCATCAGTTCACCGCTCGCCCTCATCTTTCCCAGCAGACTAATCTGCACAACATAATGCTGTTGCAACCCTTTCCGCCGGCCGTTGTTCGCTGTTGCGCTCTTGAACTGCAACCGTTTCCACGATACCGGTACGCTGACTCGATGTCCATCAACTTCCTGGCCACCACTCAGGTCTAGCGCAACCTTGGGTGGTGCGCTGGCGACTCTCGTCTCTTGCCCCTCTCCAAGGACTGGGTTACTACTCTTCCATGGTATAGATATGATCTCAGTCGATTTTCCCTCGATGCTTTCCATGGCAGATATGGAGGCGTAAAATTCCACAATCGGTATCGCACGCCCTTGCTCGTTCAGGACCTGTGTACAGTGGCGCGGCATGGTTATCTGTCCTGAGCATTGCCATAGATTCCGCCGATAGCACGTCAGCTCTAGAGGCCGGCCGCTGGATTCACCGCCAAATACATCTTCGGCGACGAAAAACATGCCGTATAGCTCGGCGGACATGTTGACTTCGGAATATGTACCCAATGCATCATCTAGAGGGGTGGCCTTGACGACGGCCGTCGAGAACCCGAGGAGCTTGTCGTCGGGCTGTTGCGGCGAAGCCTCCTCATCGTGGATATCTTCGGGATGCGGCGCGGCCTCGTAAGGTCTGGAGTAGTTGAAGGGATCTTCGAATGTGGTGGAAAATGTCTCGAAATCGTAGGAGGGCGTAAAGGGTAAAGGCGGTAGATTGCCGCTAACGTTTTCTCTGCTCCTGTCTTAGTATAACGGCACAATCGCAATCTCCAAGGTATTCTTTGCACTACGCAGCGGCGGTGCATTCCAGTCGCTCCACCCTGACTAAAGATGCGCCACCAGGGGCAACGTACAACATGGACTCGTCAAAGTTCAGATCGGGCTCAAACCCCTCAATGCCCAGGCCGGAGTTGGTCATGGAATTCATCCCCATTGCTTCGCCCGCGCTGCCTGGCTGCAGCGCCGGGATAGAGTTGAAGGTTGCCATTGCATTGTTGAGGGCTAGCACCCTAGAAGTTGGACTGCTGACGTCGGCGTCGGCGTCGGCGTCGTAGCGACAGGGCTTGGAGGTCTAGACCGGTGCGGCAGCGCATACATAAGAATGGGAGGGAATTGAATGCGACTACTGCGATAGCAGGCGTCCGCCGTTGAGACGACCTGCGGTGGAGTTTCAGGAGACGTCAAGGTGCAATGCAATACCTACGATAGGATACGTACATAGTAGGTAGGTCGTTAATGAAGAGAATTAGCGGTTAGGTGGACGGGGGGCAGCGGGAGCGGAGGCGCGAAGCATTGGGACTAGGGGGGTGGGGAACGAAGGATGGGGAAACACTCGCTAGAGGCTAGGACAGGTATATGAGCCGACTTAGCAGCCCCCAGGCCGCCAGGCTGCCTACAACGTAATCTGTAGGTGTGCGCTGATGTGTCGGCGTTGGGGTCAGCGCGCTGTTCCGACGAACAACTTGATAGCAAAGGTTCCCCAACCTTGCATACCTAGTATCTAGGTCGACAGCTTCAATACAACACAAGCCCGTGACTGATAGCCTCCTATTGCCCACGCTTGATAGGAAGTCTGGGGTTATCGGCCCTAGGGTCTTGGAGAGAGGGTGGATGCTGCAGAAGCCCTATTCCCACCTTCTAGAAAGGAAATCGTAGGTGGGGGGGCTAATAGTTGTAGGCTGGTCACGGCCTAGCTCATAATCAACAGCACGCTATTTGCTGCAACGAGCAACCTGTGAAGCACGTAGGTAGATCGATGCGCTCGATTGCGTTGGACTAACTGGTTCGTTCAACGGGCGCGCAAACACGATTGCTTATTCAGTCATCTTAGCCTTCCTTGTGGGTGTGCGTGGGTGTGTATGTGTGTGTGTCTGTCTGTCTGTCTGTGTGGTACGACGGCAGACCGTTTCGACACGCTGTCGATCACTTTCGACTTTCAACGGGAGACGAGCACGTGGCTCGGATTCATCGGGAAACACGTTCTTCTAACCTAGACATCTCAAAGCTGAAAGAGGCCAATTCCTGCCTGATTGGACTAAGTGCGACTTCCAGCCGCTCTAACGCCGGTCTCGCTAGTTAAATCCGAAGAGAAAATGCCTAGATAAGGATGGATAGGGGAGATATGTATCGAAAGTCATAAATCTCAGCGCAGGGTATTTGCATCTCCCGCCTCTTCCTCGTGTTTCCCGCAAAACACGGCAGCGTACATCATTTACGGATCAGCCTACAGATCGGTACAGGTGGGGGCTAAGAGGCGGGAACAGCTGTCTCAAACCAAATCGGACCACTAAATTTATCTGAGTTAGCTATTTTCGGGGGTGTGAAGCAGGTTCTGTAGGTGAGCCGTACATGTTCAGGCGAATTCGTGATTTCATCGAACGTATGTTGGGCTTCGAAGCCCATCGCGGCCACAGGCTCGTGGAACTCATCCAGTACCTGGCTTCGTTAGCAACTTAGCCGCACGGGATAGGGGGTTTCGTATACCCAGCTGAGCACGCTCTTGGCTGCCTTGTGTGCCTTATTCTGCCTCACGCCCATAAACGCCAGTCCCTGTAAGACCAGCGTCGAGTGCACCGTAGAAGGCACTATTGGCGCAATGATGCCGCCTACATCTTCGCCGCCAGTCGAGTGAAGTGAGGGAATGTATGTCGATAAATGGCTCGCAGCTGTGCAAATGACGACTGTTCCCAGCAGACTATCCACCGCGTTCTTAGCTCGCACAACCCCGCTGGCATTTGTTTCCTGCAATGCGAACCGGTATAGTTCCACGACCTCGGGCCCCGCGTGGGTTGCCACATGGCTCAGGACCGACTCGGCGTTGTCAAGCCCGTGTATTAAATCAAAGCTAATACTTGCTCGTTGTATGCTCTGAAGGAGGCCTTCAGGAGCCGTCCAAGCCGCAAGATCTTCGATCACCATGTTTGTCAATCTTTTGGGAAACTGTGTATCCCACCCGACGTTATCAAACCAGCTTTTATTGCTTCCCCCTTCGTCAACGGGTACCCCCGGGAAGACACCAGGGTAGGTGATACCAAGCTGGATTTTCTTAAGCCCCTGTTTTTGAAGCAACGCTCGCATCGCCCGACGATGCAAGGACCTGCCGACCGAGACATTCCGCTTAGCCGGGTCGACAAAGAGGGCTCCGATAGCGCCGACACCTTTAGTGAAGTAAGTCGCAACAAATCCATATAACGCTTGTGTGCTGCTATTCCGAACAACGAAGTGCGCCTCCTCCACGTTTGTATTTAGTAGCTCGAATGAGTGGGCGGTTGTGTTGATGTATGGCAGGCTTGGAGTACTGGAACGAGCCAATGTCTTCAATAGATCCTCGAGCGCGGGACCGTCCCGGTCGCGGTTGTAATTCTCGACGAGCCATTGCTGTCTTGTCTTGGAAGCTTTCTTGCTTTTCCTCATCGTCCCTGGCATGGAGCCTTGAGGGATTATTTCGCCGTACAGAGCGCGTACAAGGGAAGCCATAGCAGTTTCTGTAAAATCAAAGGTGCAAACATATGTCCCGATAGTCTTATCCATCGCAAAGTCGTACGGTGAGCTTACTGCGACTACGATGAGTGATTTCTTCTGACCGGTTCCTCGAAGCATGTGACACATCATGGCCACGTGCTTCGTGAAGCCAGACTGGTACATATTCCGGTTGGCGTCAGCGGTCACAATAATGATTGCCGACGCTCTATTTATCAAGTTCTCGTGCACTAAGGATCTGTTAGCCCGGTGAAGTTATGGTAGGGGGTGAGAGTAGAATATCCCCTGACCTGGTCTAAGTCCGTTGGCTGTATACGAGGTGTGAAGGAGCTTGCCATTTCGTATTCGTGCGATTGATTTCCCTAATTCTCGGAAGACACCTTCACCGCTCATAATTGCACCACGTTCCTGCTGGTGAAGCCAGCTGTCGTGCAATGATGACGGCTTGGAAGCCCCCTTCTCCATCAAACTTTTAGTGGCTGCAGAAGCAGGCAAAGGCTTGACTAGGGGTGTCAGTAGCAATATTTCCTCTTCTTGAAGTAGGCTCTGAGAAAGGGGAAGCAGGTTATCTTTATCCCGAACGACCGTGATCGAATGGTCGTAGGCCTTCCGGGAAAGTGCGAGGTGTGATGGATGTATCTTGGACAACAGGGGCAGTCCAGGGGGGTTCAGCGCCTTCTGCCAAGACGTGCATACGCTCTTTAGCCGCAGCACTCGTTTTAGAGAAGTAAAGATGCGCTCCTTCGAGATGATGCCATTCTCGATACCTAGCTTCAGCCCAGAAATAGCCTCAAGTTGCACATCATGGGCCCGGCACAAGAGCACAAGGTCATTGCCTGCTTCGACGGCCATGACAGTCCCTCCCTTAACCCCATACTCCTGAATAAGTGACTGCATCTCCAGGCATTCAGAGATGGCTACCCCTTTGAACCCCAGCTCGTTTCTCAAGAGATCATCGACGACTTGGTCTGAAAGGCACGCATGCATGACGTTCATACCGGCATTCTGTATACCACAACCACCGACGAACATGGCATCCAGACGGCCAGCGCCAATAGCATTTCGAAAGGGCACAAGAGCACTAAGGCTGAGCTCTTCTAAGGTCTGGGTGATGATAGGCATGTCCAGGCTCGAGCCTAGGAAGTCAAGGTTTCCATATGATGGGAAATGCTTCCCACAAGTAGCGACGCCGGCATCTTTGAAGCCGTTAATTGCGGCGATACAGAATTGTGATGCTTCCTGGGGGTCGTCTCCGGTTGCTCGCACCCCCAAAGGCTGGTGTCTAGCATTTGTTAATACGTCTAGGACAGGGCCTAGGATGAGGTTGACGCCGACGGCTGAGACTTCGGTGGCTGTAGCTTTTGCTATGTCGTATGCCAGCTCTGGACTTCCCGTAGCAGCGATTCCCATCGCGCTGGGGAACTGGCAGATGTAGGCTTCATCAAACAGGCTGTTGACGCCTCCATTCTCCTGGTCGACAGCAATCAACAGTGGCTGGGGGTGACCGGCCTGGTGGGCTATCGTCTGGAGCTCCTGCACTAGAGAGGCAGTCTGCTCAGCAGCTACATATCACGTAGTCAGCGTCCGCTTGTCACGTGGGTCAATAAGCCTTGGGTAGTGCGGCTCCCAGGGGTATACACATTTGAGGTTCTTAGCTGTGAGGATAATGGAACCCAGGTGATGGTTCTCGATCAAGTTCCTAATCTGAGGCGTGACTTCGGTGCCATCCCATCCCATAATCAGCGTCTGACCAATCGCCCTAGGCACACGGAATTAGCGACCAGAGTTGTTTTAGCCATGCAGCCGGGCCGCACCGGCAAAGGCCTGGCCCTGGGATGCTCGCGGAGGCATAAATCGGACCGGACCCTCCACACACTCACCAGTCGAGATCCTGCCATAGTGGGTCTAAATCGCCATCCGACTTCGCCATATTTCCAAGATGTTTACAAGACCGAGTAAGAGCCTAGTGTCACGCCTCAGTGAGCTAAAGTGGACTGGTTGGTGTATGCATCAAGAGCCCTGACGGATGTGTGTAGTGTACCTCCCGCTATGTAGGTTCAGGACGGAGCTCGGGCCATCCAAGGGCGAGTGTAACAATCAGAAAACCACTCGGGTCATTTCCGTAAGACGGGGCGGATGCGGAGACGGAGACACCGCGGCGGTGGAATTGGACAGACCTAAGTAGAATAGGTAGAATAGGTAGCTAAGGTTTGGACGAAGCTCCAATCCAATATGGCCCGTTCCCCTTCTTGGAGTGCGTGCAGGTGTTTGGGCGGAAGCGGAAGCGGAAACGGAAGCGAGAAACAGGTATGAGAGCTGAATGGCGAGCACAGCTGTCACGGCTAGTACGGAGAGGTAATGGCACGTTAGGCACACCTCAACTGCGGGTAGGTAGGTAGGTAGCATGCATAAGTGGTAGCTTAGGTAAGTATTGGAATGGACTCTTGGGGGGTCTATGGGGTCCATGGGTAGGGTCCATGGGCAGATGGAGTTAATGATTGGTTAGAATCCTAATCTGGCTAGAAGGATTTGGGGTAACGAGGCTACTCCCATTTTGGCAGGCCTCGACTAACCTTAACTCTGTTGTTTCAGTTTTAGGTCATGTTGTGACTCGGCGAGATCTTCCAATCCATCCATCCATTCCATCTGCCATTAGGTGAGGTCCCCCTCAGATCTTGCCTCCCACTATTGCGAATACACTTCGCAACGTTACTTTCCCCTATCGTTGAACATTGGAGCCTCATACCTCTAGTACCTACCTACACGACAGACGCATAAAAGCCCACATTTATGATTCAGTTCCGTGGTGATGCTCCATTAATGCAGATGGATGGTCACACGGCCTCTTCGCTTGACTTCGCAAGGTTGTGGTCTTGGAGACGAACAACCGGCACGCCTAGAATGATGTAAAGGGCCGATGATAAACGCTACCAGCACCGCCGGTGATAACAAGGTTACGCAGGAGCTGAGACCACAAGAGTCCTCCAGTGTTGCCGTGCTCACATCAGTTCGGGTTGCGGCTTACCTAGTGACCCGTACTCCGCCTAGAATCGCCAGGAGAACGCTGGCCAGTCTCTGCAGTCACATGTTCGTCCCATTGGCACCATTGGCATCAGTCCATTGGGAAAACTGGGTTTTGACTGTCACATCCGTCAGGGTCGCTGACGTTCAACGGCGCCCCACACTGCAGAGCAAGTAACTACGGTGGGTATCAGAATCGCAACGATAAGTTGCCATCGGTCCAGTCACTAACACTATCGTCACCTCCCAGTCTCCAGATAGCGCTCCAGCACCCCGAGAGTTCGGCGCGTGCGGGCTTCGGCACGTCGGTACCGGACGCTGTTACGTACGTGATATCATCATAATAAGTACATGTAGATGCCAGTCTCTAGCGTTCCCGTCTATCTCGTTCATGGAGACTAGAATACTCGCGGAAGGGGCTATCGTCCTACTGCTCGACAGAACATAGCAATAGAAAACATACAAATTAACTTTATACTATACCCCCAAATTCCAAATATGCCTCACTCCCTACCATCATCGCCCAAGTCGACGCCAAGGGACGGCGGCAATGGCATCACCAAGTTTACCAACTGCCGCATCCTGAAAGACAACTCCTTAGTCGAGGAAGACCTCTGGGTCAACTCCATCACCGGTAAAATCGTCCGAAGCCAAACCGCCTTCTATGACGACCTCGTCCTCCCGGATGAGGTAATCGACCTCGGCGGTCGTATCCTAGCCCCCGGCCTCATCGAGTGCCAGCTAAACGGAGCCTTCGGCTTCAACTTCTCGACGCTTCTCGAGCCCGCCGCGTACGCCAAGAAGGTCAAGGAGCTGAACAAGCAGATGGTGAAGACAGGCGTCACCTCGTACGTGCCGACGATCACGAGCCAGCGCCCCGAGATCTACAAGCGGGCGCTGCCGCACCTCGGCCCCTCGGGGTACCGGCAGGTGGCGGAGGACGGGGCGGAGTCGCTAGGCGCGCACGTCGAGGGCCCGTTCCTAAGCCCGACCAAGCACGGCGTGCACAGCGTGGCGGTGCTGCGGCAGGCGGACAGCTTCGAGGACCTCGAGGCCTGCTACGGCGCCGGCAACCTCGACCCGGACGGCGACGGGTTCCGCCCCATGCCCATCAAGATGATGACGGCGGCGCCCGAGGTCGGATGCATGACGGCGCTGATCCCCGAGATCGCCGCGCGCGGCATCGTCTGCGCCATCGGGCACTCGGAGGCGACGTACGAGCAGGCGTCGGCGGCGGTGGCGGCGGGCGCGACCATGATCACGCACCTGTTCAACGCCATGCGCCCCCTGCACCACCGCAACCCGGGCGTCTTCGGCGTCCTCGGGCGCGCCGAGAGCCTGCCGCGGCCGTACTTCGGCGTCATCGCCGACGGCCAGCACCTGCACCCGACTACCATCAAGATCGCCTTCAACGCCCACCCCGACGGCTTCGTCCTCGTCACCGACTCCATGCACCTCGTCGGCCTGCCCGACGGCGCCTACCAGTGGACCAACGGCGACCGCACCAGCAACCTCGTCAAGAAGGGCACCACGCTGCTGCTCGAGGGCTCGGACACGATTGCCGGGAGGTGAGTCTGCTTACCTACTTACCTATTTCTATACCTCCCTATCTATCTACCCACAATATCTTCCCACTTTTTTGTGTCGTTGGCTGACGAACGGACGATGTAGCAACATCACGCTCATCGAGTGCGTGTCCAACTTCCTCAAGTGGTCGGGCGCGAGCATCCCGCAGGCCCTGAAGGCCGTCACGGCGACGCCGGCCGCCATGCTCGGCCTGCAGGGCGTCAAGGGGTGCCTGGACCACGGCGCCGACGCCGACCTGGTCGTCCTGTCCGAGGGCCCGGACGCGGGGCTCGTCGTCGACGAGGTGTGGAAGTTCGGCACCAAGGTCTTCGCGCGCGAGGCATTGACGGACACGGAATAGAAAACAGAGGCCAACTAACTAGACTAAGAAAGAAGAGTCGTTAGAACGCGGGAAGCATCCATGCTGTGGGGTGATAAAATTGTTCTCGATAGAGAGGTCAAGGGAGTCCGGAGTAGGTGAAGTAAGTGTGTTTTACGCTAGCACCAGATTATCAGGTATCTGCTTAATAGACGAAATCAACACAACACCCTCTACGGGTGATCGTCGCTCATAGCGTACAAAAACCGCAGTTGATATCACTACATCGCTGTGGCTCATCTCTATCCCTTCTAAGTCTTGGTCTACAGGCCTAGTCATCATCGCTCAGATAGCAGACAAGCATCGCATCGCATCGCATCAGGGCCGCTTCACGGTCAACTTGAAAGGCCGCTTCAGCTTGTCCATGGGCGCGATACCGCCCCGCCCCAAGGGCGCCGGCCTCTGGATGCCGGCGCCTCCGCTGCGCACCCGGGTGCTGCCCACGGTCGTCGCGTGGAAGCTGGCCGCCGGCCTCGTCAGGTCCTCCGGGGGCACCACGTTCTCCTTCTCGACCACCTCTTCTTCTTCTCCCTCCTCCCCCTCCTCCTCTTTACCCGGCCTCGTAGGCGAGCTCGAGAAGCACGTGTATTGTTTCGACGGCCGCGAGTGCTCCTCCCCCTCCTTCTCCTTACGAGCCGTGGGCCGGCTCAGCAGCTTCGCGGGCCCGAGCTTGTGGCCCGCCAGTCCCGGGTCGATGGCGGGGGCCCGGGCTTGCGCGGCTGCTCCCCTGATTGGGGGCAGTTGCTGGAGTCCGCGCGGTCCGTATCCGTCGCTCTGCGATCGCTGCAGCCGGCGCTGGTAGGGGGCCGGCTGTCTGGGCCTTGATGGGGGCGCGGGCGCGGGCGCTGCCTCGTCGCCTGCCTGCCTCGACCTGTCGTGGTTCGTCACGCCGTACCCGTAGCCGAGCAGGTTTCGCTGGGTGGGGGCGCGGTGCGTTGGGGGCCCTCCTCTCCTCGCCGCTCCCTGTGGTGGCGGCGGCTTTGCGGCGGCGGCGGCGGCGGCGGCGGCGGCGGCTTTGGTCTTGGCTTCCGCCGCCGCGACGTTTGCGTAATGGGCCCCGGCTGTGGTAAAGCCCGACGGCGGTGGTTGGGGCACGGTGAAGGATGAGGACCGCTGCATCGTCGTGGCGTACGGGGCGGCCCAGCCGTCGATCGAGTCCTGCGCAATCGGGACGCTACTTCTATTGTGATGGAGCTTTTGCCGTTTGTTTGGCACAGTGTCCTGGCCGTGTCCGACGACGCCGCCTGCGCTGCTGGGTCCCTGTTGTGCCTGCGCAGGGTCGACCGGGAAGAGGCTGTCTTCGAGTGCTGCCATTGGTGGCATGCCTTTGTAAATTTCCTGCTCCAGGGGCAGCTGTCTCTGTACGATTCTAGCTACTTCCGACATGATAGACCGATCGAATGATGGTCCCCTCTTTAGAAAGTTCGAGGACGATATGTCCTCGATAAAGGGAGAGAGCTGGAGAACATCTTGGCCACCGTTGGCCGCGTGCATCGGACAGCTCAGATAGAGCAGAGCCTTGGCCCGAGTCATCGCCACGTACAGCAATCGCCGCTCTTCATTGTCGTCGTCGGATCGCATATGCGGTATCGATCCCTTATAGACTGCCGGTACAAAGACAACTGGCCATTCTAGACCTTTTGCAGCATGTATCGTAGAGATTGTGACCTGTGGATTGCTCTCCTTGTCAATATCGTCCGTCTGTTTGTCGGATGCTAAAGATACATTCGCCAAGAACCGCGCAAGGACATCATTGTCTGGCGTTTGTTCAGCGTCCTCAAGAACTGGAAGTATTTCTTCTTCTGGCTGGTCCTGTTTCATGAACTCTGCAGCAAGCTCCACGAACTCCTGAACATTAGCCCATCGTGACTCGTATTCCGGGCCATGTGTGTCCTCCAGGTACTTCTCAAACCGCAGGTCGCGAAGTAACTGGTTGATGATGTCAACTAGGTTGACCGGAGTCCCCTCGTTCGATCGTAGTTTATTACGCAGACCAGTGATTAACTTGATTAGTTCACTGCTAATCTTCTGTTCCGTCTGTTTCCTGATGGTTGTCTTTGCTATGCGATCGCCGCGGCAATGCTTTCCAAGGAGACCCCAAAGGCTCATTTGGTTGCGTTCGGCTTCTTCTAGTAACGATTTGATTGTTGCATCGCCAATACCTCGCTTCGGGACGTTTATAATTCGGGCAAGAGCATCGTTGTTTTCAGGCTGATGGATAATCCGTAGATAATCCAAAATGGTCTTGATCTCAGCCCGCTCGTAGAATTTGAAACCGCCCACCATTCTATAAGCTATGCCTTCTCTACCCAGTGCGGATTCGATGTGTCGCGACAACGACGCAGACCGAAGAAGGATTGAAATATCATCCGACCTGATCATATTGCCGGACATGAGTTTTATTCGTTTTATCTCAGAAACGATCCAATCCGCCTCGGTCGTAGAATTTCTCAGTTTACGAAGGACCGGCCGGGGACCTCTGTCGTGAACTGGCAGCAGCACCTTTTTGTATCTTTCTTGATCCTGTTGAATCACTTTCAGAGATAAATCAAGGATAGAACTTGAGGACCTGTAGTTCTCCTCGAGTGATATTTCGTCAGTGCCGGGAAAGTCGCGGAGCAAGCGATGGAGATTCCTTATTTCTGCCGATCGCCATCCATATATACTCTGGTCTGGGTCACCGACTATCGTGATTCGACGTTGCTTCTGGGCGAAGAGCTTCATGAGATCATACTGAACGCCGTTTGTGTCTTGATATTCGTCGATTAAGACTGTCTGGATGTTTGAGACACAAGAAGGAAACTTGCGGAGGAGCTCAACGCAGCGGACAAGCAGGTCATCATAATCGAGGAGATTTGACCGCTCAAGCTGACCTTGATATTCGTGGTAGCATTGCTCCAGAGCTTGGGACTCTATATTCTTGCCGTTCTTCCCCTTGACGGTTTGTTCGTCCGAGGTTCCTTTGGCCTTGCGTTTGCTTATCCAAGAACGAGCTAGGGCAGGCTCAACCGGGCCGTTCAGTTTCTTGCAGATGCGTTTGATGATGCCACTTGAATCAGAATCATCTGCGATGCCGAACTTGGGGTCTAACCCAATACGCTGGCCATACGTAGCAAGATATCGGCGGGCAATACTGTGAAAGGTACCCAGAATAATCTTTCTCTCGCGACCATCTCCGAGGGCTTGTCCGATGCGCATCTTCATCTCCCTGGACGCCTTAACAGTAAATGTAGCGACGATAATGTCGCATGGTTGAATGCCGACATGATCAATGAGCCAGACGACTCGGGACGTGAGCGTATGCGTCTTGCCACTTCCTGGACCAGCTAGAATAGCAACAGTGGCAGCATCTGAACTGACGGCCCGAGTCTGTGCTTTATTCAGTGATTGGAAGATGCTGTCAGCTGTCGCCCCAGGCATGGTTAACAGCCCCAGGTTATAAAGACACAGTTTCGAAATAGTAAATAAACATCGGAGTATCTCCAGACACTTGTGTCTCTATAGAGCCACGGCAGGTTGATGGGTTCGAAGTTCAGTGCCCAGAAGTTCTCTAGGCCCAAATGCTTCCAGGGAGCCAGCGCGTCTCTAGAGTCAGGTAGAGAGAGAGACGCGGTAGTCTAGCTGTTTTGGGTCCGTGTGCTTTGAGTGGTCGCAAGCCAAACACGCGGTCAGGTGACCGCACATTGAGAGTGCAGAAGCATTAATTATGCGGCGTCAAATGATACAACGACGCCAAATGCACCAAGACCATGGCAGTGCTCTACTCTAAGCGAGGCTGTATATACACTGTAAAGAATAGATAGAGAGCATTGAATATCTCGTAGTAGTTGGATATGCGCGAATCGCCTACCCACTACGTACGTACGACATGTGCCTATACCATAGTACAGGCAATTTGTCTCAGGCGGTGGCTTGACAGTTAGAAGACGCCTCAGGTGGCTCAGCTGCTACATAGAGCCACCCAGGCAGCCAGGCAGCTGCTCGGCTACGGCAAACAAATGAACGGATCCTTTGAGGGTCTGTGTCCTCGTTTTGAATTTGCAGCTATTTTCTGTCTGCCTATTCTTGTTTCCTCCGACGTCCAATCATACCGTCGGTGGGAAATCTTGCATGTTTCAACGCCGGTCTTCGATTCGGATCCTTGGGCCGCTGATGACCACGAGGTTGAACAACCCGAAGGTTACCTAGAGCTCTTGGGTCGCAGCACCGCATCACTGCCGCTAGTTCTCTCGTATTCTTACAGGCATCATGTAGGTACCTGAAGCGTCCTGCAGTAGCCGTAGTTCATGCAGGAGGTGAAGTCACACCAGCTCAGGAGTTCAATAGGTTGAGGGTTTTGATATCTTGGAAATGTGATGAGGCCCAAAGAGGAATAGGGTGTGCTTTTCGTCAATATGTCTTGAAGCTCGTCAACTCGTCACGTCTGCGTGACAACAACTACATAGTACATTGGTAGAGTCCACCAAGGTGGATTAGGCCCCTTGTTAAAGTGCCCTATAGTATGCCTGTTATACCGGTGATAGAAGCATTGAAAATATCAACTTCGTTATGATGATTCCTCTACTCTAGTTATCTTGTCTAGTACGGAGTAGTACTAGTAGAAAAGGACCACGCACATACATAATAGGTATATCCGGCTCTCTCGAAAGCCCTCCCTCGCCAATCGGTGGGAACATTGAAGTGACCCTGCAGGGGGGAGGCAGTAGGCATGCGGGGTTGGTTGCGTTGCCAGTGTCGACCACCAATCAACTCCAGAGTTCACCATCTCGGCGCTTAGATCCCCTGGCCCTACGGTATGCTCATCCAACCAGATCGAGGAGAACGGGATTTTCTGCTGCCTACTGCAAACATCAAGATGGTAACCTCCCTCGCCCTGCTCGCCTATCACGCTCACTGGGCGCTATTCCTGGCAGCCCTTATGCATGGGGCTAAGTGCCTTTCGGGGGCCGACGAGTGAGAGGCCATTTCACACTGAAAGCGCCCATCTCGTCCTGTTGGTATCGTTGCTTCCGGCCCCCCTCGACACACTGCCGAACATCACCAGCCGCTATATACCCTTTGTCCTCCCAATTGCATGCCAAAGTTTGCCATTTCTCTAGCAAACCGCGTTTCGATTTGACCCGCCTGGGAGCTCTTCTGAAAGAAGCCGGGATCTACTATATCTCATGAAGATCAGTGTCACACACAATGCGACAGGGTCTTTATAGTACGCCCTCCTCGCTTCGTCTCGCGCTGCTCTTGCTTTCTCCGACGTCCATTCTTTTCTGCTCTGCTTCGGTGATAGAAGACCTCCGGAGCAACTATTTCGATCCAGCGCCAGCACCTGAGAACGGTCCTCCGCTTTCGGCTGGAGCCTTGCGGAACCCGGCCTACCTTCCAGCGCAGGTCGGCGGCATAGTCGGGTCCTATGCCCTTTCACTCATTGTAGTTGCTAGTATCCTACTTATCCTCGCGAAGAAACGTCGCGAGCAACTTACAGCTGGAGAGGAGGATCTAGGCGACAAGCTTCAATATCAGTTCGCTTTTCAGCTCAACCCTCAGCTACCTCCCCAGTCACCTAAGTCGCCCATCAAGAACTTTTCTTATCCGACGCCCTTAACGCCTTCGAATCCAGCAGGCTCCGGACCTTACACATCCCCTTCATTCCATTCCACAAGTACTCTCGGTATTAACCCGTTGGTCGACCCAAGGGTGGTCGCCGCAGATCGCGAGATGGCGCAGCAGCAATTGGAAGAGATGTACAAGCATGTGATGGAGCAGGAGGCCGCGAAGGAGGCAGGCGTCCCCCTGGACAAACCGCTTCCGCCATTAACACAAGCACAACAGCCGTCTCCGAAGCAGGGTATTCTAAAGAGAGGCAAGAGCAAGCCCGCCAACCTCGAACTGGCACAGCCGCCTCCGGACAAGGCTCAGTCCAAAGCATCAGCATTTCTATCGGCCCTCAAGTCTCCTCGGAAGAAGAACGCCAAGGGCATAAATATCTCATCACCCATTATGACGCCAATGTCGGGCACGTTTCCACGCCGCGACGAAGAGGAGATGAGCACAATCCCCCCGCGTCATTACGCCCCGGCGTCGCCCCCTCCGATTCCGAACGATCAGAACCCGTACCATCGGAGCAACAGGCACCACGGGCCGGTAGCGCCCATAACGCCTCCGGATATCTCACCCGAGAGCACGCAGAGCATCGATGAGCGACTAGGACACTTGCGGCATGATTCGCAACTGACGGACGCTGATCCTATTTCGGCCGTGTCGGACAAATCGACAACGCCCTTGGTCGGGCTACCTTCCTCGCCAAAGCCGGGCGTTAACCGCTTCCCCTCCCTACCGGCATCACCGAAGCCCGGAGCGACGTTCCCGACCTCGCCCAGGCCCGGCCAGTCGTTTTCGCGGCCGAACGCGCCATCAGCGGTCCGCACTGGCGGTGCTCTTCCTCTGCGTGCTTACGAGCCCCCTGTGGCCTCGCCTTCTGTGCAGACCACTAAGCAGACCACGTTTGAGAGGACGACTCCCCTGTCTCCGTCGGGTCTCCGGACACCGTGGACGGGAGCACCGGTGCCCTACACGCCGTACCAGCCCTTCTCGCCGGTGGTCCCCATCACACCGTCATTGGTCACCAAGGCGGATCGCAAGAGGATGAAGCAGCTTCAGCCCAAGACTCCGACGATGGAGATGGTGCAGAGCTCGGAGGACATTTGGTAGATGGTCGTTATTATACCGGTCTGGTCACTGGGATTACTTTCTCAACGGGATANTTTTTTTTTTTTTTTTTTTTTTTTTTTTTTTTTTTTTAGTCGGGATTCGTTCCAACAACTAGAAGGGGGAAGCATTTGTGCTTGAGTTTGTGATGATGGATAGCTTCCTCACAACCGCACAACGACTCGTTTAGAAGCGTTATTCTAACATGGAGTTTTGTTCTTTTTTGACTGTCAATAATTTTTATATTCTCGAAACCTGTGCTGGGGTTAATTCTTATTCAGAATTTCGATCGTATTCCGACCCAATGAATAGTATTTCGCTCCACGTCTCCCTTCGTTCAGTTACCCTCTATAGGAAACGTGCCGAGGACAGTTGGCGGCGCCACACACTGTAAGCGACTCAGGGAACTGGGATTCCTGAATCGCAACAAACTTTATTTTTCGACGCGGGCCCACGCGCAACCCAGGAATTGTACCAAGGTTACTGCGATATGCATGCAAGAGCCTCGTAGTCTCATCGCGGGGAGCCGTCCGCCGTCTTACAACCTGTACATGGTCATCGATCCCGAAAGCCTATCTGGTCGGATGTTTGAGGCGTTCCAATTATTACCCGACCAGCTCACCTGGTCCTTTTACTTCAATTCCCATGTGATTGATAACCATCGAGTTATTAACGCTCGTTGACCCTCGGGCAAGCCCAAACTTGGCGATCTCGATCTATAAATTAATACCAGAAATTCCGGGTTCGCTGTTCTTTATATTGATGACGTTACAGCTGTTGCAAATACCTGCCGCGATTTTCGATTTTACATCATCGAGGCTGGGTTTGTGACATCCAGAAAGCCGGACCCCTCAGTCCCCTCAGCCCCTAGGACGTATCTAGGGCCTACCTAAGCACCTACAACTAAACTTAATTAATGTCGGGAGTTAACGGGCAGGGCTATTGACTGACGGCTTACGGGTACTAGATCACTATCTTATTCCTCTTGTCACGGCCATTAATAAACGTTAAGACACTATTGACAGCCTCAGTCTATCAGTGCGACTTCCACCATCTCACAATCGTAAGTACACTAGAAAGAATTAATTGACAGTCTATATACTGTGTAACGTAATACGCATATGTAGGCTAAGGCTGCCCGACTCGCCAACTGGAGATATGCCCAGGCGTAGGTAGGTCTGTAGGTACTTCGATCTAATACCTACCGGTTACACGTGCTACGTAGATAGGCTGTTAGGTAGGTAGGTAGCTAGCGAGCCGGCCGGCTCTACCAGCCGGATAGCTGGCACTAAAGAGGAAAAAAAACGAGAGACCTACGTAGTGTAGGGAATACACGGGCCCCTATCGCAGCACCGCCACTCTACGTCACGATCAAGACCTTCAAAAGACATCCACGCTTACAAGATGGATGAAAGGTTGTCTTCCAAACCCTAATAAATGCCGTGAAGCTATCTTAACCTTGACAGGTCTCACCCTCGCTGCTATAAAGGAGTCTCGCGTACACCGGCGTGATATAGATCCAGGTATGCCTGGCTTGGCTGGCCCTTCAGTTCGTGCTACTCCCGCTTGGCCACCCGGCGTATCGGCTGGAACCCGAACAGCCACTTTTAGCTGGTTTGGCACTCTCCACTCCTTACGTAGTAGGGGTTAGCGCCAGCCCTCAGGGGCGATCTGTAGCAGGGAAAACGGGGCCTAGGCCGGAAATCTGTTCAATGACCATTGAGGGAGCGGGGCGCGCCCACTGGCCCGCGTCCGCACTATCAATTACCATCAATTACCTCGCAAGCCCCCGATCTGTTTCCGCCATCGTATGATTTCTTCACTCGAGCATACCGGTACCGTCGACAATCCCCCGATTTCCCATCCTCCATCCTGCGCGCGACGGTTGGCAAATCCCGCTTTTCGGATCCCAAGATCTCGGACGCCAGACTCTCTTTGTGGGTGACAAGTGGCCCCCAGCACACTTAATTCTCCGTTGCATCTGAAGACACGAGAGAGGGTGTGTGAAGGAGCAGGGAGAGAGGCTCTACGAGACGGAGACCTCCCTACCTACCTCCCAGCCTACCCAGCTACCTAACCTAGTGCGAGAGACAGTGGAAAAGTGTGTGAGTGGTGTGTGTCCAGGTGTCCCAGTCTGCCAGCCAGTGTGTGTGCGCGAAAGATTGGCGCGCGGTGCTTCCCTCTGCCACCGAATTGCGGTTCTCCATCCTCTCCGTTCAGTTAGCCATCTGCCTGTGATAATCCCAGTCCTTGCACAGCATTAGTAGTGTATGGGTCTTGGCGTCGCATAATAAAGTGTCGCCTTCAAGATCAATTCTTTTCATCCTATTTGCCCTGTTTCAAAACGGAGAAAAAACACTGTCCGCTGTCACAATCCCTCCTCACCATCATCGCCTACCCAGAATTATCAATTGGCATCGTGCGAAGCGGCCGTCCATCCAGACTCAATCCTACCGCTGATTCTAACCCATAAGCGTGTACTGGGCTATACTACTCCAGGACGTACGATCAGCTCATTGACGACGGCCAACCCCGGTCATTTCCGACTCTTGGGCCAAAACCCCTCCTTTTGCCTACGCTGGCCATAGACGAGGGCGGCTGAAGGTCTCCAGCCCTGCTCATGTCGAACCACACTTGCATCTGATGATCGTACCAGTCCCAGTCCCAGCATGACGGACCAGCAGGACCAGCAGGACCTCTTTGGTCTTGACGACGCAACCGGGGCCTACTACCAAGGCAACGCCGGCTCTGGCGACGCGCAAGGCACCAACAACCAGCAGTTCTTCGGCGACTCGAACTGGAGCTTCCAGGACACACCTCCCTACGACACCTACGACACCAACCCTTATTACCAAGATGAATGGAATCTCGGTCAACAGCAACAACCCGCCGTTAGCCATGGCAATCAATCACAGCCGCCGGCGCAGCAGCCGCCGGCTGCGATGGCACCTTCGTCCATCGGCCCCGGCCAGCAATCTCAGGAAATGCCGGCGGCCGGGCCACTTGCCGTTCCGGCTCCCTTGCAAATTCGGCCCAACGTAGCTCCGTCGGGCCCCAGCACCCTCACCGACGAGCAGCGACAGCAATTGCAAAAGATTGCCATGCCCGTCCAGCTCCAGTATCGTTCCCCCAAGAGCGAGGCGAGTCCCGACTCGGCGGGACCGCTCTACAAGTCGTCGTCGATATCATCGCCCGAAGACCAAGGCGGCAAGTCAAATAGCCGCAAGCGGAAATCATCCATCGAAGTGGACGATGACGATGACGACGATCTCGACGGCCACCATCCCGTGAAGAAGACGGCACATAACATGATCGAGAAGAGATATCGCACTAATCTCAACGATAAGATAGCAGCTTTACGGGATAGTGTGCCCAGTCTCCGCATCATGTCCAAGAGCGCTAGGGGAGAAGATACCACAGAGGATAGGGAAGAGTTGCACGGCTTAACACCTGCACACAAACTGAATAAGGCAACGGTTGGTGTTTCCCGAGGTTTGTGCAGTTAGACAAGATGGCTGATATCTATGCAGGTACTAAGCAAAGCTACCGAATACATTCGACATCTGGAGAAAAGGAATTCGCGGCTCATGGACGAGAACTCGGCCATGCAGCAACGGATAGCAGCCTTTGAGAAGCTCTTCATGGCCGGTGCCATGAACGGCGGGATCAGTCCTCTACAGCAAGTTCCGCCGTCAACGCCTATCCAGTACTCCCAGGATGGCAACAACTATGCAAATTCACCCATGCCCACCCCAGGTCGTTCTGATCCTCAGGGTATGATCCAGGTACCCGATGATATGAAGCGTATTATTGCCGCACAACTAGCAACAGGACAGCCGTATGCGGTGCCACAACAGCAGTTCAGGCCTAACCCAGCTATGGTACGCCAGCAGCAAATTCAACAGCAGCAACAGCACATGCAAGCAAGAGGATGGCAAAACGCCGGTCCTTATTTCGGAAAGCTGATGGTCGGCTCTCTTGCTGGGCTCATGCTTCTGGAAGCTGTCAAGGAGGATGAGGCAAGCAACGAAACACCCGAGGGCCGTGGTCTTTTCGCATTGCCGGTCCACCTTCTGAGGATGCTTACCTCTTCGCTAAACGTCAATTTCATGGGATATCATGTGCAAGGCGCAGAAGTGCTCTACGCACTCAAGCTCGTGTTATTAATATGCAGCATCTGGTGGGCAGTTATCCCCTCGCTTATGGGGCGCAAGCCACCAAATATCAAGGTCTCCAAACAGCAACAAGCAGCGTCTCTGGAGGCAGTGCCATCTTTGGCATCTTCCATCCATGTACGTCGTCAAGCGTGGCTTACGGCAATCCAGACTGTTTGGGTTCCCCGCCACAACTTCTTCCTCGAAGCTGCTGCCCTGGGTCTCAAGACGCTGAAACTGAGCTTGAGAAATATCATCGGTATCCATCACTATCAGATGATCACAGGCCTTACCGAGGACCAGGAGCTTGCCCGCGTCAAAGCCTGGGCAATTGCTTTAGACGCACAGCTCGCAGGAGGCGACGTCGAAATCAGTAAAAGCCGGCTCACCTTGACCTTGCTTGCCTCTGGAACACTTCCCACCACACCATTGCGCCTCATGCTCAAAGCCCTTCACATCCGTGTGCTCTTGTGGGAAGTTGGCCTCTCGGGAATGCAACTAGGTGTCTTGGATACATTTGCATCGAAACTAGCTAAAGCCAAATGGAATGAAGCTCAGAAATTGCAACGAATTCTGACACAACTTCGCCGCGGCGGCCAGGAGCAGTCAGATGACGATCTGCCGGACCATCTGGCTGCTCTGCTTGAACAAGATTGCGATGAGGTCTTGAACTCCAGCATCATTCAACGCTCGCACAACCTCGCCTGGAACCGCCCGACTGAGCACAACGCCATTGGCGTCACGGATGGCATGGCCACGGTAGTAGACGACGAAGCCATCCGCTCACCGATGGATGCAGTCGCAGCTTGGTGGTCGAACATGACATTACAGCGTGCACTTACAAATAGCCTTGTCGCCCAGGTTGGAGACGATACGGATGCAACGCAGCTCGTAGATGACGGCATTTCCCTCGCCATTAGGACGGCCCCGATCGGATCCATCGCTCAAAACCGTGCATTGGTTGCGCGCGCTCTGCTTTTCGACGACAAGCGAAGCATGAATATCATGGCCGCATTGCAAGCCATCGGACCTGTGACTCCAGCGTTATCCCCCAACGGCTCTCCAGCCTCGTCGGACCACCTGAGGACATCCAGTCCGATCAAGGATCTCCCACCTTCCTTGACAATGACCACCGAAATGCGCATCTCCCTCCTGTGTGCCATGGCAATCGCACATCTCCAAAAGTACGCTCCGCCCGAGGAGCCCCTCGACATATACCACGTGATCGACCAGATCCACCCCATCATCGACATGGGACTACTCGGGTACGTCGCGACCTTCAAATTGATGGACCGCCTCGCAGGCCACGAGGTTGCGGCCGAAGCGTGCTCCAACACGCTGGAACGCCTTTCGGGCACGCTGCGCATATGGACCGGCAAGGAATGTGATCTCGAGCAGGGAGTTCGGCACCGAATTGTCGAGCGCTGCTTGGCTGTCACCCGTGGTGTTGTCGGCATGGCGATCGATACTGACACCGGCTATGGAAGCAGTGAGTAACAATTTCTCTCCATCATTTCTTCCTCTTCTATTGTGATGAACTGCCTTCCCGATTCCACGTTCAACTCGATCGAGTTTCCGCTTTTGTGAGGCTTTAATATGCAACAACTACTCACACCCGGTATTACAGTGAGCGACAATGAAGCCGAACACAACAATGCACGTGTCGAGCCGGCCCGTGAGCTCGAAACAGAGCTTCCGATTGTTGCTTCGAACGCTGCCTAAAATCATCTAAACACGAGTTTACGTTTGCGTACCTTTATACTTCTATACTCCAAAGTTCAAACTCGATCGCAAGCCTGGGAGTAGGCACGAAATAGAGCTGGCGGAGGCCGCTCTCTTGTCCGATATGTGTTCGAATCATCATGCTTTGTTGCTCGAAGGTCCAGGTGGGATCAGCTTCTCTGCCGCCAAAGGTTATATATGTTCAGGTATATATTGACGTTTTCAATCGCGGTGTATTCCTTGGTGGCTCTGTCGTCCCACTCCGCTCTTCGAATTGATGCAGTTACGATATTTCTGTAGCTCATACATGGTTATTATTATAGGGACAGTCCTCTACAACGATATATCAGGAACGTAAGCCAGGTCATAAAACTCTGGAGAGAGGGAATGGGGTGGGAGGGGGAGAGGGAGGCGCTCTGGGACAAGTGGGATACATGCTTTTGCTTTTGACTGACATTTGACGGCCGACATGGAACAAGGTCTTTAAGGGCGGGCTACCGGCGTTATGTACGAACGGAGGGAGGGGGTTGGCGATCTAAGCAAGCAGGAATGAGAAAAAGAGCCTACCAAAGTCTATCTTGGTAGTTGCGCGCGCCTTGAAACAAACAGATTAACAAACTAACCTGTGTCCTCCAGGACATCAGCAGATATCCACATAGTTTTTAATGAGGCAGCCAGCATGTCTTGACTGTACTTTTACCACCTTAGTGTTTCCTCCCAATGCCGTAGTGTGTGTCTGTGATCTCATACCAGCCGGACTAGAGGTCGTCCGTCAGCTTACAGCACCTAGTTAGGGTAGTTAACTACCTAGTCCTGGGTAGATGAGATGAGACCGGAACCGAGGCCGGGGGGGGAGCGAGCCCGCCGCCCTGCTAGTTCCGGGCCGTCGTAGGGACGGACGGACACGGCTGAGGCGACAAGAGTATCTATCTTTCCTTTTCTCGCCACTTGATGGATGGACCTTCCCAGCAAGCAGAGCGGGCCGGACGCTTCCTAACCTTGCGAGGAGGAATCCCTCCCACAAGTGGGCCTTGAGGAACAGACCGGTCAGCTGCTCGATGACCCGGAACGCAGAACGCCCGCTCGCCCAAAGCCTCTCGTTCCCGGCCTCTGTGAAATGCTCGTTTTTGCCTCGGACAAGGTTTCGCCGCCTAACACCTAACTAGACGGCTCTTGGAACTAGACGGCTTTCCAGGTCATCCATCCAAGGCGGAGGGGTGTGTATCTGCTCCTCAAGACGTGGTCCGTATTGCTTACCTAAGTATCTTGTGCACACCCGGGTGTGGCCAATTCCCAATGCCCGCCAGCTTTTACTCTCTTCTCGCGACTCGAGATTTTCGCCGGATGAGAGATCATTCCTCTCAAGAGAGAATTTCGCGTTCCAGGGGCATCGATGAACTTTTTTTTTGCTGTTAATTCAATTGATGGGCAGTCTTCTTCACCCTTGTCGCCTCCGAATCCTTGGTCCGTTCACAATTCGAACAGAGAAACTCGGGCCGCCTTCTTCAAAAGATGGGGGGGTTACCCTCTCNTTTTTTTTTTTTTTTTTTTTTTTTTTTTTTTTTTTTTTTTTTTTTTTTTTTTTTTTTTTTTTCGTGAAGACCGCTGAAACTCAATCAGGTTATGGTGAAATGTCGCTGAATGAATTAAAACTTTATTCCCCAAACTCAAGAGCTTCAATAGACCACCATCCACTAGATACCTCCCCATATACCCCCAAGATAACAATACCACTGACAAGAACCTACCCAGATGGTCTCGGGTTTTCTAGCTAGGCAAGCCCCAACTCCATTCGGTTTCGACTGACTTGTGATTCAACCAACTTCGACGCACGCCCAAACGTCTAGCCCGAGCCGTGCTAAGGACGCTGCTAGGAATAGAAACGGGGCCGTTATGCAGACAACGTACCTATTCTTGGCAACATATTACCGATGTGATCCAACCACTCTTAATTTAATATATTTTATATATGTTCATAAAAGGACCATAGGTGTTACACGAACTGGTACCTTTACTCCATCATATTTAAGTTCTAGACTATGAAACATGCATGGCCTATACAACTAGGTATCGCGGCTCGTCTTTGATGTTGCATAGTGTTCAGTACAGAAAGGCATTACCGGCCGCGATTCACGTATTTCTTCGGTTACTATCATATATTCAGTTCCCAGCCGCAGCATCTTCTAAGAAATTAGATGAAACTTATCCCAAGTTGCTAGTGCCACACTAGATCCTGTCAATGACATCCGTGGCATCTAGTAGTTTTCTATGCTTGTTATTAAAAAAATTACGTGGAGCCGGAGAGTCTTCTAGACACGTATGACGCAGCAGTATTCACGAACGCGAAGCCACTGTAAATTGACCCCCTGTCGTGAAATCGCCTCTGTGCAAGCTGGAAGACGTCTCTACGACAATATCGCTTCATTGCGGGCGAGATATATCGCGGGCTTTTCGTAGTAGACAACACTGACCTCGTAATATCCTTGGTAAGTCCGTATGGAAGATTAGTTAGTGAATTATGCCATTATAGGCCTGATCATCCTATCGAGGCCTTCTCAAGGTTCTCAAAAGCAGGGTTGGCTATAAATACCGAGCTCTATCATAGCGCGGTAACAAGCTCTCGATGACAGGAACTACTATGATGCCTAGTTACTACGAAGGTGACGTAAGTTTTCTGACCAGTATGGCTAGTAATCAGTGATGCTTCCTATTTACAAGTCTCGCGACTAGCCTGAGAATGTGCAACTCGCACAAGACTCACCGCTACGAGAAACATACGATATGGAATTATATGATTTCACATACTTTGTAGTTTATACTACGGCTTTTAGATACATAGCCTAAGTAGCTAGAAAGCTCTTGGCATCCTCTCTAGTTACATATGTGTTAGTAGGCGAGCGAGTGGCAACATATTTTGCACTTTCTATAATTCGGATAGATGGAGCCCGCGCTCAGACCGAAATATTGTTGGGACAAGCGCAAATTATGTTGTCGCCCGCTCGGTAGGTAGTATAGGATTAAGAGTCGTTGAACCTATAAGTATATGTAAGTATCTACGCTACAAAGGAATACATCGGGTACATGCTTCGGAAGAGTCGACAATAAGATTTAATTGTGCAAGATTTATGTATGTTACCAGGCCTCTAAAACTTCGAGGCTGTGTCTCCATGAAGGTCGGTTGGTTGGTATATTCAACGCCTAGACAAGGGGTACCATTGCGGCCCCTTGAGATCTCCCCAGGGAATGACGCATGCGATGCTAATCTATATATAATGAATAACCCTCAAACTGACCTAACCCAATGACACACATGATGATACTCCAACCTTTCTCCATGAGGGCCAGTAGCAGCTATAGGAGACGAGTCTGCACGATAGTATGACTTGGAATCTAATGGGAACGACGACGACCAAGACCCTGTTCATCGTCTGTAATAACCTCCAAGTCCGCTTCAGTCAGCTTAGGTAAAGCAGCTCCCGAGCCCCTATATATAGGGAGCGTCCCCCTCCACTTTCTCCCATCCAAGTCTTCCATCCCATCACTTAGCCTCATACCGCCCATCTCGAGGAGATAAACGCAATTTACCATCGTCACCAACTACCACAAGACCCGCCCCTTGACGCGATATAACCACCGATAAAAGGTACTCACGGGGAGTACGTGTAGATATCTCCGTATTGAGTCGTATCCATTCTTAAGCACGAGCTTCAGCGAACGTCATCGTAGTATGAGCACGATCACCATCCGAATCAACCTGCCACACCCCTACTGTCACGATTCCAAACCCACCGAAGAGATTCCACTTCATGCTATACAGCGACCTACCTGTAAGAACCACCACTCCTACGGGCCTCGAAACCCCGCCGTCCCGAGACTTCGTTCAGAAACCAGACTACCCATGGCCTGCTGTATACTTAGGTAGGTAGGTATCATGAACGACGCTAATCCCAGGGCACCCGTTCTCGTGCGGTATTTGGGGTAGTTCACCAGACGTCTAAATGTATATGATCTACGTACCGGCGTTCGCGGCGCTGTATGGGGTAGTGGGTATAATGATAGTCGGAGGAACACGTGGGGATGAGGGAGGCGAGTATTTTACGACCACTAGAAGAAAAGAAAGGAAAAGAAAAAAGATTGAATCACTGGCAGAAGTTTTCGAAAGTTTCACCAATCACAACAAGCCACTGCCGAGCGGATGGATGGATGAAAAGAAAAGAAAAAAAAAAAAAAAAACCCATCCAGTCACGAAGCCAAGAACTATGTATCTCGAAATCGTGTCTTCGCCCCGCTCTCCCAAACCCAAGCCAGGGGCGAATGACTTGACACTCCATTTAGCCCGGTAATTGAGAAGATGTATCTTTGTTTCTAGACCCGAACGCCGCGATGTGTTCAAGCTCGAGCCTAAAGGGACCCTCTTGCTGGCCGAAGAAGCTGCCAAGAGCATGGTCAGTTGAGAAGACGAGTGGTGAAGGTATCGTCGCTGGCCAGCACCGACCTTCGCATCATGATGCTCACCCGTCTGATACCCCTGAGATCTAGAGGGCCAGCATCGGGCTTAGGTTTCCCTCGATACGTAGGCTTGAAATCTGTCCAGGGGACGAACACTTCCGTGTCGCGACCCGTGAGGTCGAACTCCCAGCTAACCGTGCTCTGCTCTCTGCCGTCCGGGCGCCTCGGGAGTACCTCGTCCTTGAGGATCAGAGTATACTTCTTGCCGTCGCTGTCCCTGACCTTGAGGGACAGGCCTTGATACCCAGAGAGGTCCCAGGACCGCGGATCTTTGGTCCGCTGGGAGGCGAACCCGGCACCCCCGAGGGCGGTCGTGTCCAGCCGGCCGTGGAACAGGGCGACGGTTGAGTCGGGCGAACTCTCCAGATAGCTCTGGCTCTGACCGCCTCGCACTCGATCGTCAGAAGCAACCCAGTCGTCCTCGCTACGACACCGGGTGTCAGTATGTAGGTACAGCCTGGTGAACTCAAAGTCCTCCCATCTACGGGGCCGGTCCCCCCCCGGGAAATTCCGCTCGTGAGCGAAGGGAGTAGAGGAGGGAGGTACATGTACCAAGCGACTCTAGGTAGATGCTGTGACTCACTTCCACGGCCTACCACGGGCGTCAGTTCCGAGTAGTTGCGAACAGAGAAGAAGACACGGTGGACAATAAAGAGACAGACGCGCGTACTTGGTGCCCCCGAAGAGATAGAGATGGTGATCGGATAACGCCATGGCGTCTCGTTNAAAAAAAAAAAAAAAAAAAAAAAAAAAAAAAAAAAAAAAAAAAAAAAAAAAAAAAAAAAAAAAAAAAAAAAGCCCCCGCTCCAAACTCAGAGTCCTTTCTGCTGCGCCAATGACGCAAAATCGCCTATTTCGTACGGTTTTACGCTGGCTCGTCGCTTTTTTTCGTCGGTCATGTGGCTCTTGAAGGGCGATTTTACTGGTTTGAACGTTGGGGTCGGGGCGCGAGGCCGTTAGATTCAAAGATACTCGGTGCATGATATCAGGACTGTGGGGTGGGTCTCACCGGCGTGAAACATCATCATCCATCACGGGGCACGGTTTGATAAGTCTTAGAGTTCATTTGATGTCATTAAGCGCCGAGCCGCGTTCTTAGCATTTATGTCTCTTCTAAGATTATAGTAAAGTAGAAATCCTGAAGTCTCCCCCTCTTTCTATCAACCCGTCTGTTTTTCCCCCCTCCTATCTTCCTGTCAACACCTACAGTAGGTTCATGGCTCTCACTTGGAGCAGCATTGTGAGGCCACCTCTTATCAAGGTTTATATCTATTTCCTACCGCTTTTCACGTGCAGTTTTTAGAAATTTCTTGCTTTATTGCCCAACTCAATTGGAATCTGTGCGATGGAATTCACGATGGCTACCGGTTGTGCCCCTAGTCTAGCGAGGTCTAAGTAGAGAGGTAATCTAAGTAGAGAGGTAATCTAAGTAGAGAGGTAGTCTAACCACCGCCGCGTTTCCATTATCTTCACCGAGTTGAACACAATTCACAAAGCACGCATCTGCAAACCACTATGAGCCCCTTATAATCATTGGGAAAAAGACAAATTCTGCACTGTCGTATGGCGTAATTGGCAACTACCTAGTGAAGGAAAAGTGGAAGTTCTTCAACTGTGTAATGAAGTACCTCTTGTTTTGAGGGGATGAAAAAGCAGGAATAGGAAAAAAAGTTCCGGCCGGAGTCTCGTCCATCCAGAGGTTCTATGTGACTAGATCCTCTGGCTGAAAGTTACTCCGGCCATCGTTGTAATTATAGTTTGTCGTAGTCATAGTCGTCGTCGTTGTAATTATAGTTTGTCGTAGTTATTGTCGTCGTGATCGCCGTCGTCGTCGTCGTCGTCGTCGTCGTCGTCGTCGTCGTCGTCGTCGTCGTTACCGGTGTTCTCTCGCGCTTGCGATTCAACTTGAATCATATTCCGCACGGTCGCGCTTTGCAGCTGCACCAACATGTGACTACCATACCATTAAACACCCTGGTCAGTCCAGCATGTCCCAAGGAGGAAGGGTGGTTCCAACCTAGATCCGGCAGCGATAGCCACCAGGAATATGCGTGTGAGGACTTCACGGGTCCTCCTTCGCGTCGTCTGGTCCATCGTAGGTAGGTAGGGTCGTCGCCGTTGTCTCGCGGCCGACATGTGAAGGATCGTCCCGGTCGCCCCCACGGGCCATGATGGGATATCATGTTAGGTGCGTGTTCGCGCACAGGCAATGCGCCTCGGGCCGCGGAGGGCGAGGGCGAGGGCGCGGGCGAAGGCATATCCATCCTTCGCCTGCTCCTCCATGCCCCCCCCTGTCCCTTATCCTTCTGCCGGGGCGGCGGCTTCGTGGTCAGCCTGATCTGGTCGGGCATTCAGCCCAGCCCAGCCCGCCATCCTGCCGCATTACCAATGTGGGCTGTGGAAGCGGAGCCCGCGACGCAAAGCAACTGCCATAGTGTTAGCATCTTCTTGGGGATATATCCTCCTTCTCCTACCGATGCGCTTTTCTTGCGGTCAGATATGATTCAATCCCTGATAAGGAAAAAAAGTCGAATTCAAATTTTCTTGGAGCTCGGAAGTCGAGCTCCTGTGAATGCTCCCCTGCGTGGGCGCATTCTGAAGTTCTCTTCGGCAGGGCATCCCCATGCCTCCGATCCCTGATGTCACTATCTTGTTCTGTTCTGACAGCTTGGTTGGGGGGAGGGTCGGAGGATGGGGATAACTCTTTTTTTAGTATTAGCTTTAATATTAGTTCTGAAATGTCAGGCTGGTGGCTGGCGCTGATTCATCTTCTTTTCTTTTTCTTTCTTCTTTTCCTTTTTTTATCCTTTTTTTTTGGGGCTACTCCCACAGCTTTGTCCAGGCTCATTGCGATAGGTCGTACCTGGATTCTTCAGTGGTTGCGGCTTGTTGCTGTAGTTTAAGGAAAATCTGTAGTTTGTGCTGTTTTCGATGCAAGCAATTATCGCTTTGTGAGCTGCTCCATTCTGTAGTTGGACGAGTAGTTATATATACTCGATGAATACAGCGGCCTCGGTCGTGGCATCCTACTAACTGGAGCTCATCGCACTGTTGGCCAGGCTATCATGCGTCAACGTCGATCATTATTAGTAACCATTTGACCAACAGACAAGCAATATCAAACAAATCAATGCAATCACGCACGCAAAGAACTCGGGGCGATGGAAATCATTTTTGCTTTGATAATACCATTCGAAGACTTACTTTTAATAAAAGCCTGAGCCATAACATCGTACAAGCCCATAACCGCTCCCAGAGGACCAAGTCATCAGCTCATACCTAACTCCTATTAAGCGTGATGCACTCCCAGTTGAAAATGCCTTTGATCGACCGAAAAAAAAGCAAAGGCCGCCGCCGTTGAATAAGACCCCAATGCCGGTCTGTTCACCATGCCCGACTTTGCGCCTTGGAAAACCCCGTAAACCCGATCTAAACCCGTATACAATTAAGCCCGAGATATATATGCCCACCCCCTCTTCCAACCCCACGCAGCCCTTCACTGCGGGACCCTGACGGGAGACTCCGGCATCGACAGTGGCGTCGTCGGGTACTCGTAGCTAGTGTCCGAACAGTTTGCCGAGTGCTCAAAGGAGTGGGAGGAAAGCGGTGGTGTCTGGCACGTCACCGAATCAGCTACGTGGTTCTCGGTGGGAGTAGTGGCGTGCATGACTCACATGGGGGTTCGAGTTTTCGTACGGGTTGGGATTGTTGACGCCCATGCCTGCCATCGAGCCGTAGTGCGACATGTACGGCGACATGGACTCCTCCGGGTACGGCTCCCTCTTGATGGCGTCGTTGAAGTGCGTCATGGGCGGCAGGGTATAGGGCATCGCCGTGGGAGCCATGTACCCGGGGTAGTTGTCCGACGTGCTGATGGGCTGGTACGGCTGCGCGGCGTGGTATGGTGCGAGCATCACCTCCTCTGGAGGCGGGTAGGTCGAATATCCCATGTAAGGCGGAGGCGTGTGGGATCGCTCCCGCGCGTCATACGGCGAAGTGCCGAAGAATTCGTCCTCGTGGGTCATGGGCGGCGTGTACTGGGGGGGCTGGACGGGCTTCTGAGCAGAGGCCGTCACCGGCTTCCCCTTGGCTGACCCCGTCTTCCTCGTGCTTCGGCTATTCGTTTGTGGCGGCCTTTGGGGCCCGGGGGGCGAGGCTGAATCGTCGGAGCTACCGGCACGCCTCTCGAGATCCTCCAAGCGTCTCTTGAGTTTCTTTCCTGCGGAGCATGTCAGCTTCCCTCCTGATGCCCGAGTTCAGAGGCGGCACGACTTACGGTAGTTACGCTGGGCGATCCTGTTCTGTATCCTCCTCCGCTCGGCAAGGTCCGAGATCTTGGTCCAATCTTCATCAGGGTTGGCCGAGCTGGAGAAAGCACTGCTGGTGCCGTGGGCAGCGAATTGCCTGGAGCCCGGGGCAGCAGGATATGTGTATTGGTGCTGAGACATGTTGGTGAACATCAGAGATCAAAGCGAGCATAAAGCTATCCGTCTTCACTTCTAGGATTGCTCTCTGAACTTGGCTGAGGAACAATCATCACATAGCTGAGGGGAGGGGAGGGGACGAGATTAATATATATAGAGCCGTCATAGCTACCAACCTAAGGTCGAGGTAGCTACATACTAGCTACCAAAGGTAGCCTCAACAAGCCTCTCAGGAAGGTTCGTTAAGCTGCGGTTGCTTTGGTTGCTTTGGTTGCTTTAGTTTCGATCCCTCCGTAGCAGGTACCTACCTAGGCGCACACTACAAGGGTAAGTAGTACGTACATAGTAGTACGTGCCCGGGCTCTGCAACAAGGGTAGGCTAGGGCAGGCTAGGGTAGGAGCACTTCAACAGGCATGTAAATGCGAAAGACTTGCATGCGCTCGATTGCAGGTTCCGCCATTTGGTTGCAACCTTGTCTAAGGTCGTATGGGGTGTCTGGGTCCCTGTACAAGAGATACAGGCGCATCGCCTCAATGCGTACTATGTGTATGTAGCGTCGTGTAAAATACTTGGGGTACATATATACGCAGATATGTACATACGTGGGTGGTGGGCGGTGGTGGGCGGTGGTGGGCAGGGGGGAGCGGACGATCGCAGCCCCGGCCACCTGAACCTGAACCCCAGGGTGGCTTAGGTACACGGGGTACCTACTGCACAGTACTTCCGCCTTCTCCACGCTTCCACTCTCCCATGAAATCGACAGGTACATGCCGGCCGGGCGCTACGATACCGTACCGCCCAACGCTAGGTACTAGCATGTGCACCCGTACTTAACACGTCACAACTCAATATGCAATGAATAACTTCAGTTTGGTTAAACGACTGTCACCTCCATATGCACTTTATGCTACGGGTATGTTGGAGTGTCTTCAGGTCTGGTTACCTATCCTCCTCTTTGCCCACTTGCAAGCTCAGCCGTATTTTTTTTTTTTTTTTTTTTTTTCCTCTCTCTCTTCCAACCTGCATTTAAAGCGGCGGCATATCTGGCCTACATCCCTGCCCTCACCCGTGTCGTGTCAATGGGCAATGAACAATGGGATTTGTAAATATGCGGCTTAATCGATGCCCGGGTTTCTCAGCAGGGCAAAATTACCTGGCCTGACTTGAATAACACGAGTAACAATGTACCCCAGGTAGATAAGGTTGATAGTCCTGAGGATGTCGCTCGTTACACAAAGCCTACAAAAGGACATGTACACAGACCCTGTGCAGGTGCATGACCGCCGGGTATAAGCGAAGACCTACCTAGCATCTTCATATCTCGACAGCGCGTAGATGGAGCAACTTTAGTCGCTCAGTCTCCCCATTCTGTATCAATGATTTAAGTCCCTAGCCCATGCATAACCGATTGCGTGCTTGAACTACTATGAACGAACTAGTAGTTCGAGGCATGCGGAGCAACCCATTAACCTAGGTAGAGATGGCGTCTTCGAACAGGTATTCGGCCGTCGATGGCGCAGCAGAGACCTGATTGTTGGGGGATGTTAGAGGCGAGTTTATCAAATGTGGTAGGAGCCCGAAGACGTATCATACCTCCTCCTACGGATTTTGGAACTTCTATTGATAACGTAGATAAGACAGAACTTCACCAGGTGTTGAACCTAGGAAAGGTGTGCACGGGATTAGTTAGAACTTCAATGTTGTATGGAAAAGGTAATCTGTACAGAGGGATTAGTTTTAGCCTTCGTCGCTACATTGGGCTAGTGGTTAGTGGCATCTCTGGTGAATTCCCCATTCCATGGCCACTTTCGACGGGTAGGCTAAGATCTACCCTAGGTACTTAGCCCGCAAAACGACACACCATTGGCTTTCCTAACCAACGTTTAAAGCGATATCGTTAGGCTAGCGAGGTCGTATTAAAAGTTTCCGGGCGCCCGGCTGCGATAAACTTCTAGATGACAAGAATCTATCAATCTGGATTTCAACTAAGGGCCTCCAAAGTTCGACCCAGGCATGCTTTCTATTTATATATTCCGGCGAGGGCTTACGGGGTGTTTTCCATAGAATGAACTGTTCGCTGTAATTCCATTGCAGCTTCTAGAAACGCCTCTGCAGACGTCTTACTTCCTCTTGGGTCAATCAGTCTGGGATACCCCTGCATACGTCAGCCATCCGTAGTGCTGATGTACTACACCAGTTAATTCATTCTGGTTTCTCACTCCAATCACAGTCCACGACATAGCTCCTCCTCCTTTCCCCTGTTGACAGCTGTTCGCGTGTGTGCGGTCCCGGTGCTAGGAAGTGAAATCGTCTGTTCAACTCTACTACGACTACATGATGACGGTGATAATGACGATGGTGGTATGGGTCCTCGAGGACTCCGAGCAGCTATCTATACGAGGTATGTACACATATAGCTAGCGTATTCTAGCAAATGAGACATCCCATGCCCCTCACCGCGCAGCAGGAGGCTTTGTGGCCATTGTCTCAGCTTTGTTTCGCAAAATTTATTCCCAACTTCTGTTTGGTTAAGACAGTTTCAACCTCAACCCACCATGAGGGATTCAGCACGGAGCTGGACGAGGACAAGAGGATGGAAAGAATAGGCCCGATGTATGTGTGCCAACCAAAGCTGGCGCCAGCGAGATGCTAAGCCTCCGCACCTGAAGATCTCGTGCTAGTGCCTCGTTGCGTGACCAGTGCATTTCGGTATGCCCAAAAATATCGACGCTCTTCTCCGAACGAACCGCGACGTCAACTGGAGCAAACAACCCAGCCAGCTGCCAGCCCCTCGATATCTCGTTAGGAGACGCATGCTGAGAGGGGAAAGTTGGCATCAAGTGGGACTGTGCTCTGTAATCTTCGTGTGTAGATTTTAGGCTATCTAGCTGTTAACGTTGCTGAAGTAGTTGATAGAAGATAACGTTCTCGGCCACTTCTGATTTCCTACGTGTTTATCTAACTTGCAACTCTTCATTGGCCCATCATCAACTGTCAACAGTACAGTGATGAGGTTATGTAATACAGGGACTTCCCGTCCTTCGTAAGCCATGTCAATGTCAAAAACACGTGGCGCCGGCATCTCCTACCGGCGGGGATGCCATCTGAACGCCCATCATCACTTCCTCTTATGATTCACTGGTGTTGGGTGCTGACACTAGAAGCTTGAGATCATGTTGCTGACACTCCTACGCTACACACGCGTAACTACATAACGGCGCATATAAAGGCATCCACAAGCTTGGGATCGTTCACCGTCCTTGATTGGATATGGAAGTGCTTTTTAAAGTTCTCACCTGCCAAGACCTGAATATTCCTCCACGCGGCGGCGACTAGTACATATACAAGGTTCATCGTAATATGTACTAAAATACGGTCACGTTAGGAAGCAAATAAAAAGGGTCTCGTCCAGGGTTAATCATGGGTACCGGTATTCCCAGAGATCTCGCTGAGTACCGCCATGCAAGATCAAAATGGATAACCCCCGTAATCCAAAGGCAGATTCCTCTGAAGACATGGTCTAGCAGAGGACTTCGTTCGGAAACCACGTCTCGACTAGCACGACCCTAGAAGAAAGACGAGCAGAACGTCAACACGATAAGGAACTGTTCACGCCCTTTGCGGTGTTTAGTGAAGCTGCCGGTGCCGTATGCACTACATAGCAGAGTATATGTACGAAGCCCCCTATAGTACCCGGAGAATATAGGTCGCCTTACGCGACTCTTGCAGCATGCAGGAGTTTGGACGACATGGAGATATGAGTGGCCCCTCTCATCAAGGGGGATAAATCAGATAGCCCTACGTGCTGCATTCAATGACCCTACAGAATGGTTCACATGCAGTACTGACACGATCGACACCGCTAATTCGTAAACATAGAAGCAGCGTCTAGACCTGAGATCCCCTCTCCGTCAGTCTTATCCCCGCTCTGGACATCGCTGCTTACTGCTGCTAACGCGCGTTCCCCGCCGCTAAAGCAGGAGGCTACGCGATAAGGGGTCCGCATTTTGAAACGCCTATACTGCTCGTCGAACTATCGCGAGATCTATAGTGCGAAGAACGAGGGGCGAACTCGCGCAGTAGAGTTGGCCTGCGTACGGACGGCACCTCCTGCCGGAAGTTAAAGGAAAGCTTCTGGTTGCACACAGCCACCTACAAAACTTACCATGGCACAAAAGTCCCGGTTTGAGAACGTTCTGCGGACGGCGGCTTGATAGGACTACAGCTGAACGGCCCCCATCCATGCCCCCGAGCTGATCCAATCCTTCTGCATCGCCCCAGGGACTTGGATCCGGGATAATTCATGCCACGCGACACCCCGACACGCCCTTCTTGTCGACCTCTCGTGGTGTGAGCGAATTAAAAGCGCTGATATCGGGCTCTCCCCCCCTTGGTCTCGCATACATGCCTACTACCTACCTACCTCTATTTGTTGTTACTGCGTTCCAAGTCGTGGAGGGGGGACATTGCGTTCCAATCACGCGACTTGTGACGCAGTCAAGGTTATAATAATAAGAACAGCAATAGCAACACTGAAAACAATAGCAACAACAGTGGGATTTGGGTTGCATCGCGGGTTGAGCAGTGAACAAAAAGCCATTCTACGGGATGGTGAGGTGTCTGAAGGCAGCGCTAGGTTTCTCGAGGTGGGCTAAATGCACCTTTTGGGAAAGTCGCCGCCAGTGGGACCATTCAATGCCCTTGTTCTTGGCCAAGGCGAACCCTCGGTTAATTGCATGTGGTGTACCTGATGTACCCCTCAGTACGTAGTTGGCTCCATGTCCAAGGTCTCATCGCTCGTGGCGCTACTCATGTACTGTACTTTTTCAAATCGCAGCGACCCAGGACCCTGCCGGCATCAATGATGCCATGCCATGCCGTGCGATATGCAGAGCAGAGACATCTCACCGCATCCGCACCGTTGGTACTGAATCTGGCTCGACAGGCTGTTTCATCCCAGCTCCTGCACGACCCTCCCATCGCTGGGGAGTCATCATGGTTCAGACACCGAGACAGCGAAACCAGACTTCAGAGCCCTGATACAGAGAGTTGCAGACCATGCAGCTAGATTACTGATGCTGGTCTCCACGCCTCGAATTGGAAAACCACCTACGCAGCTACGCTCCCTCGAGCGCTGCATATGACCACTTTGCACAATACCAGGCTTGGTCTGCCTCGCAGATTTGCTACCACAACGTACATTGTGTGTATCGTGGTTATCTACCTAGGCTGTGTATTGCCTGTACCTTGGCCATGTAGGTAGGGCAGGCCGGTACATAAAGGACTTTTGCTCTCTTCCATCACATGCGTGCTACCTCAATGCCTACACTGGGAGTACGTACCCTTCTTATCTGGTGGTTGATTGAGGGACGAACCTGAAGGAAAACCCGTACCTGTGGTTTGGGGTCATGCCAAGCGCACATCCCATCGAAGATGACCCCCGGTCTCACAATACACGAGGCGACCCTGCCCGGGCCTCACACCCACTGCCAGCCTGCCCACCAGCCCACCCACCTCTACGGGGTATGGAAATAAGGTACTTACGTACACACTGTCGTGCCGCTCCCTCCCCCCAACTTCCAACAGGTACACACACACGCGAGCGCGCGCGCAGGCGCATCAACAATGGACATGATTGTCCTGTCAGCCATTCCATAGGGCTGAGATGACAGGCGGAAGAAAGCGACGAGGACTATGGCGGCTCTCCACACGTTCGCTCACATACTCGTTTCCATAATTACCCGGCCGAGCTTCCTTCACACTCATATCAGTAACCTCCATATCAATCGGCGCATAATACGAATAGACAACAAACAAGTACCTAATTCTTTCTACGGCGCATGCCGAATTATGGCCCTCGAAATGAGGAACCAATGCCGAATCGGGTATGTGCAGTAATGTTTATTGGGTACGTACGCGGCCGTCGTTGCGACGGTACATATGGATACGGGTAGTGGGGTCGAGGCATCGTCGCAAGAACTTGCCCTGCCTCCAAATGGCGTCAACGGTCGCGTCGTTCCTTGTCCCCGCAGCAGCAGCAGAAGCGGGCGGCGATAGCGGCAAGAGCGACAGGAACGACATCATGTGTGCATCCCGTTCTACATCTGTAGCGGTCTGGTAAATTGGGTTATTACGCATGCCAAATGCGACGCGAGACACCCGGTAGGGAGGTACAGCCAGCCAGACAGCCCAGCCCAGCCCAGCCCATGAGGAGGTAAGGTACTTACTCATGACGCCTGCTGCTGCTTTGCTGCTGCGGACCAGAATGGGGCGGCACCAGCTACGATAGGTACCTAGGTGGGGGGGAGAGCGCACCCCAAGCGACAAGCGACTTACGCATACGGCATACCTACCTAGGTACATACCAAGCTCATGCCCATACCTCCAGCCATACCTGCGCTCCTCTTCGGCGTTGCCGCATCCACGCATACCTAATAGCCAGGCACGCGCGCGCCCGTTCCCATAGGGCTGAACTGTGCGATGCCCCTTGTTACGGGCCTATGAAAGCGCGGCATTCCTCCGCAGCTGGGCGGGAAACCGTGGACTAAAAAGTTTAGTCGACTCCACACTGTTTTGACAATCCATCAATAAGGCGTATTTTGCCCTGCCCGAGCTGCCATATATCGTTAACTACATACAACTAGCAAAAAAGCGCTAGCCAAGACGCCCCCCGGCCTTCAGCTTTGCGGCTTCGCCATCGCACTACCGACTCGAAACCGCCCTAGGAAGCTTGTCTACGTGTTTCTATCTATGTCACCTGCTTAGCTATTCGTCCGTCTACGTATGGATGTATCGGTGGATGGATGGATGGCTGGCTATGCCCGCTCACCTGACCCCGAACCGACTACCTACCTACTTACCCGGTCCAGGTAGGTAGGTAGGTATCTATCGATCTGGAGACGTCCACGCCTACAACTACAACTAGGGGGATCCGTGGCTACATGCCTAAGGTACTTGTCCTGTCTGGGGTTAGCGGGCGGAATCCGAGTTTAGTCCAGGCGAATCCGCGCGCTGTTGCCCAGTCGAGGCCGGCGATTGTTATTAAGCGAACAACGTGCCGATGCGCCCCTTCTGATCGGACTTAAGTGGCCTTGACCGTCTGCGATTAGTGATCTGGCCAATGGCGTGCCGGCGCGCGCGATGGAGAGTCGGTGCGCCTGATGAAGGGTTGCAGCAGCCAAGGCCTTTGAACGATTCCCCACTCCCTTGCCCGCAACCTGACAAATCCCGACTACCCAGTACTTTATGTAGTTGCAGTATGTATGTAGGTAGGTAGGTAGGTAGGTGGGAGTATGAACCGCAACGTGTGGAACCCGAACAAGTCTCGGTTGAAAGAGCTCATTATTATTACTGATCATAGTGATTGATGGTTATACATGCCCATCTAGCCGACACTATGCCAAAAGGACTCGCATACCGGGCGTCGTACGACGAGGAAATCTAGAACGGTTGAAAGCAGACACGCTAGTTTTTGGATTATTCGCAAAGTCCTGCACCCGGTGTTCAATTCCCGATGTCGCATTTCATATACTCTTTTCTTCTCGAGGTAGAGAAATATAGGCAGCGGGAGTGACCGGGGCTCGGTGGTAGGTGTAACATCCCATTTCCGCCCGGGGGCGGGAATACCGTATCTGCGTGCCTGATATACGAGCCTCTGCCTATATTCCACTGTTTCAGAGCGGAATAGTTGCCGCAGTATATTTGGATCATTGCAGCAATTTGCTTAGTGGATAAACAGTTCATATTGGCAAAGAACTCTACCCTAGGTAGTTTATCATGTAGTACCTGCTGTTACCCAGTAGACTCGTTAGGTCTGTATAACTCGACATATGTTATGTAGGTAGTTTCGGTAAGTAAAGTCGCCTGTTTCCTGTGTAATAGGATACATAGATCACCGCTCTAGGAAGTACGCGGCGCCCGAAACTTCCGACCAGAGGAGGATAACTGCTCTATGCGAGACGAACGCTATCTCCTACCTTAGGTAGTCCGCAGAGCAGACAATACCAGACGCGACATACAGACATCACTTCTGGAGTTGGTGGTACATGTACGCATACTCTAAGTCCGCACTGCTCTGGTGAGTACGTTGTAGGTAGGTAGGTAGGATGATGATGTTAATGATGGCACAGCATGCAGTGGTGCGACATACATGTCTGAAGCCCGGGGTAATTAGGTCGGTAACAAGACGAACTTGTGTCCCGTCACGGCGAACACGATCCCAATACTATATAGTACATAGGTACTTGATACGGCGCTAGTGTCAGTGAATGGGAAACGCTTTCGTTCGGTCGTCCAATGGCGTGTTGTGTTTCCTAGCTTCTTCTTCCAAATTAGATCACGGCTTGGGAGAGTGGGGACTTGGGGAAATCCCTAGCAGGCGGGCTGGGGGGGTGGTCTGTGGTCTGTGGTCTGGTTACGTGGGTGGTCCTGGTGACGGCGAAGTACAGATTGGCACCCGCATGAGATCCCGAGCCCACCGCTCTTTGCAGGGGTCTTTCCTACCCTCTGCCCTCTCAGGTAGGGGGAACTGGCGGTCGGCCGATACAGCGTCGCATATGCCACACCCAGACAGCCCCAGACACATGCCAGACACGCCAGACGACCCAGACAGAGACAGCCCAGACGACGACCCCAGGACGACGACCACACCCCTCCCCCGTCCCCTTCCGGCCGTGGCCATCTGCAGCCCAACAAGATGCACAGAAAATCAAATCCCGATCTGCCCGCCTTGCACGCCCTTCCATGCATCATTGATCACCCATCGACGCGTGCGCACCCAGCTGGACCTTGCACCAACTTGGCTGCTGCGCTGCTGCTGCTGCTCCTGGCACCCTTTGCTTTGCCCTACCCTTTCAGCGGCTTGGCGCCCTTCTTTCTCTCTATGTACCTGGCATTCTGGCTGGCTGGCAATCCAGCTCTGCGCTTGGCTTTTGCCATCATCATCGCACCGGTCTATCGATACGCCAATGCGACTGCGACTCTACGTTCGGTAACCTTGGGTACTTACTATGTAAATGCGCCCCCCCGGGACCGTTATGCAGACGCGATGCGCTACCTAACATTGGACGACGACACCTCATCGTCACTTCTCAAATTTTGAGCCTCCTTCCGCACGACCTACCTCGCCTGACCTCGCAAGTCGCAACACCTCTCTTCTTCTCCATCCCTCCTCCAATTGCAATCTCGCATCTCGCATCTCGCATCCCCTCCCCCCCTCTCATCAAAGCCAACACGGTCGTTCCGTTCGTGAGGTTATGGCATGTGGTGTCATGATACGATACAGATCGCGCAACTTTGCGCATCGCATTACACATGTCCTCCGAACACTTACCGCCTATTCAAAGCCACCGAGTCAAAAAGCCAACCCTCTTAATAACTAACTACATGCCGAGTCTGCCTCTCTCTCTTCCCCGTGACTGACTTGCCTCCCTCCCCCCCCGTCTTCGACAGTAGGTACGGCGAGGAGCGATAGTCGCCCTTTTCGGCCGACAAGTCCGCTAACCCGCCTGTCTGCCCGCACGAACCTCGCCACTCTCCTTGGAATCCTTCGCTAGTCTAGTCTTCCCACCCTTCCGCGTCCCTGCTAGCGTGTTGTTGTACCGCCCTTGCGACGTCATCTTGACCGTGACGATACGGCGTGTTTCCTTTTTTTTTTTTTTTTTAGTCGAGGCGGATCCCGGATCCACTATCTAACAGTAGCAGCAACACTCAAATTACGACGTGTAGGAGTTAAGGTTTTTAAACTCCTATGGACGCTATAGCGCCTCCGCTCATGCTACCGATGGCGTTTAGGACAGACAGCCTGTAAATACGAGAATACGCATCGTATCGTAGGGGTGTGCGGCCAACAATTGTAGGCTTAGACAGCCTTGTCGTTGGTATAGCCGCATACTTGATAGGCAGATAGGCAGGTGGAGCCGGAGTGTAGCGGCCGCCATACTGTTTCATGGGCTTCGCGTAAACCATATATATGCCTTGTATAGTATATGTGGATATGTGGTTTCAGGGCCTGAGGTTCTTCGACTACTAGGCAAGTGTACCATATTGCCTACCCTGGCAATGCAGCACAACCTAGTCTTCTTGCGATTGCCGGCCGTATGAATGAATCTCTGGCCTCCATAGAAGGCAAGCTCTCTCTATTCGTTCAGGACGGCTAATAATAAGACAAGACGCATGCGCGTAAGTGCGCATTAGATCTTGCGCAATAGCCTTGCATAGCCTATCGCAGGATTCTAGGCCCGGGGGTGTTCCAGGTCACGACAGGTACACTACCTTATCGCCTTTTCTGCACTTTGCCTTCTTACTATACCTAGGTAGGTCGAGTTCCGCCGCCCTTGCGTCTGACAGAAAGGCGGGGCGTGGAGTTTCCTCCGCGCCATCGAGAGGCGCGCCCCGGCCTCGACGCCGTAAAGCCCTCGGCGTCCGTATCACCCTGGTTATGAATTGCGCCGGTTCTATGCAGACCTAAGTCGCCGCCGGGCCGCGGAACACGTCCATTGGTAATCGTCTTTGCGCTAAGCCTCTTGTCCGGGTCCATACAAGTCCCCGACAAGACAGCCTTGGCGGACCTCGAGGAAGAAGGAAGCGCAAATCGCACTACCGCCAAGGTGTGTCGAGTCCGCCCAGCCCGTCGTACCTGTTCGTCTTGGTATTCGCCCAAAGACAATATCCACAGAAATTCCTCTTCGGTATGTACTTATTATCTGTTGGTAATTCTATTAGCGGATTGTTGTCTTTTCACGTACAGATTAGGCTCGCTATTTGACTTTAGCTACCTAGGTAGTTACCCTTATTTCTGCGCGTCGCTTTTTTAAACGCGATCTTCGTAAGCTCGGTCCGAACCGCAGCTCCGGCATTCTCGGAACTCCACGTGTGTTCAAGGGTACATGCTACACATTTCACGACCGGCAAGCCCACTTAAAGTTATCGGCCTTGTCTACATTACCTTCCTACCTCAGTAGTAAAGCGGCCAAGGGCTAGTTAGATGGATCCCTCTTCCTCCTCTCTAATCCTTGGATACATTATTCGACTTCGTCTCGATATCCATGCTGAACGCTAGGTGCCTAGTAATCGAGAAGGCCCCGTCGCCTACCTACCTAGCAGTACTGCCTACCTAGATCAGGTGCCCATCTGCCTAACTTTGGTTGGTTGTGGTGACTCGTCGATTCGGTCTTTGCGGTTTCCGGCGGCCGTCGGCCCTTGGGAGTCGCATTCGCGCTCCGGGGCCGTGGGGAAGACTCCGTAAGGAGGCATCGTAGCAGCGTAGATATTATCTACGAGGCCAAAGGCGCGCCCTGGCATTGGCCATCGCATTGAAGATCGGCATCTAGACCAAGGCAAAGGGGGAAAAAAAATACATGATGTACGCTCGCTGCAGCCTTATCATCATCTCGGGATGCACTGTCGAAGGGACACTGTATCAGCGGTTGCAGAACCGCCGCCTGCTTGCCCCAGGACTGACTGCCAGGTCGTAACGCGATCCAATCAGGAGGGGGGGAGGGAGGGAGGGAGGTAGGGCTTTCAGGGATGGGCATTCCTAAACGGCACCGGCTTCGCATCATGGGGACGCCTTCTCGCTAGTGCGAGTCCTTTTTTTATGTCGAGTATTTCCAGTATTTCAGCCCCTCGAGAGAGAGAGATCTCGGGCTGGGATTGGGCGCCGGCGCTAGAGATTGGCGTAACGCACCCTGGCACATTGGCACCTCCATCAACCTCTGACATGGTACGGTACCGGGGGGGGGGGGGGGGGGNGCACTCTCTTTTGTTCTCCCGCGTGGCCGTAATCGACAACCCCCCCTCCTCCCCCTCCCCCTTCGAAGCCACAGCGCGCTGTGTGCCGAAGCACGGGATCCTCGGCCACGCGGGCTATGATTACTACTGGATACGCGGCATACATACATAGTATGCTAATTCCTACTAGCATGGCCATCATCCTGCAAGGTTTACAGGCGTCTTCTATGTGGCTTTTTCCCACGAGTTAGTTAGTTCATCTCGACGAGCGGCATTCGTAACTCCAGCCGTCTGTGGCTCTGGCTCCCGTGGTGGGTAGGCAGTCTTTTCTTGGTAGTAGTGTAGGTAGTCCTTCTTCCTGGCAATCATTTCCGTCCGGTTTTTTCTCAACCAGGTTTCCTGTTTCTTCGGTACGGTAGACTCGAAGAATAATTCCAGAGCAGGACCAGCGGCTGCAACGGTGACATATATATTTTTGGGGGCCGCGCCGCGCCGCTCGGGCCAATACGGCAAAAGGAGGAGAAGGATGAGGAGCAGCACCCAGCAGCAACCTGCACCAGCAACCAAGGCGGACCCGAAACCGATCAGCCAGGCCGTGCCGGAATGAATTTGTATTAGTGGACAATAACAAAATCCTGCCCGGTATCATACCATTAAGGAAACCACAAATTGCGCGTACGGCGCAGCTCATCATATGAGCCGATACAACGACGACGACTTGGGTTAGATGCTTTGTAGCGTATCATTGACTCTGGACTCGAGATCCTGAATCTCCATGCCCCCCCCCCCCAAGGCAAGGATATAGGAGGATTAGACGATTCAGCAGGTGTGAAGAGCTGCGCCCAAGAAGACAATCAAAGCCCATTCATTAATCATCCCATGAAGAAAAAAACCCGGTGTAGGTAAATTGAATCGAATGGTGAAGGATTTCTTTTCTTCTCCAACGCCACATATGCCTACCCCGGACTGCGGCCGCAAGTCTGGGCATGTGCAACAACAATAATAATAGCGATGTAGTATGTAGGTAGTACCTACGCCCATCCGAAACTACACATAATCTCGATAATGGGAAATATTTCCGTATTCGTGCACGCACCACCCAAAATCCTACGTACCTACAGATTCGTTATGTACCTAATTCCAGCCTGTCTCAGCCGGAGACAAGTGGGGCTTGGGCAGCTGGGTAGGTAGGTAGGTAGATCGAGCCTTGGCCTTGGCGCCGCCCCCGGCGATGGAAGACAACCTACCTACCTAACTGACCTCCATCCACCCTCCTCCACCTCCACAGATGCAGGGTCCAAGGGAGGAAGAGACGGGAGATAGAGGAGCATATGCTAAAGGAAAACGCGAAGGAGGCGCTTGCGGTCTCGAAGTTCAGCCACCAGAGCTACCTACCTATCCATTCGCGGAAATAAGAGGGAAGAAAGATTGCGTTTCGTGGGGGAGGGGGAAGGAGATAGGAAGGAGCCGAGGGGGGAGAGGGAGAGAGAGAGAGGACGGACTACCTGCGCCGCACCGCTTCGGCCTTATCACGGTGCGCCTCTTGGGCTGGCTGGCTGGTTGGGCTGGCTACCTACTACTGAGCTAGGTAGGTAATATCCCACACGCTTTCTTCTGAACGTAGGTAGGTAGGCGATAGGTACTGCGGGAATATCCATGTAGTTAGTTAGTTTCCGTTATCATATCCGGGGCGCGAGGCTGGGCTTCGATCTAGCACGCATACGGGCACAATAATGCGCTCGCGCGCGGCCGGCGACCTGGGCCCGGGCCGGAGGAGGCGCGCTGGGATATGGACCTACCTTAATGTCACCGGCCAGCTCGCTACCCTCATAACAGGGAAATAGCCATCTCACAGGGGGGATTCCCTATGCTGTGCATATGTATCTATCTAACTACTATGTACATGTATGTGTGTTTTGAGTGTATGTATGTACCTACCTACACACATCTACGGGACGCCAATGGTAGCAATACAGCCCCGAGAGCCTCTTCTGCTCTTCATCTGGTGTGGGTTTTATATACCTCATCTTGTATATATTCTCACACACGTGCGTGTACCATATGTGCACATCGATGTAGGCAGGCAAGCAGGCAAGCAAGCAAGCAAGGTCTACCGAGACATATGCGCAGGCGCGGCACATGTGGGCGATTCTTTTCTGAAAGCGACCAACTTCTCCGATGTCGTGCGACCCCAAGGGGAAAAAAGAAAAACGTGGGAAATTTCCATACATACAGGAGAGGTAAGGTAGCTGGGGGCTGGATGGATAGATGAGATGGATGGAGGCAGGCCACTCACTCACTCACTCGCTCGCTCACTTTGTTCTTTTCACTGTTTCATCGCCTTCTATTTCCGGGGGCTCTCGGGGCGCGGTAATGCGGCGTTGGGGACGGATTCGGACTGGGACGGGGCTCTCTGAGCTGAATTATATCGAGTCCATGTATGGTTGAAATGTCGAAGTATGTATCTGCCTATGTATGTACATGGGTTTATATGAGAACGGACTTCAACGACTTTGTACATAGCCCCCAAACCCCATTGATGTACGTACCTGTCAACTCATGTACCTTGCCCTATCACTTGTCCTCAGCGTTGCCCCTTTCGTACCTATGTCCCTCTATCTCCATATCTCCATATCTTGCCGTCCTGCTGTCGTTGCCCTTTTTGCCCGTCACCTGCCCAGGGCGCGACGCGCCCATGATGCAGGTCTCGGCAAAAGACGGCGCGCGATCTACCTGACTACTAACGACGTGCATACATATCTACCCACGTATCTACATATCTAGCATCTAGGCGTATGTGCGTATGTATATCTGCCTGCATGAAGAGGGCCGTAGCGAGCGAGCGAGCGAGCGAGCTCATACATGTTGATACATGTCCCCTGGCAGTAGGTAGGTAGGTAACGAAGTTTGGGGTAAAGCCACCTACGTGCACATGATCTGTTCAAAGTCACCACCTCGAAGCCCCCCCCCCGGGCGTCTGCATGACGATGCCCTTCATCATTTGGGACTTCCTAGAAAAGCGCCTTTCCTCCTATCCCGTGCGTGTGTATGTGTGTGTGTGCTTGTATGTATTTACCTATATATAAGGGGGACGAAAGGAGCCGGCACCTTGTCGTCGACGGGAGGGTTCGGAGCCGAAGTCGTCACTAGGTAGTACTTGAGTGCACACACATATCTACATATCGATGTCATAGGTGGGCAAATGGGTAGGTAGGCAAAGAAGGCAAGGCACGTTGGTTGGTTGGCCGGCTGGTTGGCACAGGGTAGATAGGTAGATACACGGAGATGAGGCCGGCTCGTAGGCAGGAAGGTAGGTGGTCGGTGATAGGGTAGCTTTCCCCAAGCGCGCCACGTGCCTCTCTGTCTCTGTCTCTCCCCCTCCCTCTTCGTCCGCCGCCCCGCGCTAGGATATTCGCCGGGCCTAGAAGTCGAAAAAGAAGACGGTGTGCCGGTTAAAACATCTCGGGTCCCTGTGTTACATCGTCGTCTCTGTGTCACCATACCTCACGAACCCCGTCCAGCCAATGCCCGCGCGCCGTTCGCGGGTCACCTGTGACGGGACGGTTTTATAACATACGACGACGACGAAGTCTTCTTCTCGTCTCGTCTCGTCTGGGGTTTTTGCTGGGTTGGAGAGAAGTTGGGTCGAACCTTGCGGTTCTGGCCTGATGATACCTACCTAACTACTTACCCATGTAGGTATGTAGGTATGTTGTATTATTTATAGAAGCGGCTAGTTAAGTTGGTTACTTCACTAACGTAGGTACGTTGTATGTTGAAGCAAGTCACTCCCGAGTAGGTAACCAACCGCGCACACGTACGCACGTACGAATGCCGGCCTCACGCACATACACACACACAGACACACACCCATACTTTGCCTACCGATCTATCACTAATGACCGGCGAACTTCGCCCGAGACCACAAATTGGCGTGTTCTAGGTATAGTACAGACAAAGTAGTTATCAGGTGCTTCGCTAGGCCGTCCGGCCGATTGACGCATACAAGCACGCGCACCTGACTCCGGATGATCCATGTTCAAACCTACCTAGACCTACCTACCTACCTACGTACCTACCTACCTCAATCTAGGTAAGTACTTGGGTAAGTAGATATACCTATAGTTATATAGGTAGGGCGCGCATCTTGCACTTTTGGAGACCCGGATGCGACGGAGGCCGGGCACGGGAGAAGGAGGGGGACATGGACGGGGTCTTCGGCTAGGCGGTTGATTTGATTCGGGGTTGCTGATCCCCCATCTATCTACTACGCGTATACGTACTACACATATCCGCGTTGCGGTGAAGTTCGTCCGACCTCGTCCGATCGACCGTTGGTTGGTTGGGAGCACGGTGGATGGGGGTTGTTGTTATTGTTGTTGTTGGCAGATAAGGTATGCAGTTAGACCAGTTGCGATCGCATTGCACATATTCCACTGTTCCTGTGCTCTCTACTTGGAGCATACTCTTTTTCCCAGTTTGTATTACGCAAGTAAATAGTATCTATGTTACGGGATACGTACGTACGGCTCGATTGTTGGGTGCACGATGGAAGGGCAGGGCGGGACAGGGGGTGCCGAGCTAGCGGATTATACGACCGGCGCATTAGATGTGTGTACCTCTACGTACATATGTATATATAGTATAATTGTTGCTGCTTATCAATATACCCGGGGCCGAGTCCACCTCGTCGTCCTATGGATATAACCAGAACAATATGTACATATGTACAGGTAGGCATACATGTCTACTTACTTCCCAAACCAAAGAGTTTCGGTAGATAGGGGCGTCGTGTCCGCCCTGGAGCATCTAGATGCAGTGTAGATACGGTGTAGTTATGACCAAGTATATGCGTCTACTCCATTCGGCCTCGGATTCGGGCCCGGGGAGCCAAACAGACCACAATGGCGAGCGGGTTCCTGCCGCGTAGCCTTTCCAACATTTATGAACAAACCAGCAGGGAAGTAGCTACAAGTACAGCCATGTATGTACAGGCAGAGCTGGAGGAAGGAGGAGGAGGAAGAGAGTATCGAGATGTCTCAACATTACAATGCTTTGAACCAGACAAGCGGAGACCAGACGCGAAGCTGATCTGGCGCGCGCGCGCGGCGTGATCCCAAAGTCCGAGACGTTGGGGGCCGCTCGCTCGCTCGGAAGGTTCTTTGCGGTAGATTGTGGGCGGAGATTGCGTACTGTATCAGCCAGCGTGTCCAGCTGGGTTCTCCTGGGCGTAACCGGTAGGTACTTAGCCCTGTCCAGGTGGTTAGGTATGTAGGTAAAAGGAAATATTGATACATATCGAAAAGCAACTACAATAACAACAATAATAGACCCAGAGGTCTCCATCTAACTACATGCCTACACAGGTAGCTACCTAAGGATGGGACGCGCCTCGCCTGCGCGCAGACCTGACCTTCGCACGCATAACATAGTACATGCGGTAGTCCGAGGGATCCGAACCCTGCATGTAGCCGGTGATCACGTGGCTGGGAAGAACCAGCGGAGAGGGTGAATCGCCTTGCAGTAATCTGTATTGTGTGCCATGCAGTCGTATATACGGGCCAATAGCAGGCGAACGGTGAGATATGCGGTTGGTGAGTCAGGTGAGGCACGTGTATGCGTATGCGTGTGTGTAGGTGCGTGTGTGTGTGTGTGGGTGTGTGTGTCAGACGGAACTCATACGATTAGATAGAACGAGAAGAAGGAGAAGAAGAAGCGGAAAAGAAAAGAAAAGAAAAGAAAAAAAAGGGTGCTTCCACTGCTGCTGCAGATCCAGCACGAATAGGCGGACACGTGCATTATGTAAGAACTCTATCTATAAGCGTGTTTACCGAATGAGCGGTATAGTGGTGACAGGAGTCAGCCATAGGGCTGACGATGCTGACGGGACTGAATAGCCGATTGGGGGGAGCCTGTCGGACTGTCCGTCTGTCAGACGCCTGACGTCAAATCCCGTTCGGCTGGGAACAAAGGGGTTAAGAGGTTCTCATGAATAGCTGCACCGAATTACTCACTTGCTATACATGCTCGACCAGAATAGTAACTTGACTTGCGTTCGAGTGTTTGTTCGTGTTCTTGAAAACATCTTAACTAGTGTAATTAGAGTGTTTGCTTGTTGATATGTATGTATGTAGATCATGTCTAGATTATATGATAGCGTCAAGCAGTACAGTTTCGCCTGCTTAATAGCCAAATGGCTTTAAACCCCACAGGAAATAGGCGATGGCCAGAAGTCTGTCTCCAAAGCATGAACTCCGTTCCCATATCCAACTTCTGGGCCCCTTCACATGTGTCAGATCCAAAGGGGACCCAAGCTATACTGCCTAACGTGTGAAGCCTAAGGGAACCAAATGAACAACTCCTAATCCTGTGTAGCAAAGAACTCGAGTGGCTCGTAAAGGTGCATGGAATCATCGCTCAAGGCCTGACCCCGCGGCTTGGATGACCAAGACGCTCCCGTTTAAGTCGTCCGTAATCATTTTCTCGCCGAGGACTCCGATCGTTTTCTGCAATTCGTATTCTGTGCCAGTCTGCTCAGTCGTCCGTGTCGTGGTAGGAAGCCTGGAATGCGTGCGACCAACCACGACAATGTCGCCCGCGTTGCGCGCTTTCTTGCCGATGGTTTCCCTCGCCAGGTCAGTCGCCTGTTTAATCGCCGTGCTCCGAGAAACCGTGATATCGGTAAATGTCACGCGACTAGCCAGTTCAGCCGGGAGACCGGACTGCAGGGAGGCCAAGAGGGAGATGTCCTGGGCGGTAACTTCGGTGTTGATGACATGTTTCGATACGGCCGTCGACGACGTAGGGTCAGGCCCGTCTTCACCAACATGCATAATCTCTTCGTCGCCCTCACCCTCAGGCCAAACCAGGTGGACAATTGTGGCAGTGATGTTCGGGTTCTTCGCAAGCTGAAGCACAAAGCGCAACGCGACACGGTCATCTGCCCCTCCGAGATACGGGAAGAAGACATGATGCGACTTATCTGTGATAGGAAGAACAGCAGGTTCCCTCTGGCTTGCCAACGAGACACCACTGACCGTTCGCCGGAAACCAGGGCGTCCATTGCTGCTTGACGCGACACCACCAAAGCCGTTGTTAATGAAGATGCCAGTATTGCATACGGCTTTTGTAAGCGTGCTTTGGATGAACTCGAGGTGGGACTTCCCCGTGAAACGATCCTCGGGGGAGAAACGGAATGGGACAGATTGATCGTCCGTAGTACTTCCCACCTCACTCCAAGGTATCAATACAAAATCCGAGTCCTGATCTGAAGCCTGCGAGACGACAGTTTGCGCGTAGGAGTCTTCGAGGGATGTAACGACACTGCTCGAAACAGCCACGTCATGTAACTGAGCAAAGCTCCGGAATGCATTGACGACAGGATCGCGCCGAGAATAATCATCACCCTCGGTTACTTTCATTACGGATGATGTACGTTCGGTGAGTTCAAGGATACGCAGAGCATGGACCTCGAGGGGCCGTTTCCGTATAACAGGTGGCTTGGTGACACCATTAGTAGCACCAGAGCCGTCTCCTTCCTCCGAGCTGGGCACGGGCTCCGTTTTTTCCTCACCCAGAAGAGATACGAACGTGAAAAGGCTCGGAAGGCTGTCAAGACGGAGGTAGACCAGGAGACGGCCAACCTTGGTGTCCTGGATCTTAGCAAGCGAATCCGACTGGCTCGTATCCCCGCCCTGCGTTGGCGTTCCATCCCATTCGATCTCGCCGCGTTTCCATTGCTCAAGCTTCTTCCGGTACCATGGGGGATAAAGCAGCTTCGTCACCGGAGTTGTCGTAACTGTAGTGATTAAAGCCATGACGACGAACATAGTGAAAGTCCTCTGCGACAAGATTCTGGCCTGAAGGCCGATATTCTGTGTGCTTATCAGTCGTGATATCCCATATCCGTATCAACATTCTCAACTTACCAGCACAATCAGTTCTACAAGACCCTTGCAACTCATCAAAACACCGATCGAGAAGCTTTCTCTCCATACAAGCTTCATCGCCTTGGCCGCCAGAGTGCCTCCGATAATCTTGCCTGAGAAAGCGACTGTAATAACACCAATCACGTATCCCCAAGTGATGCCATCGTTCAAGAGACCGAGGTCTGTGCTCAGACCAGAGAGAGCAAAGTAAATAGGTAGCAGAAGAACCGACACGAGATCTTCAATTTTCTCGGTAACATGGATGGCAAAGCCGCCATCATGTGGGCAAATCAAGCCGACTAGGAAGGCGCCAAAAATGGCGTGAACTCCAATTATGCCTGCACGGGTTAGATGACTGCTTGTGTGTACATATCAAGGACAGTTTGCTTACTTGTGAACCAAGACGAGGTGAGGACCAATAAGACGGTGACAGCAATCATGCCCTGGGTCGGGCCATTCTGGATGCTGCCCGTCTTCCTCAGGGCCCAATGAAACGCCGGCTTGACAGCAAAAACCAGGAACAGGACCCAGCCTAGTGCAAGTAGAAGAACCCAAAGGGCCGTGAGGCCCGAGCCATTGTTGACCAATGCCACACACAAAGCCAACAGGATCCAGCCGACAACATCGTTACCAACTCCGGCGGCCAAGACAGTAACTCCCACCGGGGTCCTTAACATGTTGAGCTCGGACAAGATACGGCATAGCACGGGGAAGGCGGTGATAGCCAAGGCCGTGCCGATGAAGAGGGCATAGACACCAAAATTGATATCTACAACATCGCCGTCGTTGTGGAACTGGTGGTACAGCCCCCAGGCAATGGCGCATCCGAGGCCGAAAGGCAGGATCATGCCGGCCAGGCCAACACTCAGCGCAACCCGCCAATTGGACATGAACATGCGGATATCGACCTCGAGGCCGATGAGGAAGAGGAAGAGGACCAGTCCGAGGTTGGCCGCGTTGTTCAGGACCGGCATGGACGCAGTCGGGAATATGTTAGGCTTGAAGCCGGGAATGCGCATCAAGACCGAGGGGCCCAGGATGATGCCGGCGATGACCTCGGCGATGACCCGAGGCTGCCCAAAAAGAGATAAGGGATAGTGCAGAAGACGGCACAGGATAATGATGATACCGGCCTAAAGGGGCGATGACGAGTGAGCACACGATTTGGCTTGGGGGGTTGCGCACGAGCACGGAATCAAGACACCACGATACGCCGGCCGGCCGGGATAACGGACGCCGGCTCCCATTGGCGTTGGGCCCAGGTCGCAAACAACAACAACAACATCGGGGCCAATCTCATACCTGGATGATAAATAGCTGTATCGGGTTGGAGGAGCTGAAGGCGTTGGGCATGACGCCCTCCAAGATACCGCCCTGGGGAGCCGGGCCGCTGCTGGTCGCGGCAGCCGAGGAGGCTGAGGCCGTGACGGTCGACAGCAAGGTCGCCGTCGCGGTGACGGTGTCAGCCATGGCTTTGTCAGCTCGCGACTAGGGAGGTTGGCGGGGTAAGCAAGGGAGGAGTTGTATAGCAATAGCAAAGATGCAGCCAGGCGCGGGCCAAACGGCGCAAGCGGCTCTCAAGAAGGGGCAGAGCCGTCGCCGTAATAGTACGATAGCAGTCAGGACTTCGGAAAAGTTTTCGATTGGAGAGGGAGGCGGCGGCGACGTGAAGGGGAGATAGATAGGATCACGAGCCAGTCATAGCGAGGCCTCGGCACCGTAGGCAGGGGCCGGTCAGATCGTCAAGAGCCTGAGCGGTAGGTAGGTATGTAACTAGTAGATCACGCGTACAGTAGGTCAACGGCCTTGGTGGATGTCGGTATGTAGGGTAAGGTCTAGCGGTGGCAGATTATGAGGGTCAGTCAAGCGGCATCCAGTGGTCAACAAGGTAGGCCTAGATCCTGCAGAAATAGGCGGGTATGACGAAATAACGCGCTGACCATGGGTGATAAAGGACGCCGCTAAATGGCTAGACAACCAGGCCATCCCGGGGGAAAGCCCTGAGGATCAGGGGGATAAAGGGTCGCAGGCCGGTTGGGAACTGGTCACCTGCGGGGGGTAGGAACCCTAATTTTAGCGTTTGGCGGGGAGGGTGATGGAGGCCGGTTCCCCCCAATATGTACGCTGAATCAGCCATCCAACATCCTCAACTACATATCAACACACTTCTTGTCACCATTCATAGGATCCGCCGCTATCCAATCTATTATTGAGACAGATGTGACCCAGCCTTATGCAGAGCGACGTATACGATGTTATCCAAACACAGTCGTGCGACGTACTAACCTTAGCCCTCCCCTTCTGTGCAATGATGCGGGGGGATTCGATATGTACAAGGTGGTGTCATATCAACTCGGAAGCGAAGCGAGGGCCAGGGCAGGGGTGAAGGCATGTTGTTGTTATCCTAGCGGTCTAGCCTAGTTAGTGTCTGGACAAGCCAGACGGGGTCAGCTTGGCGCACGCAACGCATGCGGAAGGAATCATGAGACAACAGCCCAAAAGTCTTTCCAAGGATTTTACTACGTATTAGGCAGTCTTGGTCTTGGTCGTGACACTTCCCACGATAGTTGAGCACCTTGGCAAGGGATACACACGTGGTGGTTGGCATCACAGCTCCTACGAGTTGGCAGATCTTGTATGATGCCGGCTTGTCGAACCGAACACAACACGGAGCTGTGATCCTGTTGATGTCGAGCAAACTCCCCGGGTACTTGTCTCAGCGGCCACTACATTAGGAGGTATGTTCTAGACATGAGAATGTTTCAGGTCATGTTTGTTGGTGAATAATAAAGGCCTGGAAAGCCAGAGTATCGGTATCCTCTATTTATACGGCGATGCAACGTGAAGTTGAAAGCACGTGAGAGTAACGTACTGTAGGTTGGCGGATTGGAAATGGGGTAGCAATTGTGACCGTCTCCTGTCGTTTCCAAGATTACCTAGGTATTCATCTGTCTCTCGGCGAACACGGCCAATGGCGTGTTGTCTACTAAAATGACCTACATGTACAACGTATGGAACAATTGCCTGTGCCCTTGCACGACGCTGAGGTATGAACGTCTCTAACGTTACATGCACGATGCCCACGAATTTTATACAGGTATGGACGTAACCCCGTCTTCCTCAGGTACGCCGGCCCTGCTCGACTATTCCTATAGCTACCTATCTTAACATCCAGATAGGCATGTATAGTCCATACCCTGCCCGTGTACCTCTCAGTTTGCTTTATACTTACATGCGGTCATTCCAACAGCACTTGGCTCGACCCAACTTTAGGAGAAGTATCCCAAAAACCGTTTCACGTCTGTATTTGAAGCCACTTCATATTATTGCCTCACATCCAACCTATCTGTTTTTCTAGGCAAATTCACAGCGTCGAGTGATTGGAGTGTTGCATTGCATAACTCGATAGTTTATTATCGGCCCAGTGGCCCAGGTTATCTCTGTCGTGTTGAGGAGACCGGGAGGCCCAACACGCTGGCTGTTGGCTGTAAGTGACGCGTTCCCCGGCATCAACTCGCACAAACGCTGGTTATCGGGTCTTAGCTTGCGGCCATCAATTACTACGTAGTAGATTATACTACTATATATATATAGCCCGCACCATCCGACAACCGACCGAGAATGTGCAGGCTGACATCGAGTTTAATTACAAGTCCATGTTATTTGCAAGCTTCCGCATCCCCTATCGCAAGGGCGCACAGCCCATTGCCGTCCAAACCATGTGAAGTCCGCCCTCACATGACTTAAGATGCTTGCTGGCGCGATGCATAATCCGCATATCGCTCGACAAATTGGTCCTACGAATACTGTGTAAGTATGCACTAAGGAGCTTGGGTTCTGGCCGCCGTCCCGGCTGTTTGGTTCACCAATCGCGGATCGTATCACGGGCGTGATCATTTGCCTGGCGGGCCGTAGTTAGATATTGTGCAGACGAACTATCGCTGTCCATTCCTGGAAGAAAATCGCCCAGATTCGCTACCAGGGTGTGCCATTCCCGTCCCCTGCTCTAATTACCGCTCGTCCCGCAAGGCCTTGCTCAAGCCATGGCCATAATCGTAAGGTTGGTCCGTTGGATGTATATAAGGAGATCCAGGGCCGTTCTGCCAGGCTACCCATCTGGGATTTTTGCAAAAACCGCCGCAGGACTTGCTATTGAATATAGATGTCGCGCCATCTACGACTACAAACCGCCATGTGTCCCGAAACTTTACAGGTTCGTGCTGATGGGTATGATGAAGAGGATGCTCTTACTGATGACAGCCTAACCTCGCGGACATCGATGTCCTTACCCTCCCTCCTAGACGAACATGTGTTCATAGACGGAAGAAGGTGAGGCTTCCAACATATTGGTCTCAAAAATCAATGAAAAAGAAGCCTCGCTGATACCCAGATTGTCTAGGTATCACTCGTTTCGAAGCCCACGATACCCTCTCCCAAACGATGGGATCGAACAGCAACGGGAAGAGTTGGTGCATGAGTTGGTTATGGACGCGATGGAAGGTCGCATGTTCGTATCGCCTTTAGAACACGCCCCAGAAAAGGTCTTAGACCTATGTACTGGCGTTGGATCATGGGCTATTGAGAGTGAGCCTCCATGGTATCTTCCTTCTGGCCGGTGTTAACGTAGGTCGTGTAGCGGGAGATCAATACCCAGAAACCGAAGTGCTAGGTGTTGACCTGAGTCCAATCCAACCAAAACGGTCAGTCGAGTTTATCACAGCCCAGGGATGAGGGGGAGACTGATAGTTACAAGAGTGCCACCAAATGTGACATTCGAAGTAGACGACGTCGAGGACGAGTGGGTAGGTGCCTGCTTCTGGATTGAATGGTTCCATTTCGAAAGAGAAGGGTGTTCTGACGGGAGGGTTAATAGGTTCATGACACAGATTATGACCTGATTCATATGCGCGAGGCGAGTCCGTATCTCCGAGAGGCGTCGAACGTGGTAGAAAAGGCTTTCAAGTAAGTTTGAGAAAGACGTTGGCACGTCGCTGGGACGTGTGGCTCACACGTGCTACCAGCCATCTCAAACCCGGGGGTTGGTTGGAAATTCAAGATTTCCGCTATGAAGCCTACTCCGAGGACGATACGATGCCTGCCAACTGCCCAATCAACCGATTCGTGGAACAGTTATATCTCTACGGATATACCGAAAACAGGGAAATCAATGTCGCTCCCAAGATCGGCGACTTCATGCGCGCAGCTGGATTCGTAAATATCCAGAAGAAAGCCTATGAGGTACCGTTTGGTTCCTGGCCCAAAGGCGAGAGGGCAAAACGTATAGGGACTTACTTTAAAGTCGTATTCAAAAGTGCCATGCCCGTTTGTGCAAGGTCAGTTATCAGGTTTTTCGGTACCATTCTAGTTCGTGTCTGAGAGCCGTTATATACCCCTAACCCAAAAATTACTGCATCTCTGAAGCAACTATGAGCACTGACATGTATACAGGCTATTAGTCTTGTCTGGGATGACACCAGTACAGATCGAAACACTGTTCGAGGAAATGTCCCAGCTGCTTGATAACGAAGACATACACTGCTGGACCCACTACTATGTCTGGTCAGGACAGAAGCCTCTTGCATAGGTAGGTAGCGAAAAGTAACCTTATACGGAAACAAGATGGCGACCATGTGATGGTATCAATCTTGTTATCAACGTCAGTGCTCTGGAGCATCAAGCTTATTTGTCGTAGGCAACGGCCGCAGCCAGAATAGAGCTTTGTCAATAGGATGCCCACGTTGTCTTTACAACTCCTAAACATCAAGCTTTCTTAAAACATTCATAATTCGCGTTTGGCTTCACCCAGAACGAAATCGCAGGCAGAACTCTAAAGAATAAGAAGCGTAATGGCAAGTAACTTTCAGAATACGACTTTATGAAATCGGTAAAGAGGAGGACCTCGGGACGTTCTTCCCATATCTTCATATATACCTTAGGTAGGTATGAGAAAGTGCAGAGTACCTACACCTACCTACGTAGGTTAGGTAGCTACCTGTTCGCGAGTTCCGAACACCACAATCGCCTCGGCAGGTTGGCCTCACGTGGATTCAGGGAGGGTTTCCTCCGTGGGCCGTGGCACACTTATGGCTGAATCCCAAAAGGGGCATTTTGGGGGGGACGGAAGCCACCATATTCATTGGTTAGGCACCCTCGTAATACAGAATGGGTATTCACTGCTCCTTCTCTACCTCCTCTGGGAGATCCTGCCCTCTCTGTGAGAAACAGCCCTGGAGATGACGGAAGTTGCTTTACACCACTTATTCCCTCTACAAAACCCTTTTGTTTTGCCCCAACCAACTTGGCAGACCCAGACCAAAACATCTCTACGTCTCGACTTGTTGGTCAAACTCAGGCGTTTGGTCTCATTGCCATATCGTTACCATATCATTTTGGCTCCTCGTTCGTTAGTTGTCCCATCACGAGACATACCATCGCTTATCTCTATAATCCTTGCAGCCATTACGAATACCTAGCATCCGCTGTTCACCATGACACGTCTCATCGGCACTACTCTGCTCTGCCTAGGCGTGATAGCATTGGGGCTGGCCCATGAAGCGACCCCCTCGCCGCCCATTCCGGCCAGCCAAGTCACTCCGGCTATTCCATCCAGGATTAGCCATGCCACCGCTGATGCCCCGGGAGAGCTGTTCAAGCGTGACCAGCCGACGCAGACGCCGAACCCCGGCTACCCGCCTCCGGGCAAGGGTAAGAATGAGTGCACCCCTCAGGACATGCGTTGCAAGGGACACTAGTTTCACCTCTGCAACCAGAACGGCGATTGGAAAAAGTGGTTCAAGTGCAAGGGCGGCTGCATCATCGAAGACAGCGAGCCCATGTGCTACCCGGGTAAAGCGGCAGCAGGAGGAGGAGGAGAAGGGGGAAGAGGACTAGATGAGCGAGGAATCAGAATCAGCCCAGGAAACCTCACAGCCCCCACTCCTACTAATGCCTCGACGACCGAGGCCGGGGAGTGTACGGCCGGTGCTCTGCGCTGCAGCGGCAACGAGCTGGAGATGTGCAGCGAGAAGAAGGGCTGGGTCCATCTCATGGGATGCAAGAGCCAGTGTTCGCTGGACCCCGACCATAACCCCGTGTGCGAGCAGGAGGGCAAGTCGGAGCACTCCCGCTTCGTCACCTCGATCAGGCTGGACGCCGACCCGATATACAACTGCAGCTACGGCGACCTGCGGTGCCAGGGCAACACGGTCGAGTTCTGCTACGACGAGGGCCGGTTCAACAAGCTGTTCGACTGTCAGGACGGGTGCAAGATCGACAAGGGCAACCTCCAGTGCTCCCTCGGTGACCACGGGAAGGAGTATCCCCCCCAGTTCACCGCCTCCACCACGCTGGTGACCAGCGACCAGTGCCAGGTGGGCAAGCAGCGCTGCCACGGCAGCAAGATCGAGCGCTGCCTCAGGGAGTCGGGCTGGGTCAAGACCCAGAAGTGCAAGCACGGGTGCAAGTTCGAAGGCGGCCTCCCCACGTGCGTCGTCGACCTGAACGACTCGGTAGACGGTCAGGAATCATCCAACAACAACACCTCGGCCGTCCTCACCGTCCCCGCCGACTGCGGCGGCGCAAGGAAGGGGGGGAAGGACATCACGGCGAGGGCGGACGAGGCCGAGGACGACGAGTGCGTCGACGGCTCCATCCGCTGCGACAACGACCGGGCCGAGGGCTGCATCCACGGCGGCTGGGCCTGGCTGCACGAGTGCGAGGGCTGCCAGCAGCTCGACAACAGCACAGTCTCGTGCGCCCTGTCTAACGACAGCGGCAACAACGGCAACGGCAAGAAACACGCAGGCGGCAGCGCGTCTTCCTCCCTGACAAAGCCCACCGCCCTCCTCTGGCTGGTAAGCCTCTTCGCTATCACCGCCACGCTGGCGCCGGTTGGGGCATAATCGATCGACGCCTCGTCTCTCGCCTCGAAGCGGGTTCTCCCGACAGCGAGTCTACGGAGGGAGGAAGTAGGCTGGCCGCGTCGTTGGGGCAATCAATCAATCAATCAATGGCAATGCTGGCTGGATGGAGGTTATTGATTGGGATTATTCAGATTGACAATTCGGTGTAGCGCATTAAGAGGAACGGATGACGACGAGCCAAGCAAGTAAAACCAGTATCATTAATGTGCATTAATAAACTGCCCCCCCGCGAAGACGGTAGTTAATAAACCAAAATCCCCTATGGCCTGCTATATCTCCTGTCCTCGTATGATGCTGGACATCATCAATATTACAGCATATTTCGTCTGTGGTCGTAAACACCGAGGTATGCCCTGCCCCTCTACATGTAAACATATCACATCTATCTTTGGGGGTCAGCAGTAGGCATTCAGGAGAACTACTCTCTCTCTCTCTACCTGCTCTATACATCATACAAGGACGACACATTCGACGCCTATTAGTAATAAGTAGTAGCAGAGCACAAACAGGGGACGTAAAAAGTGTAAAGAAGCAACGGCGTGCCGAGAAAATCAATCAAATGGGACTTTTTCTTCTCCTTCTTGATTCTCCCTCTTCTTTTCGTATACACATAATCTACACGACATACGAGTCCATACCCCTCTCTCTCCCCCCCCCCCCTCTCTCGAGAACTGACCGCTGGTGAAACCGGCAGGGGTGAGAGAAGAAGAGGCGGAATAAAAGAAGAGAGGGGGAAGGAAAAGAAAAGAAAAGAAGAAAAAATCAACGAAAAGCAAATCAAATACAATGCAAATGTGTATGTCGACGCCGTCGGAAATGCGGGCAACGCTTTAGCCAGCCAGAGAGACAAACCCACCGAACCCCGACCGATTAATTACCATCCGTTCACCGACCTGACCATCCTACCGACCGACCGATCGACCGTCTGTCCGTCCGTCCGTCCATCCGTGCATACATGCATGCTTCCGTCCATCGTGAATGAGAAATCCCTCTTCCCCTTTTCCCTAGGCCGGGTGGAGTGGCCAGAAGAAAAGGGGGGAGGAAGATAAGTGGAAAATAGTTATTGGGAGTTCGACATAAACGACTCGTGTTTCTTTCCCTGTTTCCCTTCTCGAGGCAGCTCCTCGGAGAATAGAAGACGTGGGACGAGACGCCATATACCGTACCCTTTTTCTTTTCTTTTCTTCTTTTCTTTTTGGTCCCTCCCTGTTCCTGAACGCCGCCTATGTGCATGTCGTATGTGTGGTACTGTGGAAAGTAACATGTTCCCGGGTCTCCCTGATTCCTTTCCCCTTTTTTCTCTCGCACGAAAACGAACTCGGGTATATTGTGGTCTAATGCTGATTCCGAAAGGGTATGTGAAAGCGGTTACATGATGGGAAAAAAAACTCAGCGCTATCATATTCCGTTGCAGTGGGCACGTCAGCGAGGGTGAGACTCTCGCTGATGCCACGCGTGTGGATGTGATTTAGGCTGCGTGCCTAGTTAAAGTATAGGAGATGCGTGGAATTGGACGCTCGTATATGCATTAGGTTTGTGAAGTGGGATGTAGAGATCGACTTGTGAAGTTTTGGTACACGGATTGTCGAAAATGAAGTTCATGCCGATAATCGAGTTCTGGGCGACCCCTCAGGACCCCAAGGATACGTATGGGAAAGAAAGTCTTCAAGACCTCTAGTCGAAATTCAGAGGTAAATCTCATGAAGTTCTTTTCTAGGGCGGGTTAGCAAGCTTGGGCCCCAACATTATTGTTGTTTAAGGATTCTAGGCTCACAAGGCTTTTCCGTAACACGAATTACTCGAAGTGGCATGTGCCATTTCGAATGTGCCGTTTTGTTGCGCGTCGAAATCTCCCTGGCTTCCTATGCCAAACGAACGAGACCATCAAAATAGAAGGGGAAAATGCAAATCGCTTTTTTGTTGACTGATTTTCGAGCAAAATCTCATGAGGCTGCAAGGGCATAGAGATCCAAGTGTGTCACCAAAGCCGGGTGAATTAAGTGACACAGGGTACTTATCGGTGGCAAGCATGGGGGGTAAAATGTTGCTCAGGAGGTTACCAACTACCTTCGGTTGTTGATCGTGGTGCGCGTTCCATGAGCCCACTCTACAAGCCTGCATGGCCGCTGTTGGATTCCACAACGGTATCCGAGAGGTTGATCAGTAGTTGGGCTAGACAACGTTTAGTTGCCGCATCGTCACGGAGCACTGAACTGAAGGTAGCATCACGCAAGGGCTCCGGTAGGCACTGGCGCAGGGCCTCTCGTGCACGGGCGTTATCACTCAGCCGCAGAAAGCAGCGAACGACGTGCTTGAGAAGACGGGCAGTCTGCTGCTCGACTAGCTGAGCAACCATGTTGCTGAGGACTGTGCCTACAGCATAGAAGCGCTCATAAGTCGCGCAGATGTAGTTGAGACCGTTATCATCCAGTAATATCTTCTGCACGATGAAGATGGCGACCGTCTTACTCAGCTCCGAACCCGTTTCCATTATGCGTAGGCAGAGAGGAATGATCTCTGTAGTGAGAAGAAAGTTAATCACCTCACTCGAGTCGTTCTTAACCAGTGCGCCGATCACACCCAGCGAAGTGAGGCGGAGATATTCAAACGGGCGCGACTTGGAGGTGGTGTTCAAGAAGGGATAGAGGAACAGGGGAATGTGTGCTATTTCATACTGTCAGCATGCTACAATATATCAAGATATGAATGTCACACATACCGTTCAAGAACATGGCGCGGGTATCGTTGTGAGAAGCTACGCATTGGAGGAGTGCGAGAGCGTTGCAGACCCTGTTCGATGCAGCGGCTGTCAGCTGGGACGGGTTGAGTAGGTTGTAAACCGAGATGATCTCCTGCATAAGGGAGGTCATGACGCCTGTTAATCCGGTCTCCCGTGTTAGCCTCACGGCTAATTCATCAAGTTTGTCAGGGGAGCACCAACCGTACGAATGCCACAAGATGAGCGCTAGTTCTGGAACCTGTTCACGCTTCTTGCTCAGCTCAAGGAGAGCGGCTTCGCGGGTGTTGTCTCTAAGAAGGTCGGCAATGAAGTTCAGGGTCCTGCGGTTATCCTCGGACACGTTATCAATGTTAGTTTCCTGGACATGGCCAGTCATCGAGGCACCGATGCCCGCAGTGGCGTTGTTATGTGCGCCGGCCAGATGGTTGAAATGCTGTTGCTGGACCGTGGCCAGAGCAGCAGCCTGCTGGGCTTGGTGCTGGCGGCTGGATTGCTGGTGCATCCAGGACTGCTCGGCATGAGGGTTATATTGATGGTGGTAAATACTCGGATTCGGCAACATGGTGGCAGCTGTTCTGCACGGCAAACAGGTAAACCTCAAAAGTCGTCTGTCTTAACGCTGAAGTGATCGGGTACCTCTGTGTCTCAGTCAGAAGCGGCGCTAGGAGCGACAGTGTGCATGGGATTTGGTGTCCTCAGCTTGCAAGCCCGTGGCGACTGACAGAACTGGTACGGCGTACTGCGGTCAAGTGGAAGATAGACCGGCTTCGCGCCTGGATGGAGGGGTGGGACCGTGTAGGCTGGTGGAAAGTGGATGTGCCGATGCCGCTGCTTCGCTAGGTACAGAATCGTCGAGGGATTGAGAGGACACAGATTAATTCACGCACCCGAGATATGTTGTGGGCGTACGATATCCGAATATTCTGTTGTCGATCGTGTATTGAGAGTCTATGGCGCCTTGCTCTGGCACACGTCCTTCTTAACCGTATGCGCTCGAACGCTGAACCGTAACACTCCGAGAGGCCAGCTGTGGCGTGGCACAGGAAGATTGCCTTATATGTATCAAGGCTAGAGAGTTTCACGGCGTGAGGCACAGGTCAGATCGAGGGACTCGAGGCAAGTCGGGTCGCGGTGCCGTCGCAAAGTGAGTTTAGTCGGAGTAGCTGTGGTGGAAAACAGGGGCGCTGTTAAGGTAGAGTTGGTTAACGCAAGACAAGTGCTGACGCTAGAATGGTCGCTGTCGGTAAGGACGATGTTTGGATAGGCTGGTTTCGGCGTCTGCAGACTTGCGAGGAGTGGAGTAGGAGAGGTTCTGGCGTGAGGCAGAGATGAAGATAGAAGGATGTGCATGTGGTGAAGAATGAATATCGGGCAGGTCAGAGTGCTGCAGTCCGACCCCATCAAGCCCGCAAGCCCATTCCCAATTCGATTTGCCGGGTCCTACAAGCACGGGCCATCCGATTTGTGCTGCGAAGCTCTTCGAGTTTGTACCTATGTACATGAATAAATGTACATCATTGAGCCGCCTGCCCTCCTTCCCTCCACTGCCTTTCGACAGCTGCGGGGTGATGCACAGACCAACATAAGGGCCTACGGACTGTACCTAGAGTTGCTTATACTCAAGTACGGACTACATCTGTATTTACACTTGTCACCAGGTCGACATCCAATAGCTGCCAGCCCTGCATACCTATCAGCCTGGGCTATGTATTTCTTACATAGGTAGATGTACAAGGTTGTTCGAACTCAGGTCCATACCTATGTATGGATATTTATGTGCTGAGTATGTAGGTAAATTTTCGGATAACCCAGGTATATCTAGTAGATCTAATATCTACAGATCTGTACATCTTCCTTACATTAAGACTTCAATCTAATTGCTGGCCTTGATACCGTGAGATAGCCTTATCTCGGCACATAGGTGTACCTCAACTGGATGCACACCTGGGCACCATTGAAGGTCTCGTACAGATGCCCAAGTCCGAGGTACACCGCGTATATGTAGGCACCTAAATAGATGCACATGCAAACCTTACCTAGTTGTACCCAAACTACCTATTCCTTGTACTCCATGTTCACAAACACCATGTGTGAGGCAGCTTCATACCTATACTTCCAGATATGTAGACCTCAATGCTCCGAAACAAAGAATATCAGTCACGCGGACAGTACAGTAATCTAAGACAAGTCTAATCCCCCACCGGAAATTTAACTTCTACATTACTACTTATATTTGCTATTAGGAAACATCAGTCGTCGACAAGCCCATGCGCTAGACATGCCATTCGCGTCATATCCTTACAGTGACGGGTTCCCAGGCTCCCATTGTCCTAGAAGACCGCATCATCCACGGCAAGAAACCGCTATGCCCCTCAAAACAAACAAGTGTGAACGAAGACGTATTCAACAGTGACAGGCTAACCTTCGGTGCCTGAGGTCGTCGAACGTAGAAAAGAAGGTCTAAAATATGACAAGTGCTCATTGCCCACCACCGCTGGCCTAACTTTGTATGTTTACCTCCCGATGATCCGTCTTATCCTTCGGATAACCGAAAAAAGATCCGGCCAATATGAAATGTGAAGGTTATAGGTGCAGCTCCTTCAGAATCTGATCCGCCATGTTCTTGAACTGCCAAGTGTTGCCTTCCATGCGCTTGAACTGAATACCGTGCAATGAGAGCAAAGGGATCTTCACAATGAATATCTCGAATTCGAGGATCATGTTCCCGCCAAGGTCGCTCTGCACATGGGTCATCGTTTCTCCCGGCACTCTCCTGGACGATTCGGTGGGATCGCGGGGAATGCTTTCCTGCTCTGAAAGTTCCGAGTTTGAGTCACTCCTATCAGCCGGTCCCTTGCCAGGTGTTCGTGGAGTGGGGGGTACTCGATCCATCTCCCGCAGCTCTTCGCGATCCCGCTCGGTCCTGATGCCAAGGCTGAACCTACGACGATGGCCAGGGGTCGGGGTCGGGCTGCCGGGTGTGTCTGTAACCTTGTCCAAGTCGATGCTAGGGGTATGGCGGCAGGCAAAGCCTCCACGAATCTCCGTATATTCCACACCGAGCTGGTTGAGCACTCTTTTAATGTCTGTCCGAATCGCTGGTACAGACTTGGTTGACGTCGTAGACACACTGAATAGACCCTTCAGGAAGACCGGCTTTGCCAGCTCAGAATCGTCTAGTCGCTCCGCCGAGTTCCCGCTGGCCTCGCCGACGTCCTGATCCGTCTCTTCGGGGACGTCAGCAGCGCGAGCTCCCTCCCTACGCAGCCTCCGAGCTTGGATACTCTCCCGACGAGCATGGCCCAGTGACTTGGCCCTCATGGATGTAGTCCGAGAATTTGGGTTGCTTTTCTGTTCTGGCGCGGGCTTATCCGCAGACGCAGACTGATCGGAGCCGCTCGTGGGCGGCGGATCTTTGGCAACCCTGTTCGCAGACCCGAAAGGCCGTCTCCTAAAGTCTGCCGAGTTCACGCTTGTCGACCGGCCGAGGCCCTTCTTGCTTCCAGAGACAGAAAAGTTTGCGCCGGCAGACAGCGGCGGGCTCAGCAGTTCCCTATGCTGAGGCTGGCTACTTCCAGACCGTAGTCTCGTACCTTGCGGTTCGTCTCGGTCACGTCTCGACCTACGTATGCTGAAGCTTTTCCGAGGACTGACCGTGGCATCGGCGGGAGAATGAACATGGACCACAGGTGGATGCGAACGATCCTTATCCAGCCTCTCCGGCTCTTTCCGCCGTCTGGTGCTGAACCTTCTAAGAATCCCTGCAGCGGTGCTCTCCTTCTTCTGTGGGGGGTCTGCCGGGCTCTCTGGGGGAAGAAGGACATTGGGAGACAGCTGGGCCTTCTTCGTTTCCTCTGGGGCATCGTCTTCCCCGTGTGTCCGAGCACGAGGTCTCGACCTACCACCAGTGGCCCTCTCCCCGGCCATCTCATATGCTGCACTGTTCGTATGAGCTTCGGGAGGAGGCACGATCTCGGGCATAGGAGAGTCCGCCACGTTTTTCGGTGCGTGAGATTTGGGCACCGCGTCCACCTTGTCCCGTTCTTGCTTTTCCTTTACCAAGTAGTAAATAGATATCAAGGGGCTGAAGGCATTAAGCGGATCCATGCCAAGCTGAAGAGCTTCCGTGCTGGGAGCCGACAAATTATCCCTGCTATTCGCCGAGTTTCTTCGCTTGTAGAAGTCAAATCCAAATGGTCGCTTCTTCTCCACATCCTTTGGGGCAGGTGGCAACTCCTTCTCCTTTTGCAGGAGCTGAGTAGCGCGCTTATACTCATCTGATTCGATCAGCCTGGTAAGCTGGGCTTTAATGACTTCTGGAGAACCGAAGTTAAAGCCAGTCATAGCGTTGATAACCTCTGGCTCTAAAGGCAGGGTTATTGGCTCTCGACCGGGCAGGTAATTTTCAGGCGGGCCGCCGTAACCCTTTGTTAGCCACGGGTGGTTCATGACTTCGTGCATAGTTGCTCGTTGTCTCGGGTCCGTGACGAGCATACGTGACAGGAGATGCCGGCACTCTGGATCTGTGTTAGTAAACCAAGACATAGTAGACAAGACGCTGGTCACTCACCGGTTGAGAGCCAGCTAGGGTAATCCACAAGACCCTTCTTGATCTTCGCATGGAGAGCGGGCATGCTCTGGTCATCGAAAGGTACTTTTCCGCAAACCAGCACGTATAAAACAATACCGAAACTCCATACGTCTACCTCGGGCCCCGTGTATGCCCGCGCCTGAAGGAGCTCGGGGGCGGCAAAGTACAGACTGCCACAAAATGTCTTGAGGTGACCACGGGGAGCGAAGAGGTTGCTCAGTCCGAAGTCAATAATCTTGATGTCGCCGGTCTTGCTAATAAGGATATTCTCGATCTTCAAGTCCCGGTGGACTATGCTGTTCCGGTGGCAATAATCAAGGGCGCTGGCAATCTGTCTGCTAAACTTTCTGGCCTGCTTCTCCTTCAGTTTGCCGTGGGAGATTATATAATCCAGCATCTGTCCGCCGTTCACATACTCGAAGAGCATGTACCAATGATAATTGGTGCGAACTACATCGCGTAAGCCGCAGACATGTGGGTGCTGTAGAAGGGTGACAATGGCAGCCTCGCGCGCGGTCCGTATCTCCTTCGACTGGTCGGCCCTCTCCTTGTCTGCCCGACTGTGGTGGCCGTCCTCGGTCGAGCCTCGGGGGATAATTTTACAGGCAACCTGTGAGGGCTGGGTTAGCGGTGGGGGAGATGATCGTCACCGGTGGACGGATTGAGAAGACAAACAACATACCTGCTCTGTGCCATCCTCCTTGCGGGCCAGCTTGACCTTGCCCATACTACCAGCACCGATCGTCTTACCCAAAATCCACTTCCCCGACTGTGTCGGAATGGATGTACGAGACGTCCTTTGCTTGGCACCAGTGGCACGGGCATCAGCCGCGGCTTGCATGACAGGCGGGACAGCGGCCGGACCGGCGTTGTTTGCAACAGCGGTAGGGCCTGCCATCTCGTTATGGGCGTGGTGTGATCGGGTGCTGCTTCGACGGTGGAGGGCTTTGGCGTCGGTGGCATGCGAGACCGAGGGCGGGCGGTCTTTGCTAGAACTTCTCTTGGGCTGTTGTGCTACGTTGGACGTCTCATAGTCCTGTTGAGGCAGTATGTCCTGTATAGGTCGGCCAGAAGATGAACTCTGACGGCTGTGGTGACGATGATGATGTGAGGCAGAAGCAGATCGATGTGGAGGCGGACCAGAATGGGAAGAAGGGGCGGAGGTAGCACTGGCGGTGGTGTTGGTGGTGGTGGTCGGGCGTGAACGTGTCGAGTGGGCTCGTGCGGGCTGGCCGTGAGGGTGAGGGGATCGCTGAGACGAGGATGAGCGGTGGCGATGGTGATGAGGATGCTGATGTTGTTGTTCGGTTGTTGAAGTTGACATTGCTACAAGGCAACGGTCCAAGGATAGGGTAAAGGTGATCGGCCCTCAATTAAGGCACAGAAGTCATAAAAGTCGAAACGGATATGGCACTGCAGCTCCCGGAGATTTGGGCAGTGATAGCCTGGTAGGCCAGTCAACAGAAGCTGGTAAGGATGGAGGGCCGTCCTCCTCTGGCGCTCCTCGAGATTGGATTTAGGGGGTTGTCTAGGTGCGCTAGCGCTGTATTGTACCGGCACTGTAGCACTGTAGCACGATGAGGTACCACCTGCTAATGTACTAGTCCAGAGAAATGGGCTTTTGGTGCCGACACACCACCCACTTTCCGCAACCCCAAATCGCTGTGCCAGGAGACAATGGAAGATCGCAATCGTGCTGAAACCACCCCGCGACCCACACCCTCCGAAGCCTTGCAACGAACCTTGAAATTCTCAGGTGCCGGGCCTAACTGTACCGATGGATCGATGAATGTATCAGTCAATGTCAGCGAGTCGCCGCGTCCAGAACGACCAGAAGTGCGTCTTCGCCTCAACTTCGTAGGTATTCGTAGTTACCGAGCGCCCTAGGCGGTGGTAGATGATCGGTTCCACAAACTGAATACTGGGGCTTAAAATGCATGCGAGATATATTATTGACCGAAAAAAAACAACGAAATAAAAGTGGAAGGACGACGACACCAGCACAAGATGTTGCAAATGACCGGGACTTGATCAGTGAGGTTTGGGGCTGTTTTGTCTGCAGTGAGAATGCTTGGCCGCGTCGTTTTGGAGAAGAGCTTGATAATACCCCGGCTGGAAAGCTTGGTTGGTAGGTACCTAGGTAGGTAGGTAGGTTGGTAGGGCGTTGTTTTTTTTCTTTGGGCAGAAAAGGATGACGACAGTTGATCACAGTACCTGTGCCTGGGCTACTGTTGTATGCTTGGTCGAATGACAGGCCGCCTTACGTAGTAAACGCCGCGTGCATATGCGTATGTGCTGGTCGAGGCCTGACGTCCAGAGCCTGTACTCGGGGGGCGTGGTGATTCTCTATCCATTCAATGTGTAACGAAGTTATGGCTAGTCAACGCATGCATTGCAAACTGAATGGACGCAGACTACAATGGAAGCGAGGCAGGTGGCAGTTGGCAGTTGGTCCCATATGAAGTAACAGGCATGCGAATGAGGTCCTCGAAGTCTCACACACGAAGACCAATCACAAAGAATTGGATCTGATTCGTGTGAGTGTGATCTTTAGGGGCTAGATGTTATGACGACAGCTAGTGACATCGAGGTCCTGTTCTGACTGATGTCGACATAAGCGCGACAATACAGCCTACTTTCAGTACATACATGTACCTAGGTTACGTCCCTCATATATCCGACCTCCACACCAAGTTTTTGACTACATCAGGTATCTGCAGGTTTCCTGCTGTGTATGCAGTTGTAAGGCTGTGTATATCCAAGTCTATCTCTATGCCTAAGTTGGTCTACTTACTTAGGTATTGAATTACTTTTGGTGCAGACAAGCACTGCGAGCATCATTAGGGCTACAAAGTATAGAGGCACCGAATACATCAGACTAATATTGGCCTATGCATATATTTCTGATTCGACATACACAGTATGTGGAGAGAAGTAGTATACAGGAGCTCAATGTCTATGTATAGGTATTATATTTCCTCCCACACTGGAACCATGATTGCAAAGATGTACTTAGTTAAGTAGGTATCTTAGCTAATTAGATGCCTGGCTGTCTGGCTCTCTTATTTCAGTTTACCTTCCCACGTCACATACCTAACTACTCCATACTAGATGACGTCCCCCTCATCTTGTCTTTATTCCGTCTTCTACCCTAGCGCAAGCCTGGCAACTGACAGTGCTGAGGTAATCTACTCTATCTGACAACGACCAGCCATCATTAGCCTTTATCGAGCTCCATAACCAGGCCTCTTCGTCTCGTGCTTAGCTTGTGACCATTATAGTTAGGGTTGGTTCCAGGCCGCGGTAGTACCTAGCATAGCCCTTTGTTACTTGGTACGGGCATACTGATGTTATTTATCTTTTATGATATCTAGACTATACTGTATCTTCATAAAGGGATTATGCGGCTCACCTAATGCAATGTCAATAAATGGTTTTGTAGTAACCTGCACTATTGCAGATTTGTTGATATTTAATGCATGGGCTAGCTGAAGCATGCTTGGGGGTATGCTCTTCTGGCTCCAGCGGTCGAGGACTTTATTGGAGATCTCCGTGAAGTATGATGAACAAAACTCGTTCACATGCTTCAATAACACATGTAAATCGCCTTTAGAGTCGTGATAAGCAGCACTTTACTATAGTGTCTATATCGTGGAACGGTATCAGCGGATGGTGCCAGATATCAAGATGTACGGAGTAGTTTGTGATATTTTACCATGAGCAAGCTTTAGAAGAGGTTCGACATAGCTTGACGACTGTCACGTTGCCCTTAGAGTGGCAATCCTTACTTTACAGAGGGTTCTATAAGGTAAAGTCTTTTGACGGAATTGAAAACAGCATGGGTGCTAAGAATATACTAGCTACTTAATCAACACCGGTCATATATATAACTGTATTGCGTACATGCTATATACATATGAGAAATACTAGAAATGCTGCCACTTTACAAGCTCTCATGATGGGCAGTTTCATTCCATTAGGTACCTCACTTTGGTAATATATACATAGACTGCACTGTTTGTGTGGTATATAATCAGGTACTCCCCATTGGAAGTGTGGTTTGGAGTAATAAAGTTATCTTAGACTACGAAGACCCACAGTGCAGTGTGTGTCAGTGCACTGGGTCCCTGTAATATTACCGATAAGGGAAGCTGCCAGCTTTATCGCGCCGAAAAGCATCTTGAGAGCATTTCGTTTCCTATGTACCGTACGAACCACACATAGCGAAGTCCTGCTGCTCTGCAAAGTCCGGCTCACGGCTCGCGGAACCAATTTCTTACGTCTCTCTCTCTCTCTCTCTCCGCCAGGTACCTACCGCCCATGTCCCACAAGCGAACCCGCGCCGCCTTCGAAGCCGACCTCCAATCCCAGCAATCGCCCTACGTATTCTTCGGCACGCCGCTGCCGCCGCTCGACCCCGAGGTCCGCGATGACGGCTCCTACGTGCCGGTGTGGAAGCAGGAGGTGAGGGACGAGCGCGGGCGGAAGCGGCTCCACGGCGCCTTCACCGGCGGCTTCAGCGCCGGCTACTTCAACACCGTCGGTTCCAAAGAGGGCTGGACGCCCTCGACGTTCGTGTCCTCGCGCGCNCGCCGCGGCGCTCGCGCGCGGCGCCGGCGCCGGCGCCCCCTACGCCGACGACGAGGCCAAGCGGGGCCGCTACCGCGCGTACCTGGAGTGGGCCGTGGGCGGTTCCGACAATAGCGATCCGAACGATAATAAGAATAATAGTAGTAGCGGCGGCGGCGGTAGACTCCCGGTCTCGAAGCCGCCGGGGACCAAGACCGAGGACTGGCTGCGCGAGCTCCACGAGTTCCACGGGTGCGCGCGCATCTTCCGGCCGATGACCGGCATGATGGCGTCGCGGTTCACGACATCATCTTCGTCTTCGACCTCGCGGCTCGCGGGCGGTTCCTCCGGCACCGACCAGGACCTCCTATCACGGCCCGCGCCGGCCAAGCCCGCCGACCCCGCCGAGGAGGCCGCCCGGATGGGCATGTACGGGTCCATGACGCGCTCCGTGGCCGACTTCTACCCCACGCGACTCCTCTGCAAGCGTTTCAATGTCCGCCCGCCCGCCCACGTGCAGCCGGACGCCGAGGCGGAGTCGAAGGGCCCCTCTGGCGGCGGCGGCGGCGGCGGTAATGGTTTCGCTACCGGAACGCCGTTATATACCGCTCCCGCCGGCTTTGCCACGGGGGGCGCCATGACGCTGGACGAGCTGCTGAAGCAGGCGCAGGGGCCGAGTGGTAATGACAGCACTGCGCCCTGGAGCGGTGCGGCGGGCGCATCATCCTCGTCATCGGTCCCAAAGGCATTAGAAGGACCGCCACCACCACCACCGCAGCAGCAGCCAGCGGCCAAGGTCGAGGTCAACGCGGACGTGAACGAGGCCGTGGAGGGCAAGCGCGCACAGGACGATGTGCTGAGGGCGATTTTTGGCGATAGCGACGACGACGAGGAATGAGCTGGAAGACAGGACATGCTTACTACATACATGTTGATTGTTTATGAATACCCCCCTATAATGCAAAGTAGAGATGCATGCTAGAGAACGACTAGCAATCTCAACAGTGTTTTATGAGTTATACGCGCTGTCTCGCAATAGTATCGACTTAGAATTATTTAACTACAAGGTTCCAAAGAGTTGCTTAGGTGGTTTTACTATGCTGCTACTCCCTTATAGTCAACCAGCCATCACACGAGCTTATAAGAGCTATCGCGAGTTATAGATCACGATCATGACAATCCGGTCCAATAATCTAACCAACTTGGCTCATCGAGCAATCCCTTCCTACATCTTTTCCTAACCGTTATATCCACAAGATACACATGAAATCTGAAATCTGCCACCGTCCACGCCGCTTAATGAGTAGGTTTGGCTATGGGCGCAATGATGCCCTGCTTCATCAAGACCCTCGGCTTCGTGGCCTCCTGGAACGTCTCCTTGGTCATCCACTCCGGGCCGACGGGCAGGCGGAGGGCGCGCTCGTACTGGAGCCGGGACTCGTACGGGTGCGGTAGCTGCGAGGCCATGTACTTGTCGTTCTGCTCGTCGTGTTAGTCTCTCCCAAGTCTTTAGTCCCCATGGGGTCCAATATATATATATATAATCTGCTTGGCTTACCTTCTTGGTGCGCTTCTCGTTGATGATGACGTTCTGCATCTTGGAGTCCTTGCGGTCCTTCTTGTTGACGCCCTCCTGCTTGGTGAGGAAGCGTCCCTGGTGGCGCTTCTTCTCGCGGTTGCTGACGCCGTCGCCGACCCAGCTGCCCCAGCCGGGCAGCGTATTGTCGATGATCTTGTCGTCGTCCTCCTCCTCTATCGCGGCCTTCTCCTGCTCGAACTCGGCCACGACGTCCAGGCCGCCGAAGGCTTTCTCGATAAGGTCTTGCTCGCGGAACTGGATGGGCAGGTGGCTGTCTTCGTCGTCTGACGAATACTCGCCGCTTGCTACCGCCTGTTTCTTGGTCGGCTTTGCTGCCTTGGCTGGAGCTGCTAACGGAGCGAGGGCTACAGAGTCGACCCCAAGATCCAGCACGTCTGCGCTGGAACTTGTCTTCTTCCCCTTTTGTTTTCTTGGGGGTCCCGACATAGTAGGCTGACTCCAAGCACCCGCTGTTGTGTTTGCACTTTGTTCCTGTGAGAGCGGTGCTGAAGGCGCCGCGTCTCGGATGGAGTCTCTAGCAGCCTGGATTTCAGCTTTATCACTGCTTTCCTTTTTGCCCGCTTTAGCCCGTGGCCCGCTCGCCTTCTCTAGCCTTTTCTCCAGTGGCACGCCGAATTTCCTTCGACCAACATCACCCTGCTCGTCGTCAGATTCGTCACGATCTTCATCGTTGGAACCTAGATCGCGTCGGATCTGGGCAACTAGCTCATCGTTGGCCTTCTTTTTGGCCGCTTCCGCCTTCTTCATGAAATCCATGCTCATCAGCTTCGACCTGGGCTGTGTGTCTTCGGCATCGGATACATTGTCGAGTTGCCGGAGAAGACGTTTCCGCTCATCAACGTCTTCAGAGTCGCCCGAGTAGTCTGAATCACCATCTTCGTCCTCATTCGCTTTCGAGGGCTTTCCCTCAATACGCCGGCGCAACTCCTCGTCGCGCCGAGCCATGTCGACCACACCTATCCGCACATCGTCATCCCAGGCTGCGCGGCCACCCTTGTTGGACATCTTGGCCCACTTGCTTTCGCGATGCCGAGCGCCCATTCTCTCCATCGCACGCTGGCGATCCTGGGCCTCGCGCTCGTCTTCAGAATCGATCTCTCCAGCCGCGGCCATAACCTCGCGCTCTTTGATCTCATCTCTTTCCCTTTGCTTTCTGTGTACCCGATGGTACGCCTTGCTCTTAATCTTCTTGATACGCTTCGCCCGTGCGTCTTCCCGGGATTTAAGCTCCCTCTCGCGACGCTTCTCCTGCCACAAACTCTTGAGATTGTTACCCGAGAGACCCTGGCCGTCTGCACCGTCGTCTTGAGTATTCTCCGTTTCTTTCTTAGCACTTGGCCCTAAACCGCTCTCCTCCATGATTGCCATGATTGTCTGTTCTAGCTCGGTTCCGGGCGCCTTGTGGTCTAAAGGCTTGATCTCGCTGTTGTCATGCCTAGCGAGACCAGTCTCTGTCTGCGGCAAGGGGAACACTAAGTGATCTGCTCTTCGGTTATGCTTGACGGTTTCAGTCCATCGGTCCAGGGACTCGTTAGTCTTCTCGTAGGCAACACTGCGATCAAGCTTCGCTTGTTGGCGTCTTGCAAGCGGCACCGCAAGCTTCTGCGGCTTGGTGGACTTCTCTTCTTTGGTCATGAACTTGAGCGATTTCTTGAGCTGGGGATCCTTGACACCTAATAGACCCAAATCTTTCAATCCGATCTTAGGCTTCGTAGTCGTCGATGCAGCAGTGCCTTCTTCGTCTGCATCTTTCACTCCAGAAAACTGGGAAACCCAGGCATTAACGCCAGATTCAGATGCTTCATCTTCATCGTCCTCGACGTCGGAAGACTCGTCGCCAGATGCACTATCTGCGTCAGACTCATCCTCGTCAGATTCAGCCTCTCCTTGGTCAGCCCCAGGTGCTCCATCGTCTTCCGACATAGACATATCCAAGGCTTCGGCGAGGTCAATAGCATCGGATCCAAGGGAAGCACCATCGGCATCGCCTATATCTTCGTCCTCGTCTTCGTCGTCCTAGAGTCGTGTTAACTAACGCCACGAACAGTCTACTCGGCACCTCATCTCCTTACCGAATCGGCCTGCTTCTTCTTCTTCTTGGTTCCACCGAAAGTATAACCCTGGAATCTCTCCTCGTCGCTCTCGCCAAACGCCTCATCACTGTCGATATCGGAATCGTCGTCGTCAGCGCCGCCGATGCGCCACTCATTGCCGCTGCTATCGCTGCCGTACTCGACATCGTCGTCGCGGGCCGTGTTGCCTCGCCGCACCTTGCGCGGCGGGCCCCCTTCCTCGTCTCCCTCGTCGTCATCGTCATCCTCGTCCTCGTCACGGGCGTGTTTGCCGCCGCCCGCGCGGGGGACGTCGAGCTCGCGGTTGCGCGGCGTCCGCTTCTGCGGGTCGGCGTATTCCTCTTCCGCGATCGAGAAGGCGTTGAGCGCCTTCTTGGTCGACTTCGTCTTCGACCGTTTTTTGCCCTTGCCCTTGCCCACGGCGCTGGGGCCGCCGCCGAGGGGCCGCCCGTGGGCTTGTCGGCCGGGCATGGTGGTGGATTGGGGTTGGTTCTGACTGGAATTCGGACGTCTACGTGGGAACTGTAGGGCTATGTATAACTTAGAAGGCTGTATAATCCCCAAATTACACAGAGCCTCGCAAATTATACTATCTAGACTGACTGCGCGTCGACCTGACGAAATTCCTTCAATTAAGACTTGGATAGCTACAAAAATAAAGGCGGTGTCTCAACTTTTTTTTCTGCCGGCATCCATCGCTAGTGGGGGATCTGAACCTAGCCCATTGTAGCACTAACCAGCACCGCTCGGCCACTGAAAACCCGCCCCTACGACCCCTGCAACAGGGCTCCGACCCACCGAGCCGGGCCGCAACGATTTTCGAGATCGCGGCGCAAGACAGCCGACTTCAAGTGCAGCATTGCGACTTGTCAAACCCCTCATCCTCCCTCGACCGCCTCGCGCACGAAAGCCCCGCCGGCGGCCCTTGTACTTACTTATCTACGCGCCGAATTGGAAGTAAGAGGAGGGAGAGAAGACGGAAGACAGAAGCATACCGACACAATGCAGCCGACGCAGGCGCTCCTCAAGCGCTTCCGCAAGCTGCCGCTGACGACCAAGGACATCAAGAAGGGCTTCTACAAGGGCACGCGGACCGGCAACATGGGACGGCACACCAAGTACGGCGGCTTCGTCATCGACTGGGCCAAGGTGCGCACCTACGTCGTGCCCCCGGGCCTCGACAAGTTCAAGGTACGCAGCAGGAAGACCACCGCCGCCCCTCTCACCCCCCCCTCCCGGAACCAGAACCAGGGCCCCTTGTTACGTTAATGCTACATATCTGTGTTGGGGGATTTGTGAGCGAAGTCGCCTATATTTTGTTCATGATTCTTTGTGCGTATAGTAGCCGGTCAACGCTCCCCCCAAATAGAGGGATGCAGGCAGGGGAAGAGAGAGAGGGGGGGGGGGGGGTTATCGGGGATGTTGGGAGAGACCCGCTTGATGGTTTTCTACACTATAGATGATTTATGGATGTGAAGCTAACAATGCCCCGTTGACATACAGCTCACGCCTTTCGTTACGAACAAGATGACGCCGACGAGGGGTCGGTACGAGGGCTACGCGATGGGCCCCAAGAGCCCCGAGCTGTACCTCGATCGGTGGAAGGCTGAGAACGGACTGGACTGAGCTACGGTCCCAGGCGGTACAAGCCGTAGTCGGTATGGATGACTCAGTGTCCGGAGCGGGTTGGACAGGGCAAGCCAGACTCGACATCGATCAAGTTCCAGTATAGTCGAAGTTTCAGGCCTGCGCGCTCTATGCTATCGAGACGTTATGGAAGCTGCTGGCATGGACACCAGCGAACAAACACATACGCCCAAGCAGAAGTGTACTGTAACATACATGTATATCCACGGATCTCAAGACAGAAACGAAGCAAAAACGAAACCAATAAATCGCATATTGTATATGACTAAGGAAATTAAGCATTTTTGATTATCATATTGCTGGTTACTAAACTAAGAAGCGAGGCTATACTTAACAAGAAGAAAAAAGAAGAAAACCCCCTATAAAAAAGCACGAAGATACTTTCTAAAATAAAATAAAAACGCTAGTAGTACCCCCTATCGATCGAAATGGGTATATGATGATGTTGCTCTCTCTCTTCCCCTTGCCCCCATTCTCCTTATATATAAACGCACGCAAACCGTTTATCCAACCAAGCGACCGACCGACCGACCGACTACCTACCCAACCTATCCAACAAAGAAAAAAAGAAGAAACTAGTAAGGAAAAAAAAAAGAGTTTACTAGATTATTTTGCTTTCGGCAGATCCTCCGCAGCCGTAACGAACGTCTCCAGGGGAGGGCGGCCCTCGCCACCTCCCGCCGGGGCCCCGAGGGGGTTCGGCGAAGCTTCGCCCGGGACCACGATTCTTGGGGTCTCGGGAGCCTTCGCTCCGGCGGGCTCCTCGTCCCGCTTCACGAGCTCCGGGTCGACGACCTCGTCGCGCGCCTTCTCGGTAGCGGCGGCCGCGACGGCGGCGCTGGTGGGAGGCGGCGGCGGCGGCGGCGGCGGCGTCGCCAGGGAGATCTGGGAGGAGGCGCCGAAGGCGGCGGCGTTGAAGTCCGGGCTCGTGGGGCTGGGGCTGGCGACGCGCGACGGCGGCTGCTGCTGATGCTGGTCCGTCATCTGCGACGTCAGCGTCAGCATGCTGGCCGTGTCGGCCTCGCGGTTGATGCTGAAGGGCATGGCGATGCCGCCGAGGATCGGCCGCTTGCCCGTCACCCCCGTCTCCGGCTGCTGGGGCGTCGGCAGCAGGGGTGCCTCGGCCTGCTTCGCCTTCTCCTCCCGCCGCTGGGCCCGGAGCTCGGCCACCGAGGTGTTCTCTCCGATGTCGTCGGGGTCTTCCATGGTCTGTCTCTCGTCCCTAACGACCTTCGTCCTCGAACGACTACGGTTCGCCGCAAAGTTCGCCGCAAAGTTGCTCCTGTTGACGCCTTTCTCCTGTTCCTTCAGGTCCCCGGGGGATCGGGCTCCTTGTCCCTCCTCGGCAGTGGCAACGGTGATCTCCGGTGGTTTCCCGGCCTCTTCCTCGCGGTGGACGGTCATCTCATCGTGCTTGCTGCCCCACAGGGACCAGAGCGCGAGACCCATGCTCTTCGTCTTTTTCTTCGTCGGGATATCCTTGCCCGGCCGACGTCTGCTGGCAAGGGAGCTCGGGGGCGGCGATTCTCCGTCGAACCCGACGTACCCGGCAGCCATCTCCTTCAGTCGCTGCTTGTGGAGTTTGGCGCGGATACTTCCGTAACGACTATCCCACTGGGATCGCACCTCGAGCCACTTCCGGACGGGGCCTTCTTTGATGACACCAACATCATTGGAGTCAATCTGGCAGCCCGGCAGGTCGGCTGGCGGATCCAAAGGAGTGATGTTGCCGTGCCGGCTAACCCGTTGCCGAATCATGTGATGCTTGAATGGCGGCAAAGGGTCACCCGCCCTTCCAACCTCGGGCTTAAGGTCCACAGGCGCGTCGCCTTGCCCTTGCTCTTTTACCGTCCCGTAAGCGTCGTCACTATCGGACCCAGAGTTCGACACGACCGAGATCGAAGTGTCATCAAGTATTTCAATCTCCGTCTCCTGAGCCCTAGCCAAAGCCCACGCGCCAAACTGCGCCACCGAGCGAAACATGAGCTTCGCCGGGCGAGTGAAACTTAAGGTCGGGGCAACATGGCACAGGTCGTCCCAGACCTGAAGCTGTACGTCGGTCGGCTTAAAGCGCTTCATCTGCGCTCGTGCCTCCTCGGTCATATATGCATCTCCGAGAGGGTATTGGGCTGGATCCGCGCATTTGTGTGCCAGATATATCTGCTCGTCCCGGAGAATCTCTCCACCGCCCGTCATGATGAGTAATGGTGGTAAACCACCAAGCGTAGGCTGCAACACTGGACTGACTAGCGGATGTGATAACATGTCGTTCGTGGTATACAACTGCGGGATTACTGGTCAGCTCTCCCTCATAAAATCACATCTTATTGCTATAGGTATCATACCTGGATCTGTTCTTTGAGCTCAACCTGTTTCCCGTCAAGCTCGATGGAGAGGTACTTGGTTTCGGCGAAAGGATTGGGTTGGAAGCCATCATCTGTCTGCTCTCCAGCGGCTGGTTGGGGGAGGGCTTCTGTGTCATTCTTATTCTCCGCCGATCCCGGTTTCATGAGCTTGGTATGGCCCGGCTTGATGTTTTTCGATATCTGCTCCTGCAATAATGAGAACTCGTCCGCGTTCAGGGGCGGCCACGCCTTGGAAGGCCTGTGGTGGAATCCGCATGGAGGGATGTAATCCAGGGGGCATTCGTCAGACAGGCTTGGAAAGGAGTGTGTCAAGTCCACCCAAGGACTGATGAGCACAGCACCAGCAGGCAGCGGTATGCCCTGGTCTCTTAATGTCACAAGCATGCTCAAGACCATGCCACCTCCAGCCGAATCCCCGGCCATGATGATTGTGGTCGGGTCATGGGTTGTAAGGAGATGCAGGTACGCCGCTATACAATCGTGGAGCCCGCAAGGGAAGGGAAACTGAGGAGCCAACCGATACTCAGGCGCGAAGACCCTGGCGTTGAGCTTCCGTGCATGGCGCTGCATCTGATAGCGGTGCTCATTGACGCTGCCGAAAAAGTAGGCGCCTCCGTGGACGTAGAACATGACCCTCTTGCCAGGGCCGCCATTCTTCTTACGCTCGTTATAATCAGCCCTCATCTCAATCCACTCGGCCTTCAGGGGATTGTCTTGTTTGCGCCATTGCCACCAATTCCTGCCGCCAACTCTCCGGATCCCGTCGGGTCCCAGCTGGCGTTGTAGGGCCTGGGCCGACTCTCCGAGCTTGTCGTCGGGAACCTCGACCTCCTCGACCTTGACCCATTGCGGGTGTGGAACCCACTGCGCCGTGAAGGCCTGCAGGTCCTCGACCGTGTGATGCGAGGCGAATTGCAGGAACGAGCGTATGAGGTGGAGGCCTTCGTTGTACGAGAGGTGGGCGGTCGGCCGTTCGCGAAGCGACTTGCGGTTCAGGTACTACAGTCGCAAACATTTTACGTTAGTACAAACTTTGCAGCCCAGAGATCTTGTAACAGCCAGCTTAGCAGCACACCGGATGGTGCCAAGTAGCAAGCGTCTCCCCTGTCCAATGCCAACCCGCCTTGCCATTGGCGGCCGTACAGATGCAAGGAAAACATTCACACGACGTACATGGGTCAGGAAAGTCGACAACACGGTAGGCGTAACCGCCATAGAGACCGTGGCGGTATTCATGGCTGCGGCTTATCCTCGAACTATTATTGTAAAGGTATACAATGCATTGCCGGCAGCTCTCTAATGGAGCGTGGAGGGGAGAGAGAGGGAGCTGTGGTGCTCACTGGGAATAATTAGAGGAGAGAGACAGCTGTTTCTCCTAATGCGGACAGCAGTCAGAATAGCTACCCAGGTATGCTACCTAATAAGTGCCTGAATAAAGGAGGGCATCAATGTGGGTGCAAATCTCAAGGTCCCAGCTTCCCACGACTCCAGAGCCGCCGTGATGTCATTGCGCTGCTCCTTTGAGACAAGCCGTCCGCTACCTGCCCTGCTGCCCTGCCTGCTGCTCAAATTCCCTTGGGAGTTGCCAAGCCTCGCAGCTCGCAGCGAAATGCCCCAGCAACTCCAACTGTCCAACAACTTGGAAGTGAGTCTAGGTCAGAAAGGGAGAGTGGCGTTCCTGAGTCGGGTTAGGCCGCATGTGCGCATCCCCGACCTTGTAATTGCTGTGCGGTCAGCCGCGGCAGAACCACAGAAATTCGAGAAATTGGCAATAAATCGATAAATGCAGAAAAACGCATCGACTGCCCCTCCATCGCTGAATGCGAAGCCCCGGCATTGAGCCCACTGATATATCAATCACGAAATATCTTCCTGTACATACCCCTCAACATGGCCTCGTCTTCGCAGGGAGAGCCGTCACCAGGTATGTAAACCACTATCTTTTTCTCCAAACCGTCTCTGCTTCTCTTCGCTCTACCCCCGCTCCCCAAATCACCAGTTAACCGGGATCACCCAGAAACGCGGCAATCGCAATTCGAACAAGGCGTGGCCATCTCGCTCCACCTATGGCTCTCCCTGACCATCGCCGTGCAGAACAACTGGGGCGGGCCGTCGTCGGCCGACAAGCGCGACTGGTTCGCCGGCGCCATCGCCGACATGTTCCCTAGCTTCGTCGACCTGGCAGCGAAGAAGCCGCGCAATTCTACGACGACGACGACGACGACGCAGAAGCCCCCCGAGGACCCCCCCGTAGAGGACGTCGAGGCGACGCTCCTCCAGGTCATGTGGGACGAGTTCGAGGCCAACGTCGACGACGAGTCCGAGCTTGAGGTCGCCGACCGCATCGTGAAGGTCCGCGCGCAGTGCGCCGCCGGCAACTTCGACGGCGTCGAGGACCTGAGGCGGCGGTGGCTGGCCACCAAGGGCAAGACGGTCAAGGTGGAGGAGACGGCCGGCGGGGACCAGGAGACTGATTGGGAAAGTGATGATGACGACGACGACGATGAAGAGGAGGGAGATGCTGATAATAATGATGATGACGTGGAAATGGGCGACGCCCCCGCCTTGGTCGCGGTACCCAAGGAAAAACCGCCGCCAGAAGTGGACGAGGATGGCTTCACGAAGGTGGTAACGAGGAAGAAGCGATGAGCAGGGAGCATGCTGGCCCTATAGCTATGAGAGACATGCTAGATAAGAACGGGATCTTCGCGTGATTGATATGCCAGTATTAAGCTGTCTGAAAGGAATCTACAGGAGAGGCAAGAGAAAAGTCCTGCCTTCGGAATAAACCAACGAAGGCAAACCGACGCCAACTACAACTCCAAATACCGAACGAACCGAAATAAGCTGATTGGGGTCTACTATCAACATGAAGACTATTCCCATTCTTCGTCATCACTATCATCCGCTTTTCGGGACTCCTTGGGGCTGTTTGGTGCCTGGCTGGGGTTTCCGGAGGCCGCGCCAACGACATCGTAGCTAGTGTCACTGTCGGTCTGGGACTTCTCGTCATTGGATTTGTGAGGCTCGGATGCTTTGAGATGGGTCTTGCTGCTTGAGGGGTGGATTGTGGTAGAAGACTCAGTGGAAGCAGGCCTCGCGGGCCTCGCGGGCTTGTCCGTCGGCTTGCTCGCGGGTTCTTCATCGTCTGATTCCTCCTCTTCGCTTGATTCCTCACTCGATTCCTCGCCCGATTCCTCACCCCATCCGATTTCTTCCTCGGCAGATGCGGCTGCGTGCCAATTAGTTAGATCCGAATAGGCTTGCAATATAGATAGTGTTACAAACCTTTCAACAGATCGCGGCGGCGTGCCTCGGCTGTCTCAACACTGTGCCGGAGGAAGTAGTATCGCTTCCAGAAGTCGGTGTAGGGAACCTTGCCGGGAACAAGCCTCTCCATGTTCGCTCGAAGCTCGGGGTACTTGGCGAGATCGCTGCTGATATCATCGGTCTTGCTGTCTGCGTCGAAACCTTTGGCCCACGCGACGAATTCGGCACTGGCCGGATCCTCTGTGAAGCTCTTCTCGGTGGTGTGGAGGACGTGAAGCTGAGCGTCGTATCTCGAAGTATGGATCACTCGCTTCCCCGACTCATCCTTGCTTTCAAAACGGCGGGTGTTTTCTTGGGCGTTATCAGAACCCGAACCAGGCTTGACCACAATGGCATCGCGGAAGAAATCTCGGACATTTCCGCCAAACTTCAGCAGTGCGTCGTCAGCGGCTTCCTCGGCTCGTTGTATGTCTTTCAGTCGTTTGGTGGCCTCCGCCTTCAATCGTGATATGACAGTCTCGGACTCCTTGCTGGTCTCATCGGAACCGCCAGCCCTGGCAGAAGTGGGAGTGGTCTCGGCATCTTTGTCCTTGCTTCCAGATTGCTGGTTGCTCTGTTCCGTAGCAATGGGTGCTGTAGTCAAGGAGATGGCTCTCGCCCGGAGATTCGCAAGGCTTCTGCTGGCATCGACACCCAGAGAAGTGACTTCTTGAGATGCTTCCCTGTACACGGACTCACCCTATAATGGGCTCAAGTTAGTCTGTGCGTCCTCTTGTGCCTTTGCCCTTAGTTACGACACACCTGTTTGATCACGTTGCCGACAGTGCCGCCAAGCCAACTGCCCCAGGGGCTGCTGGAGAATGCCCGGTATGCTTCCTGGATGTCCTCATTGAGTGTGGATTGCTGCTCGGGCTTCTTTTCGGAGGACTGACTGCCATTGCTATTGCTGCCGCTGCTGTTGTTGGCACTGTTGTTGGCATTGTTGTTGTTGTTGTTGTTGTTGGCGGTGCTGCTGTCTTTTGGAAGAGCCTCCTCGGCTATATGGTCGTACGCGAGATCCATGGTCGCTTCAGGACATAGACGCCAAAAGGCAACGGCTGGACAAACACGGGATAGGGGGTTATTGTTCAAGCGATAAAGGGGTGTGTACGTTGGCCGCGTCTAATGAACGAAAGTACAACTTGCAGGTGACGAGGCTGATAATATGGATCTGCCGATTGACGTATTGTACATATGCTTTGTGTCCATCTTCGCGATAAGAGGTCCCTTTCCCTCCTCCTCCAAGACCGCCTAGATTACCTAGTGCCAAAAGCCAACGGGAGGTACGCTGCACGGGCCAGCGACGGCCGGCACAACTAATTGCGGGGAACCTTGGAACCTAGATTGAAGCGCTTGAAGAATGTGCTGATTAGTTGCATACATAAAAACATATCTACCTCGTTATTTGCATCAGGAAAGACTACCTAGCTGTGTTCATGTCAGCAGTATAACTGGCAGACTGGTGCTTGAACTGACTGAACTTGCCCATCAGACTTTACCTTATTATCAAGACTTGTTAGCCAAGTTAGCTAAGTATTTCCGTATTGCTAGTAGGGGAGCTGACGTTGTCTCAAGTGACTGCAGTATGTCGTTTCATCAAAAGTCTCCCCCAGGCATCTACCACGTCTTTGCTTCTGGTCTTGCTGCGTATTAGAGCAGCTCCCACATGCTGCACTCGTTAGTACCTAGGAGATATGTCGGCTACAATCGATATAAACCTCGCGCGGGTACGGACTGAAACTTCGTGAGGACTGTGGCTTAATCAGCGCCCCTGGTTGACATGCAAAGGGCGTTCCCCACACGCACTCGCATGTAGGTATTCCGAGTTCCTGCATGATCAGAATACCGAGTCTGCAAGTGCGTGTAGCCAGGCAGCCAGGTAGCCAAGTAGCGAAAAAGGCTACCCGCATTTGTTGCCGATAAAGCCCAGCGGAACCACCAAACTTGGAGGGGGCTAGGTAAAGCGATCGTCCCGCCACCGCCGGGTCGGAGGGTACAAAACTTCCTATCTACTTGTACGATCATACGGGCATACAGACAAGCAGACGTACCAGATATACATACAGATGCACACACCCACACACATAGTAGATAGATGTAGGCACACAGCTCGTTGCGAAAGCCGCACACAAAACCTTCCGCGGCATTTCCAAGAGCACAGTGGGAAAGGATCGTGTCGATCACGGGGCACAGACCCAGGCACCAAGACGGACAGCCTGAGTCGTCATCCAACCATCATGGAGAGAGCCTGGCGTAAGCGTCATCAGTCGACGGTGAAGAATTGACAGCCAGAATCCGGCAGGCCCCGGGGTTCCCTACGTATCACCACCGCATGATTCCAGATTCTTCGGCTGTCTACAAGTGTCCCTGCTTCTCTGCCATAGGTACATGTAGTAACAGATGAGACCTAGTGGGATTTCAGACATAAAAACCATGCAGACATGTTCCTTCTCGAGGCCCTTTTCTGCCTGCCTGGCTTGCCCGCTGCCAATCAGCGGCAGACAAAGGACGGTGTTACGGATTCTAGAACGTCTTTCAGCGGAGGAGCTGAAGGGATGGGGGTGGGCGTAGCACTAGTGAAACACTTCTCAGCTATTGTCCAGTTGCCCAGTACTGTGTACTGGACGAAGCACAAAGGGCTCTTGGGGGGCCTTGGGGCCCTTGGCTGCTTGGGGCCCCTCGATACCTACTGGCCCTACTTCGTAAATACATCCAGATCTGATCCGTTATGTCCGATGGTCGGGACCAGGAAGACCCTGCCACACACCCCTTTGACTTCGCCTTGCACCGATCCCCGTGTCCAGTGTGCTTGACTCTGACTAGGTGGCGCTTACAAATCGGAAAATTGCCTGCCTTCTGCCCCCCTCTCTTGAATTCCTTCCATCGTGAGAAGGCCACCACCGTCCAATACCTACCTTCAACCACTGCTGGAACTACACACACACACAAGCCTGCCACCTTGACACGCTGTCCCGTCCTGTCGACCGCGAGGGGTGTGTCAACAGTGTGTCCATACGTGAACTCCCACTAATCGAAAAATCAGGCAAGACCGCCACTCCTACCGTTTTGTCCCTCCATCTCCACCATCCCAGCCTCTACCTAGCTAGACCCTTGGAGGCGTATCTTTCCGAGATCTTCCTCTTTGTCCGATTTGGTTGTGCATAGTCGTTCGACCTTGGAGGGGCAACAATTCTGTCTATCTCGAAGGCTTCAAGGCATACGTCAGCGTTGTCCACCACGATTGCTGTGGTTGAAAGCACCATTACGCCCTAGTTACGAGGCCACTGTCGTCAGTGACGTCGACTCCCACCGCTGACGCGACAAGCCGGCTGGGAAGGTCGTTCGGCCAATTCATTACGCCCACGGCAGATGATCTGAAAGCCCTTAGCTAAAGCCACTTAACATTTTGCAATCTATTCGTTGTTAAATCAATTATAATGGCTTCGGCTCATTCACACATCCCGCCCAACTTCATCCTCACTCCTCAGCAGCAAAACCTGCTCTTCCGTGCCCTCACTTCCAATCAGGGAAACTCCAACCAGTCAAGCAATGCCAAGAACCAGAACAACCCGCTGTCAATGTCGTCTAGTTCTTTGACAACCTCCCCTGCCCAGAACCACAAGGAAGGAGGCTTCGATGCGCCGAACGGGGCCCACGAGAGTCCTTTCTTGGATTATGACTATGATCTAGGACCCGACAGTAGCTTCGATTTCGACTTCAGCAATGATGGATCCAAGATGATCGGCGATTTTCCGGATACTACGTCGCCAACAAAGTCCGACTCGAAGCCTAGCTCTCCCGACAACGACACTTCAGATAAGAGGAGTCATCCTGATGATGATGAGGAGGACGAACTAGAAGACGGCGGGGGCAAGCGGAGAGAAAGTGAAAGCAAGGTTCCCAAGAAGCCAGGCCGTAAGCCCCTCACAAACGAGCCTAGTTCGGTGAGTCGCCGCCATCAGGCAAAATACCACATATGCCACAGTGAGTATCCGTTCTAACAGACCACTAGAAGAGGAAGGCCCAAAACCGTGCGGCACAGCGCGCTTTCCGGGAGCGCAAGGAGAAGCACCTGAAAGATCTCGAGACGAAGGTAGAGGAGCTCGAGAAGGCCTCCACGACGGCAACCCATGAGAATTCACAGCTGCGTGCTCAGATCGACAAGTTGACCACAGAGTTGAGCGAGTACAAGAAACAATTGACACTGTTAAAACACACTCGTCCTGCTTCAACCAACATGCGGCAGGGCCAAGGGTTCGGCAACGGTGCCATCCAGCATCTCGGCGACGTCAACTTCCAATTTGAATTCCCCAAGTTCGGCGTCCTCCCCGGGCCCCAGAGCTCAAACGTCAACGGCACTAAGAAATCGACGTCTTACCCCTCACCACCTTCCGGCGTCAGTCCCAATAGCCAGAACAGCCCAACGGAGAAGTCCAAGGATTCGGCCGGTCCTAACACCAGAAAGAGCCGGGAGAATTCTGACACACAGTCGAGGGAGAACCTGTCCAAGTTCTCAGGCGTCTTCAGCCACTCGTCTCCCTATGACGGCGCATACAACGGATCAAGGACCAGCTTAGAGTCGAGCCGCAATAGTGTCAATGGGGCAAACACTGGATCACCTTCCTCGAGCTCGAATTCCAATATGGGGCCCAGTTCTTCCTGCGATACTTCTCCTGAGCCGACCACACAGTCCCCGTTGGGATTCAAACCTGTGGATACGTTGACTACGATTGGTGAAGAACAGCCGTCGCTGACAAGTGACAACATGTCTCGTAAGTGAACACCAGGCTACACCACATGATACACACTACCCAGTCTTTAGAACTAACAGAATTCAACAGATTTCGGCAACTTGGGTAACTTTGATTTCTCCAACTTCGACTGGATGTCGCAGCACAATGGAGGCCACTTTGATCCCCAGCTATTTGGTGATTACCGGGAGCCCCAGGACAACATCCTCGCCAACACGACTTTCGATGACACTTTCTTCAATGACGCTTTTGACGCCGACTTCACAACGCCATTTAACGTGGCACCCAGCCCACAGGCTCCCAAGAAAAACCTCATTGCCGAGATCGACGCGAAGAAGGAGTCGGACGACAACATCGTCCAGAGCAGCAATGGGAAGCTGCTTACTTGTAACAACATATGGTACGCGATGTGTTCGACGCCGGGGGGGCCATACACTAACAGGATGAACAGGGAAAAGCTACAGACCTGCCCAAAGGTGCAGTCGGGCGACCTCGATCTCGACGGCCTCTGCTCTGATCTGCAGAAGAAGGCCAAGTGTGGCGGCACTGGCGCCGTGGTCGACGAGCAGGATTTTAAGGCTGTCATGACCAAGTACCTGGGCCACGACGGGAACTGCCCGAAGGAGTCGGCCCAGTAATTCTCTTTGAAGGGTGTCACTGAAGGCCGCCTGGGCGAGAAGTAGTTGACGAATTGTGCCACCACCACCACCATCAGCATTGGGTACGGCTTTGGAGTCCTTAGGAGATTTGGGTATATACCCCCTGTTTTTGACCAAACCAACCGGCCGTGTTACGAGACTATTGAGGCATTTCTCGCAAACCAAACAAGTGCAAGGAAATAAAAGTCGGCAAAATTAGGCAACATGTAAAGGGATAGGGAAATGAAATGAAATGGAGTTTTCTTTTTCTTCTTTTAGTTGTACCGAGGGGAAGAGGAAGGGGAAAATCAAAGTTTAGGTTTCCGTCCGAAGGTCTCTTCTCTCCTTTCCACTCCTCTCTTCTTACACGCACATATACGCACACAGACCTGCCCATCGTGGATTAGGGAGTTCGGGGTTCGGGTACAGAACATGCGGCCCGCAAGCCGCAAGAAAAATCGGAGGACTGTGTAGAGTCTAGGCGGTGGGATTTCAGACCCGGGATTGGGAAAGGGGCAAGATTGAAGCAAGAGGTGGATGGGACGAGCGAGGATACGTAATGAACGAACGGCATGGAACAAAGATCCGCCTCGCGTACCGCCTCCTGCTTGGCCCGCGTGCATATTGGGGGTCACGGCCACGGCGGACGGATGGTTGATGACAATGGCGATGATCCTGGCTTTCGGAACAGGGGACTGGCCCGGACCGGACTTGACTGGACTGGACTGGATTGGGACTGGGTGGCGGAGACTTTCGGTTCGAGATGCGTCGTCTACCTCTCTTTTACGTAGGGCTTATGACACAATTGAAAGTCACGATTCTAGGATTTGGGCGATGTCTACATGTGACATTTGGAGCGTGAAGTGCCAGCACACATGGATACTGAGGACATATTCCCAATGTTAGAGCCACGATATGCCGATCTTCGGCGTGCCCAACACAGGTACATTTCCTGTCGAAAGACTGGTATATGGACTGGCATGCGTTGTTATAGGCATATAGCTCTTATCAGGATGGCCTCGGCATAATAGTCTCTTTTACCGCTGAGAGTTTCGCCCTCGTCCTACCATCTACCCGTCTAACGACTTGCAAGTAGGCCGGTTGACTACCTAGGTAGTTAGTTAGCTACCTGCTAGCTAGCTCATAATGTTAACTCTAAACCGGCCTCACATGATATAGCATTTCCTCAAGGCCTAGCCGGAAGCTTCGGGTTACAATTGGAACTACCTAGCCCGGGCAGCCGAGGAGATATGGGGTAGCTACCTCTGGTATAGTATGCGTCAGGTCAACTAGCTTGAATTCTATTACTATGTGAAAGGACGGGGATCAGCAGGCCCCGGTCTCCTACGTTGTTTAGGTCGTGGCCTCTCCTATCCTGGCACTATGGGAGAAAGATCATCCACCCTCACCGGAGAAGCTTCCGTCGACTAAATCCCCGGATCCGGCGTTGGCGTACTTCGTAGGTCTACCTAGCCCCCCCCCCCCCCCGGTTCGTGCTCACGACAGCCCCAGATACCTCCTCCTATTCCGGGGACCACCACCGCCAGCCACGCACGACTCCTCGAAAGGGTGGAAGGAGAGAGCGTCTTCCCCGCCATTCCCCACAACGGACTCTCAGGGCAGCACTGACAGGAACGGGAAAGAGCCAAGGGACGATCGGGGATCGGCCCAGGGACCGCTCGCGCCTCGACCGACCAACCAACCAACCAACCAACCAGCCAACCGAACGTAGCTAACTGACTGACTAGGTACCGAGCGACCTAGTTAGCCAGGTCCACGCGCTCCGCGGGAAAGGGCTGAGAGGCCAAGCTGCTCGCGTCGTCGGCGTGCGCCGTCGTCCCGGACGGCGCCGACGGCGTCAACCCGCACACACACGCACATACGCACACACACACACCTAGGCCGGCCGGCCGGGTCCACACGTACGGGGAGGCATCTCCGAGCCTCTCTCTGCCAGTTCCCCGGGAACGGGGTAACTGAAATGGCTTGTTTTTGTTTCAGAGAAAAAAATATCTAATCTTTTAGACAGAAAAAGAAACACAAGCGCGGGCCTTGATGGCCGGGCTGCTCGTAGTGTAAGGCTTTTATCGGATGATGATCCTAGCCGACGGTAGGTGGTGCTGTGCTGTTTTGTCGATATAGTATCTCAGAAGACTAACTAGACGGTCTTCTAGGATCTCAGAGGCTCCCCCCCAAGCCATAGGACAGGGTCTCCCCTCGTTGCCTTCAACGAGTACCGCCCGCCTCAGGCGCTTTTTCGCATTTCTATGCGCTCCTTGCCGAGCGATGGTTGTCTCGTTCCCTGGCGCTGAACACGGAACAGTATATAGCATTAGTTAAACAATGGGGTACTTGTTTCGATACGTGAGGCTATCGGGTTAGCGTCCTGTGTGAGTAACAGGTCCTAAGTCAGTTACTACTGTAATCAAAGCTTCAGTACATGTAAACGCTTCCTCCCCACTCTTTCCCTGTCGACTACCTAAGGTATCTCTTGAACTTGAGCTCCACGCTCGTGTTCTCAACACCGGATAGGAACTAACCAGATAGATGAATAGGACTTAACACGTGGCAAGTCTGCGTGGCCTGCAGGTCTAACTAACTAAGGGACATTCATATAGTGATGGCCGAGCTTAAGTATTTCCGACGGCTTCAGGAAGAAAGGCACATCAACATCGCTAACGAAAGGTGTTCGCCCGTCACGGACACGGACAAGAGACGAACGATTATTCTAAACCGGTCCAGACGACGACGTCGCGCTGCTGAATCTATTTGAAATTTCATTGGTATTTAAAAGAGCTCCCAGACAGCCAGCCTAGGTAGCCCGGACAGACAAGCCTGAACACCAAGTCCCCCAACCCGCCCATACCAACCAACGCCATAGGTATATGCCGTATGTGTAATGTTATGTACGTCCGTCTCCTTCATCGAGTACGAGTGGCACTGCCCACCCCCTCCCCCCCGTTCCCTCCTTCTGTAAGCTATGATTGCCAGACGATAAACCAGAAAATGTTCGGTCCAACCTTGGCGTACTTTGAGCGCATCGTGGTTCTGAGATCAAGCAATGTCATTGTTAGAGCGGTCCCATTGAAACGAGTCCACCGTAAGATAAGTTAGTTACGCGCTGCTGCTTCGCAACGCCAACTAGTTTTCTTGATGGGAAGCCAGGGCTGTGCGATTCCAGGGTGAACCGGCTTTGCGGTGTCCACTGAATTTGTTTTGTTTTTTCTTGAATGAACCGCCCCTTCCCTTCCCCTAGGCGTCAAAATGGCTTTAATGTTCGAGTTTCATCTACTGATCGTAAATAAGAGATTCGGCTAGATTTGGAGCCCGCTGGAACGTAGAAATGGTCGTGAGACTGAGTTGAGTCGATTTGCCCGCCGATGATTGATCTGCTGAAGGCCCCCCAAAAACGTACTCCCATATTAATAGGAGCAGCCAGCCGCACGTAGTAGATCCGCCCTGGATAGAGAGTGGGTATAATAACCGCATAAGCCCATGGAAATATCATAAGTTACCAAAACCCACCGATACGCGCGGAATATCCAGGGGAAAAAAAAAAAAAAAAAGCCTCCTCAACCGATGATTTGCCGTGCTCCTTCTTTACCCAGGACACCTCTCTCTTTCGGTTTGGGACTATGACCCCTTTTCTTCCGGCCAAAAATGCCGAAAACGCCGCCTCCCGAGCTGGACTTCTCATCCCCAGCGTGGGCTGCATCAGCAGGCAGAGTGGTATCTCTACGAGCTAGGTCGGACCAGCTACCCGTATCTTCCAGCGTTACAGATATGCCGCCAGTCGGCGACTTGACCCCAATCCCTGATTGCTGGCCGCTGCCGCTGCCCTTGCTATACGCCCTATGATATGATGGCAATGGTGGGGGTGGCATTCTTGGCGCGTTTTTGGTCGAGCGGCCGCTATTCAAAGCCGGCGAGTCTTGAAGAGGCTTGTATATTGACTGGGCTGCGCCATTGGGTGGTGGAGCCGCCGTCGCTCCGTCAGTAGTTATAGCTTGAGGCTCCAGATTCTCCTGCGCTGGGGCAGCATCGGCCTTAGGCTCGTCGTCTGACATAGAGGTAATCCTGTCTCGGGGTTAGCTAGAGCGCGGCCAAGGGTTCCAAGAAAAGCAACAGAGGGACGAACTTCTTGTAGGCGGCCAGTGTGTAGTCGAATGGTTGGAAATCCCGCTCGATCGTACGGTATAGCTCTTCTTCCCGGATCTCCTTCTCAGTAGCGTCATCCTTCAGCTTCTCCCTGGGCTTTTGTCTCCGCGCCCTCGCCTCCAACGGTGCCTCTTCCAGCAACAACTCCTCGAGATCGTACGTAGCATCAAAATTGGTCTTATCGGCCGACGGGATAAACACAGGTTCCAGCTCCTTCTTCTCCAGGGCCACAAAGTCGAGTACTTGGAAGAAAGGTTCGTTGATGAAGCTCGACCAGGTGGCGCCGAGTCTCTTGTTGGGATCCGGATTCAGAGCTGAGCCGATAGCATATAGACAGGGTAGTGAGACAGGTGGTTGCGTGACGGGGAACTTCGGGTTGGCAGCGAGGATAACATTGGTCAAGGTAGACTCTGAGCCACCCTCGAAAGGCCTCTGTGATGGCAGTCAGCAGACTGGGAGGGCTAAGCGTTGTCGTCTTGCCTTTGTGACATACCTTATTGTATATGCATTCATAGAATAGTACCCCCAGCGACCACCAGTCGGCTCTTACATCGTAGCCCTTACCTGCGTAGACTTCCGGGGCAAGATATGCTAGGGTTCCCGACTTGCTCGTGAGAATCTTGCCGGGTATGATATCGGACGCGACGTTCTGGAGCGGCAGCGGTTAACGCCAAGAGCGGTAGGAAGTACAGGGGCCAGCTTACAAAATCGGTCAAATGGACATGGCCATCGGCATCTAAAAGCACGTTGTCTGGCTTTATATCTCGATGTATGATGCCCTGTCCGTGTATATACCTGAGCGCACAGCCCAGCTCGGCGATCCAAAAACGCACGGCGTCCTCGGTGAAAGTCTTCCTCGATATGTGGAAGCGAAGGTCGCCACCACTCATTAAATCAACGACAAGGTACCTGTTATGTGCGACCATTAGAGTCATGTGCTGGGCCGGTCGAACCAACAAGCAGTCTGGGAGCGTACATGTACTCGATATCCTGGAAGCTATAACGCAAGTTGCAAAGGAACGGGTGGTTCACATGCTCGAGCATGCGCCGCTCTCGTACAATATTCCGTACACTTTCGGACCGCACAACTACAGAGATGAGGGTTGAGTCAGTGATACGTTCAATGAGGAGTGGCCGGTTTATTTCTCGAAGGGCAACGCACCCTCATCTTTGCGGATGTACTTGAGGGCAAAGGACAGGCCGGTGTCTTTTCTTTCGACTATTCGAACTTTTCCAAACGCGCCCCTGCCGACAACTCGTAGCAATCGAAAGTGGTTTAGGTTCACTAGGAGGAGCCAAAGACTCTCAGTCAGCAAAGCATGCACATATAGCGACGTGTTAGGGAGGCATAGGCGTTTGACTGATAAGGAAAGTGGAACATCTGGGACAATTGGATCCCCTCTCAGGAGAGGTGGTAGCGTACCTTCGCCGTTGAGGTCAACGGGCTTGCCCTGGCTATTGCCCATTGGAAAAGAACGTCGCTGTTTGCTTGGAGTTGTTGCAATGCGGTTTGCGGTATTCAACACAGGGAAGATCCGGCGATCGTCGTTGACAGCGGCTTGGGGGTATTGGCGATTAGGAGGAGACCCAAGGCAGATGGGGGTGCCCAGACGAACGGAGTCTATGGCAGGAGTAAAGAGGGATTAGAAGGAGGTGACGAGTCCCCTGTGATGTTGTTCTAGCAGATGATAGGTTTGGAGGAATAAGAAGACAAAAGAATAAAAAGAACCAATGAAGCAGAATAGCTAAGGACGGCGTTGTACCAGTGCCGTGGTGTGCAGTGGTGTGTGGTGTGCAGTGCGCAGTGAGCAGTGAGCAGTGGCCGTAGCAACTGGAGCGCAGGTAGGTAGGTAGGTCGTAGGTAACTAACGTTGACTACCTCTCCTAATGCCCATTGGAACTGGAGGTACGAGTACCTAGCTTTGTAGGCGAGTAGGCAGGTAAAAGGCGTTCCCGGTGGTGGGAGTTGGTAATAGCGCAGCCAAGTCGCTCAAGACGCAAGGTTTTATGGGGCGTCCAGACAGTGAATTCAATTGGCAGGCCGCACCTGTGGAGGGGGCCTGAGAGGGCCCTGCGAGGGTCTGCGAGGCCCTGTGAGGGATTGCTTCACCGTGTGGCCAATGGGCAGCCGGAGACCCTCTTTTGGGGACCCGCCTTCGAAGACCCTCTTTTCTCTTTTGCGGAGCGGTGGGCAGAAGATCGGTTTCTATCCCCTGTTACATGTTGCATGCCTCCAGACCTCGTGGCTTACCTTCGTTCACGCAAGCCACGCAATATTCTACCCAACTACCCAGCTTACACGTTCGCCAAGGAAAAGGGGGAAGAAGAATAATGATCATTCAAATGAACTAGTTACTTTACGTTGGGCAGGTCTTCCCTGGATTACCACCGCCCTGGGCGGTCAGTAGTAGCCCACTAGCAGAGCGGAAAGTGATGAGAGAGAAAAAGAAGGTAAAAAGTAGACACCCAAAAACGGATTAGGGACAGAGCTCGTCGGTTTTTCCATATGTAATAAGGGGGGGTTGAGATGGACCCTGCAAGCCGTCTCCGTCACGATCCATCCCAATCCACGATAGTCGACAGTCTGTGCACCACAATAAAGGGTTGCCAATAGCCTCGCTGCCTCGGGGCTCATTTATCAATGACTGATTAGGTTACTACAACGTATAATCAAGCCGATTGATGGAGTTCAGTTCTCTCAGGAGAGTTGTTTAGGCCCCTACTTGCTTAGGTAAGTATTGTTTCGTTTACTCCAACATACAAAAACGTCAGAGTTCCAATACAATGGAAAGACGGTACAAGTAGTTGAGAGTTCCATAACACTACGTGTAGACACAACTCCACCAATCACCGTAGAAAGTAAGGCCGGCAAGTATCAAGTCGTGAATGTCGTCTACCTGCTGAGTGGATAATCAGCGCAAATTGCGTTACCGTGCAACTTCCTTCCGAGAGTGTGTGTACTCCTGTATTGTCATGGGCATTCCTTGATAGAAGAAGCACACGTCAACGTGATCCAGTAAGTCACCCGTGACAAGGAGACCTTTCTATGTTACATGACGTGTATGCGTCTATACGTCTATTCACTGTAAGTTGGCTGAGTCAGAGTTGATTGAGAGTCGTAACGTTTGTACGCCTCGTCTCAATATCCGTACATAGTGACAACAATACAGAGCTGTGACCAAGCAAACTGCCCCTATATATATGAATATCGGTTTATTTATAGTACATTGCAGTTCCGTGGAATGCGACACTCCAGAAGTGCAAGTCGTCATTGGTAAAGCCAATACATATGATAGATGAACGTACGGAGGTGCCTTTCAAAAGTCGTGACCATACTAGGACCCCTGCTGGTTGCCAACCAGTTGCAAGACTCCTTGTTGCAGCTGACAGGATATGTGTGAATTGAAGCCTCCACACAGTCTTTTTGGCCCTAAGGCTACAGTGAAGCTTGCGCTATAAGAAGTTAGTTGCTAAATTTTAGTGGAGTGCGTGCTATAAAGCCTTAATTATCCACTGTTTATCGGATTTAGCGCATACTGTAGCCGGAACCTGCGTTGACAGCTGTGACGGGAGATCTTGCAACTGCTTGACAACCAGCAGGGGTCCTAGTATGGTCAAGACTTTTGAAAGGCACCTCCGTATTGAGTACCCTTTGGCCCTTACAAGGAACAGCTAACACACGGACCAACGGGCACTCGGGTGGTTGTATGTAAACTAACTTCACACACGACAACCACTACAGCTACCTGTAGGTATGGTTGGTGATAAGATCCTGGTTGGTAAATCTGTATCGCAAAAGGTCTGTCTACTATGGGAACTAGGTAGTTAGAAGTCCTAGATCTTTCTAGTGGGATAACCCGACAGGGATCCTTTCATTTGGCAAGGCACCAGGTATTCACGAAGAGCAGTACCAAACCTTGAGCAAATGGCAGACAAGGCTGGCTGATAGGAAGTCGGTATCAAGGGAAATTGTCCAAGCGCTATCTACATACTCGCATACATACGTACATTGTAAATCTTGGTACGTAAGCAGATAAGTCAATATCGGCCGAGAGCTGGTCGATGGGGATGGCGTCAAAGAGTTTAACGATGATCTACTACTACTTATTTACGTTGTACATACGTCCACGCCAGCCACGCCTAAAGTTGGTGGTACCGTGGATCGCAAGGATGAGCCGAAACAACAACGTGGGAACACACAGTTTGTGGCCATGAGGCGCAGCGGCTCGGTGCTCACGCACTCCATCTGCTGCCCATGCGTGCCGGCGTTGCCATGAGGGGAAATCGACATGTGTAGCCAGTACTACGTAGTAGCTTCTGCATAGAAGCAAAACACTGGAGCCTGGTCAGTCAGCCCCCCGTGACCAAGACTTCCGGCATCCCATCCAATCCCTCCGACCCCTCCTGCGATCTCACACCCTTCCGCCGACCCAGCACGCGTAGTGCCGTCTGTTAGCCTACAGTAGTGGTTTTCGAACACGGCTTGCAGGAGCTTGATAGCAGCCTAGAACAACCCGGCCACAGACTATAGGTCAGTAGGTAGTTCGTCTGCTAACTCTAGTTGTATCGGCCCTTCGCCCATTCTCACCATGGCTCACCATAGCTCACCATGCAGCCACGGCCATGCTGCAAGATGGGCTTAGGGAGTAGAACCGCTAGCGCTGGCAGGAATTGAACCTAACGACTCCTAATTCCCCCTGGAACTCTAGGTTATATACTTAATCATCCTTATTATATGGAGGTATGTGAATTTGCCTATCTGCGGTAATATATATCATCCACCATTTACATGTCTAACAGCAGTGGTACCAATCCTAAGCTTAGCGGATCAACTAGGCGATCTATCTGTCCATGCACATAGTATGTGCAGGCAGATTCAAACAGCGCGTCTAATATAGTACCTATGCAGGCAATCATTTCGGACTGCCCGAACCTGTTTCAACCACTTGTTTTTTTCTTCCCCTTCCTATGTAGCCGCATAGACGTCTACTGTGTACCACGCACAGTACTCCCCGACGACGCGTATCTATGTGGGGGACAAGAGAGATCAGAATGTGAATTGTCATGTGAAATCCCTGCGACGTCTGTTCTCCGAGCTCTCCTCGATGCCAGTAGTAGATTATGTATGTACATCATAACTACCCGGGGTTTATTATTATCGACGCTACTACGCTGTAGCTCTTTACCACGCTGCCACGGCCCGACATTCGCATCTGCGCCCATACCTGGTAGGCGCCCGTCCATCGCGTCCTCTTCCCCAAACGTGTGCATGCACCTGGGGCACCTTTTTATTTGGATGATCCCTGTTTCCCACGTTCTGCGTGCCCCGGTCTGTCCCTCAGCCCTTGCTTGGCTATAAATTGACAATTCCAAAGCTGAGGCGGAAAATTCCTTCTTTCGGTCTCCTTGCAAGTGTGAAACGGGAGCCACATTATGGGTATGATGATGCGGAAACCTCCCGTTGAAACAGCAATTAGCGGTGACGCCCGCCCGCCACCACACAATGTCAGATCCCGCTATGGAGAGTATTGGCGGGGAGAGCCCACATGGGTGTGTAAGTACACAGGCTGACAGGTATTCATAACTACATTCCAAATCATACATGATCACATCGAAATACAAATATTCTTAGATACCCGTGAACGCGTTGAGTCGCAAGTCCACATAAGCATCCGAGATCACATAATTTCAAGCACTACGACGCACTCTCGAGAAGAAGTCGGTAGTTAGACCAGAAGACGCGGAGGATCTCTGGCAGCTGGCTCGTACAGGCGGTAAACCTACACACGTGTACCTACCCGTAACGGGACAGGACCTACCTTGCGAATCTTGAACGCAGAAAGCACACTAGTCGTGCATCCCTTCTAGAATCCTTCTATTTTGGGGTCCCCGTCGCCTCGAAGGAGGCGCCGGAACCAAAAGCTGAGAGTGAAAGGGGCGCTAGCCCCCCGGCGGCAGCAGCAGCAGCAGCCTCATGCTCTCCTCCACTACTACCACCATCACCACGTTTTTTTCATCAGGCCGCATCCCATCCCATCCCAGGGGGGATCCTTCGGGGGGCTCGGCGTTATCCTATTCCCCAATCAGGAACTGCCCGCTTTCCTCCAGTCAGTCTGACGGTTACATACGCGGGCAGATCGTCTGTTCCCCCCCGTAGGTTAGTACTACGTACGACAAGATTCGCAAGGCGCCGTGGCCCACTTGGACTCTAGACGTCAGGAGAACCGGTGTATGTACATGGAGCCGTAGGCACGTGTGTACGCCGTGATAGACAGACACGGATACTAGGTCTATTATTAGTAGTCCGTAAGTGGGTTAGTTTACATATTCGATATACTTCACGCGTGTAAATTAGCTAGGTTAATACTGGTATTTGTCACCATCGTATGAGAACGTCGTAGTGGTGTTACCCGATGCCCTTTAGTTTAACGAGTTAAAAAAAAATTTAAATAAATAAATAAATAAAGGTCCTAATACACATAATACCTGACACCCTTTCCAGCCCTATTGTTGGTCGGTGAGGCCTGTTCTTATACCTAGACGTCAGAGAATGTGGATGGCAAGCAAGACTATGTAGAACCTCTCAGACGAAGGGTGGCTCATTATGCAGTTGGTTTGAAAGGAAACGACTTAGCGGTGACCATAGTTGAATGGCATTTCTGTCAGTACTTATGACACGTCGCCTTTCCCTGAGTCCCATATTCCAAATTGTCACAAACCAATGTCCTACACCGAGTAAGATATTACAGCTCTTCCTGACTCATCTTTCTGAAACACACCACGTGGTAGCCATGCCATACATATCGAACCCTCGCAATGTGAACCATGCCGTGTGAGTCATGAGTTTCTGCCTGAAGGGCGCCCTAGTTCAGAAGCTTGCTACGAGATATGACTGGCCTGGGCGTATAGGCTACCAGTTGACTCGGACCATTCCGGTGAGCCTTCTACAGGCAAAACGCGGCTTCTATTGACCTTCAATTATATTCATTAATAGCTGAACCTTTTGTTTCACTGGTATGGGATTATCGCTCGAGCTTGGGGCTACTGCAGCTTCTTACTACGAAGACAAACCAGAACATGATTCTAATCGGCAAACACCCCTCAGCCCCTTCCCGTGCGAAATGTCAGCAACTGGCGATATCTATGCCATACAGTAAGCCTCTCATGCTACTTGAAGACTAATTTCAAGGCTGGGATATAGGAGTTGTTAGACAATTTGTCATAATCCTACTATTGTGTCAGAGCAGCAGCTCCCCCCACCCCCCAAGGCCCTGGCTGGGCTGGAAGCCCCTTATAGCCACGGAGAGCCCTAAGTTTACGCACGGCGTGCACTGCTGGATCTTTTATTGGGCCTATTAACTCAGCGGTCTCAGGGCTGCCACTGTGACACAGTGGAGATAGACCTTGGAATGATGAGAAGCCCTGTGACTCTTGGCCTAGATGACCGTCAGTGGCCCCTGAAAAGTGCAAATCGTATCCATAGGGCTGACAGTAGGTAAATGAACATTCTGAAGACTGGTAGTACTTGTCACTTTGAAGAAATAATATACCATGGCCCCATTATGTAGCTCTATTGATTATATAGCTTCGGCGTTGTTTGCCAGGCCCTTACCTAGGTGCTACTAAGTGTAGGAGACTACTTGAAAGCTAGGTGATGGTTTATAGTATATTCGTAGCTGTAACTCGGTTGATGGAGAAGGAGGAGGTATCAGCAATAGTAACATTCAACGTTAGGGAGACTCTATTCAAGCTAGCTATACACGTATCCGCCCTTAAGGCACAGGGGCGTGCTCGACTAGGTCTTATCATATATACATGCAAATACACCTCTGATGTTATCCTATGTGAGGACCTGTTATAGATGTACGTCTTGTCATCTCTTTCGGGCCAATTTAGTACTGTATCTAACCAAGTCAACCTTTAACCATATCCTCAGTATCATATCGTTCCGTGTGATGCGCTCTCCCATTTACCACCGTTATACATATCTCTACTCCCAGCCCGCCTGTATCGACTATGTCCCTATCGAAATGTTACCGAGTCTGGGGTAGGGACATACATAGTTCATGTGTCAATGGGCATGTCGAGGTATGCGAGAATACACGGTATCTGTTCAGTTTATCCGATTGATGGATCAAACTACGACCCGGACACGCATTCACGATCTAAGCTTTATACACGGCCATGAGAAACTTCCCAGGCAGATTATGGCTGAAGCTTTCCGTCATTCAGTTAGGCATTGGCTTTCTTAAAAGACTCCTAGTTTACTCTCACGTACGTTGATTCATCGGTAATACACCCCATCGTCGTGTAAGCCTGGGTCGAAATAACTCCGAAGCACTACCTTCGATAGAGCATCGAGGCTCCTCCGTACATCCTTGCAAATCGTCCGCATTCTCCTTTATATCGTTTTGTATTAGGAATGAAACATCACCTTGCAATCGTTTAGAGGCGTTGGGATATATCATACACATCGCAATATGATGTACTGGCATTTGGCTCAGTACGCTTGATGCAAAAGAACTTGCCCAGTGTGCTGCTCAGGGGATAAATATAGCTGGCTAGGCTGCCACGTCCACTGGTCTAATCTCCATACCCAAGCCCAGGGCCGCCTGTACGAACTTTAGGCAGTAACGTACATGCGTTCAGTGCCGCTTACTTGCCTTATGGTATGAGCAAAGTTAGACACGCATACATGCAAAGTCATCGTTGCGAATCCCGTGCCTGAGGAATGGGCCTGCCTCATGTTGCATATGTGTGTCTGCACGCAAGGATGTCGGCGTCGTTTCCGTTATATCCCCAGGGGATGGATGATCTGACTCGAGGATATCTCAACTCCGAGTTCGAGAAAAACAAGGATCTGGCTGTAACGGCCGTTATATCCAGCTATTCACATGTCAAATCCCGCCGCGATCTGCTCTTCGATCGAAGTAAGGGTGGACTAGACGCATATCCGCGACGCCAACCGGTATTGATCGCTCAGCCCAAGGTTGTATTGCCGTGGTGAATGACGACGCGGCGTTTCTTTCTATTCGATGTTCCCCAGAGGCAATAACAGCTCAAGGTCCACCAGAGTCATTGCGAGGAAGAAGATATACTCCTATAAGTACATAGCCGGCGTCATGTGAATATGCTGCTTATTCACGCTCCCCGTCAACTCTGCACAGGAAATCCCACACCGGGGTTGTCAAGGGGTAGTTAGTAGGGATAGGCTCCTCTAGGATCTGCTATTACAGATATAGAATATATTACAGATCTCGTCCGTCCAACACCTACCGACAAGGCCCCACTCGTGCAGGTGGATGCTTGATGATAGGCGGTAGCGTCATAATCTGTGTTGGCGTGTAAATGCACACAAGACGTATAGCTTCGCTGTCTGCTATTGTCTCAGCACCAAGCACAGGGCTCTTGTCTTCGTGGACATGGAATCGAGCGGAAAGGCATAACGGTATTAGGCTTGAGGCTTTTTTTTGGGGGGAGGTCGACTGGATAGAATCTGGCCTCGCAGCCTCGACACGGGGTAGATTCTCGATGGAAACAGCGGTTGCTAGGCACTTGTCTTGGCTCTGGGGATCCTAACCTGGACAGTCTGATTTAGGTACGAGGATGGAATCATACGTTACTACACATCCCCAGACGAATAATGCTTGCCCACATATAGAGCAACGATCATACGTAACAAAAAAAGGTAAATACTAATCTGCGTATATCAAAAACGCATGTCCATGCAAATAAATCCAATGTAAGTACCTACCCGTACTATGTAGTTCGTATTATTCTGTTGCCGCTTGAGCCTCACTAGTCAGAATGCCCTGACTAAATATTTCATGCCTTCTTAGATAATGGTCTGATCGGGTCCCGCTGCTAGTGGCACGAGAGAAAACCAGTCGATTGGAATCGCCTTTTCTAGGCAGTCTTGGACCCTTCGAACAAGGGGAAAACAACCTGCCCACTACCAGATACCTATTCCAGCAGCCTGCTCGTAGCCAGGTATGTCGCCAGGTAGTCCCTGCCAACCCCCGAATGAGGTGGCACCCGCAGTCTTCGGCGAGGACCTATACCTTGGAACGGGAGAACTTCATACATATAACACGTCCACAGTCGGCATATGCTAAATCGGTTCGTTCGCGCGACTTGACATGAAGTTCACACCAGTATTTATGTAACAGGGCCGATGCGCCGGAGAAGCCAGATACCGGACCGCAATCGCAGCATCGCAGTGAGGCAGCGGTATGAGGTAAAAAGCCGTGAGGCCAATTGCATTGTCTGTGATTCCAACGGTGGCTCCTGGAGCCCCGCTGGGGAGCCAGTGGTTGTCTTTCTCCGCGGCGCCACCGTCGTACGCTCGATCCGGAAGACCAGGGCGCCGCTGATTGGCCCAGTCGACTTTTCCTGGATGGCCCTTATCGATCCCGACCCAGCGGGTTGCCGTGTCGTGCCTCGCGACCTACTCCAGAACACAACAACATCTTCCGATCCAGAAAAGAGGTAGTAGGTTAGGAGATTTCGGCTGTCGAAAGGGGGCCGTGGAGATGCTTCATCCCGGGCCTGGCCGTTGACCACTCCCCGAGCGAACTCCAGGCCAAGCCCTTGTCTGCCCACCCCCGTGGCCAATGATAGCCATGCATAATCCAGTTGTAGTCAGCCATTCTCTCGTGCCAATCTATTGGCAGCTCTGCCTCGATGTTAGACATTCTCCAAGTTCGGAGATGCGCGCCTGTGTCATCGACGAGATCGTACCCATACTTAGGTAAGTAGGTTGGACATGTTCTACTGTCTACCGTCTATCTGGCATTAGCCGTGTGTTCGTCTCCCCTCCTGGGTTCGTATAACTCTCCTCTTATTTGCCTTATCGCTTCCCTCGCATATTCTATCCCTCCTCTCTCTATCCTACTTCTAGCGAGTTGGTGTGTACATGTATTTCCTGGAAATAGGGTTTCTGCGACCAGGGTGAAGCAGTGAATGTCAATTGCTTCAAGATGGGTGCCATTAAGCGAACAAAGCTGGTCGTTGTCGGCCTGGGCATGGTCGGCATCGCATTCATGTAAGTCATATCTTATTTGACAACACTGAAAAGTCATTCCAAGTCTCTAATCTATCTCTAGAGAGAAAGTCTTAAAGCTCGATGCTAGAGCCCGCGAGTATGATATCATGGTCATTGGCGAGGAACCTCATCTAGCATATAACCGAGTTGGCCTCACCAGCTTTTTTGAACACCGAAAAGTTGAGAACCTTTATCTAAATCCTGAGGAATGGGTAAGTCTGGAAGTTAGCCCGGAGTGATCGCCGTTGACATGGTGATGCAGTATGCTTCGTATGCCCCTGACAACAGACTGAACTACCACTTGAATACGCTGGTTACTTCCATCGATTCCACGAATAAGACCGTGACCTGCGCTAACGGCGACGTGGTCCCGTACGACATCCTAGTCCTGGCGACCGGTTCTGATGCCGTTCTTCCGAGACACACGCCCGGTTATGCCGCAAATGGAGTCTTCGTCTATCGGACAATCGAGGACTTACAGAAACTTATCGCTCACGGAGAGTCGCATACGGGGACAGTCGGCACTGTCGTCGGCGGCGGCCTGCTAGGTCTCGAAGCGGCGAATGCTATGATGGACCTGAAATGTTATGAGAGGGTTACGCTTATAGAAACGCACCGATGGGTGTTGAGCAGACAGCTCGATGCCGAAGCCGGCGGCTTGGTTGTCGAGAAGGTTACGCAGCTAGGAGTCGACGTTCGGCTGGGCAAGAGAGTGGGAGAGATCCAGACCGACGAAGCGAACAACGTATCGGGCGTCCTCTTCGAAGACGGCGAGAGGCTGGACTGTTCGACCGTCTGCTTTGCCATCGGCGTGCGGCCACGGGACATTTTAGCGAGAAATGCCGGCATCAAGTGCGCGGATCGCGGCGGTGGTATTCTCGTCGACAACGACCTAAAAACGAGCGTTCCGGATATTTACGCCATCGGTGAATGTGCAAGCTGGGAGCACCAGTCGTTCGGCCTGATCGGTCCTGGTATCGAAATGGCCGACGTTCTATCCTTCAACCTCACGCAGGCTAAACTGCACCAGCCGAGAGTGTTCAAGAGGCCTGACCTGAGTACGAAGCTCAAGCTCCTCGGGGTTGATGTGGCGAGCTTTGGTGACTTCTTTGCCGACCGAGACGGCCCCAGTATGTTGCCCCCGAAGGCGGCTGCTGCTGCTGCGAAGAAAATAAAGGAGGACCATTGCGCCGTCAAAACAGTTATCAATGGCCTGCCGCCGCCGCCCGTTAAAGCCCTTACGTATAAGGACCCTTTCGCCCAGGTGTACAAGAAGTACCTGTTCACGCCCGATGGAAAATACCTCCTTGGCGGCATGATGATTGGCGATACGAGCGACTATATCAAGCTGGTACCCATGGTGAAGAATCAAAAGGAACTGGAGATTCCTCCCGCACAGCTCATTCTCGGCGCAAAGAAGGAAGGCGACGATGGTACAGACGATCTCGACGATAATACCCAGATCTGTTCGTGTCACAACGTTTCGAAAGGCGACATTGTCAACAGCGTCAAGGAAGGCAAATGCAAGACGGTGGGCGAGGTCAAAACATGCACCAAGGCGGGTACCGGTTGCGGTGGCTGCGTTCCTCTCGTTACCAGCATCTTCAACAAGACGATGACGGATATGGGTGCCGAAGTCACCAACTTCCTGTGTGCCCACTTCAACTACTCACGGGCCGATCTCTACAACATCATTATGGTGAAGAAGCTGACGACACTGCAAGAAGTCATGCGAGAGGCGGGAAACGACAAGAACTCGGATGGTTGCGAGGCGTGCAAGCCGGCTGTAGCGAGTATTTTCGCCTCCTTATGGAACAAGCACGTCATGGATAAGACTAGACATGGTCTACAAGACACCAATGATCGGTTCCTAGGAAACATCCAACGCAACGGCACTTTCTCTGTAGTACCCCGTGTCTCGGCTGGCGAGATCACGCCAGACAAGTTGATCGTCATCGGCGAAGTTGCGAAGAAGTACAACCTCTACACAAAGATTACCGGTGGCCAGCGCATAGACATGTTTGGAGCCAAGAAGCAAGATCTGCTTGATATCTGGGCCAGACTGGTCGAGGGCGGTATGGAGAGCGGCCACGCGTATGCCAAGTCATTGCGTACCGTCAAGAGCTGCGTTGGCACTACGTGGTGCCGTTTCGGCGTCGGGGACAGCGTGGGCATGGCCGTCCGTGTCGAGGAGCGATACAAGAGTATCCGTAGCCCACATAAGATCAAGGGCGGTGTTAGCGGTTGCGTGCGCGAGTGCGCCGAGGCTCAGAGCAAGGAGTAAGTCCATCACTTTCACACTTGAGCGTTATGCCAAGATAGCATATGCTGACAAATTATAGCTTTGGTCTCATCGCAACCGAGAAGGGCTTCAACATCTTCGTCGCGGGTAACGGTGGCGCCAAGCCGAAACACGCCGAGCTCCTCGCCAAAGACGTTCCACCACTGGAGGTCATCCCCATCCTCGACCGCTACCTCATGTTCTACATCCGCACCGCGGACAAGCTGCAGCGGACGGCGCGGTGGATCGAGAGCCTGCCGGGGGGCCTGAAGTACCTGAAGGAGGTGATCCTCGACGACAAGCTGGGCATCTGCGCCTCGCTCGAGGCGCAGATGCAGGAGCTGGTCGACTCGTTCTTCGACGAGTGGGCCGAGGCGATCCGGGACCCGGCCATCGCGGGCAAGTTCCGGCAGTTCGCCAACACGGCCGAGACGGCCGAGAACATGGAGACGGAGACGGACCGCGGGCAGACGCGGCCCGTGTACTGGCCCAAGCAGTCGGCGGCGGAGGAGGGGGAGACGGACTTCAAGGGCCTGGGAGCGCGCTGGTCCGCCACCGCGTGGCAGCCCGTCATCGAGGCCGCCTACTTCGCCGGCGCCGACGACACGCCCAACGGCGTCAGCGCCGCCATCAAGCGCGGCGACACGCAGCTCGCGCTGTGGCGCGTCCGCGGGCGCTACTACGCCACGCAGCAGATGTGCCCGCACAAGCGCACGTTCGCGCTGTCGGACGGCCTCATCGGGCAGGACCTAGCCACCTCGCCTGAACCAGCAACAACGAAGAAAGAGGGGGAGGGGGAGGAAGAAGAGGAGGAGGAGGAGCCCTGCGGCGGCGGCAATGCTAAGAAGGCCGCCCCCTGGGTGTCGTGCCCGTTCCACAAGCGCAACTTCGACCTCGGCTCGGGCGGCTGCCGGAACGACGGCGCGCTGTCGATCGCGACCTTCGCGGCCGAGGAGCGCGCCGACGGCCTCATCTACATGAAGCTGCCGCCCGTCGCGGAGCTCGACGCCGCGCTCGGCACGGCGCGGTGGCGGGTCAAGAAGGCCGACACCGATACCGCTGACGCCGGTGAGGGTGGTTGTGGTGGTAATCCGTTCGCCGAGCTCGACCGCAGGATCAACTTCCGCGGCCACCGCGCCAAGAAGCCCGGCGCCCGCCCCATGGCCGACCTGCCAATGCGCAGGCCCGTCGAGGTGCTCGCCAGTGGCGGTGGCGGTGGGTGCGGGGGCGCGCCTGAGTGGTAGGAAGGTAAGTCAGGTAGGTTACAGAGATGGGCCGTGGGCGAAGGTGGGCTTGGAAGTGGAAGTGAAGAAAGAGCAATGGGTGTATATAGGTGACTCGTAACTACGGGGCGTTAGCGGCTTGATAATAGCATTTTGTGAGAAGGGTTGGGTGGGTTAGGTTGATGATCTATCATACTCACGGACTGACTAGAGGCTATGAGATACGGGGGGTTGGTAGATAGATATCATGTCGCATGCATTGTTCTGGTTATTGCTGCTTTGAGTTATACAGTCATATATCATACACGATGTCCAACTTGTCGCCGTTATTTTTTACCTTACCCTCCGTGACTAATGACTGGTCTCTGTGCTATGGAATTGTACATGCTACGGTAGATTCGGTATAGCGAGCTATTGTGATATTTTCATACTTCTGCTCTACCGTGTACCTACGTAGAAATCGTTCTACGCCAAGATCTCAAATAGTAGATGCCACATAGGCCTGAGCTCAATACAAGAACATATCGCTGTGGAATCAGACGAGACTGACCATAAGCAACCCCCTGACTATCTACCTCCTTATCTCCCATAGAAGCACACATATCAGCAGTCATACTACTGAGCCCAGCCAGCACTGAACTCGCCGCCTCATCCCCCAGCTACTCCCTACCGTAGCGCACCCAGCTTCGCTCCTTAGAGTATTCTAGGCTATTTATTGCCTCGACTGCCTCTTTTCCTCTTCCTACAGACCAGGCACCTAGTTAGTTACTTAGATAGATAGACACGTAGGTAACATGCAAGCAAAGCTACTAGCTACACATAATCATCCGACAAACGATCTGCCTCGTATTTACCTACTTACACCTACCTCGCCACCCCCCTCCGAAAGTTCATTTTCCATCTTTTCTCTCTCTCTCTCCCTCTCTCTGCAAAGAGAAAAGCTTCTCCTCGGGGCCTGCCTGTATGATGATGTAATGGGTCATCTTACCTATCTTACGTCCGTCCGTCCGTACGTACGTACGTACGTGCGCATGCATGTGTGTATGTATATATGTATGTTGGATGCATGTACATGGAAACTAGGTGCTTACCTACCTACCTATACTTACCTAAGCACTAATGGCCCTACCGTATCGTATGGACGTACATGCAACATCCATGCTACCTACCCGGGAAGGAAAATAAAATAAGCGAACTGTCACAAAACGCGTGCTGCTCCTCCTATGGACGCGTAGCTAAGTGGGATGGATAGGTTGCATAGCTACGTTGCCATTGGTCACGAGTACAAGCCTTATCTACGCCACTTGACATCTTCAAACCACCTACCTAGGTATCATGGATGCTCTCTAGGCACGACTACAGTAGCAGGCATATAACGCAACATATACGATGCGAAAGTAGCAAGGACCCAGGGAAGTTGGGGGATTTACGATCCATATGGAGGGAGGGGATGGGTGTTACAAGAAACTCGATTCATATTTTTCTTGGTCACTGCTTAACAAGGTATAATTGCCCTTTTTTCTTTTTTGCTTTTTCTCCAGACTGTCACACCGAAGGAGGTATATCTAACAAAACCCCAAGAGACCATTCAACCAGCCAAAAGCTGACAAGCTCCATCCATTACTTGACATCCATTGAAGGTCCGGGCGACGAGAGGGGGAGAGGAGAGAACAGTATAGGGGACGGGGGCTACCACTGCGGCCGCATGGCATGCCTGATGAACCATCTACACGAATAGACAAACTGCATCGCTCCGTTCATCGATTGGGATATAACATGGACCTGGCTTACTCCTCTCCCTCCATCGGAAGCTCCTCCTCGTACTCCTCCTCTTCCTCGTCGACACCGGCATCCTGGTATTGCTGGTACTCACTAACCAAGTCGTTCATGTTGGACTCGGCCTCAGTGAACTCCATGACTTCCATACCCTCACCAGTGTACCAATGCAAGAAGGCCTTTCGTCGGAACATAGCGGTGAACTGCTCGCCGATACGCTTGAAGAGCTCCTGGATGGCGGTCGAGTTTCCGACGAAGGTCGACGACATCTTCAGGCCACGAGGAGGAATGGAGCAGAGGGCGGTCTGGACGTTGTTGGGGATCCACTCGACGAAGTACGTCGAGTTCTTGTTCTGGACGTTGCGCATCTGGTCCTCAACCTCCTTCATCGAGACCTTGCCGCGGCTGAGACGTAGTTAGCAAAACCATTGATAGTAGCAGAAGTTCGGATATTCTCTTACAAGATCGCGGAACATGTCAGGTAGCGACCGTTTCGGAAGTCCGAGGCAGCCATCATGTTCTTGGGGTCGAACATCTGCTGCGTCAACTCGGGGACAGTGACGGCGCGGAAGGAGTAAGCATTACGGCTGGTCAGGGGAGCAAATCCGACCATGAAGAAGTGCAGACGCGGGAACGGAACCATGTTCACAGCCAACTTGCGCAGGTCGGAGTTCAGCTGGCCAGGGAAACGCAGACAAGTAGTGACACCAGACATAACAGCCGAGACAAGGTGGTTCAGGTCGCCGTAGGAGGGGTTGGACAGCTTGAGCGTACGCATGCAGATGTCATACAGAGCCTCGTTATCAATGCAGAATGTCTCGTCCGAGTTCTCGACCAGCTGGTGAACGGACAGGGTGGCGTTGTAAGGCTCGACAACGGTGTCGGAGACCTTGGGGGACGGAACGACGGAGAAGGTGGCCATCATGCGGTCGGGGAACTCCTCACGGATCTTGGAAATCAACAAGGTACCCATACCGGCACCAGTACCGCCACCGAGAGAGTGGGTGATCTGGAAACCCTGGAGGCAGTCGCAGCCCTCAGCCTCGCGGCGAACGACATCGAGAACGTTGTCGACTAGCTCAGCTCCCTCAGTGTAGTGGCCCTTGGCCCAGTTGTTGCCAGCACCGGACTGACCGAAGACGAAGTTGTCGGGACGGAAGAGCTGACCGAAGGGACCGGCACGGACGGCGTCCATGGTGCCGGGCTCGAGATCGACGAGGACGGCACGAGGCACATATTTGTTACCGGACGCCTGTGTATAATGGGGGATTAGAAATTGCTATTCGCCGTGTACATAGGGATCCATACCTCATTGAAGTAGACGCTCATGCGCTCGAGCTGGAGCTCCGAGGTTCCGTTGTAGCTGTCGAGCAGCTGTCAGTTGTGGTTCCTGGATTAAGGCGAAGTGGGAATGAGGTTAATTAATAACATACACGCCATTGGTGTCGAGACCGTGCTCGCCGGAGATGGTTTGCCTGCATTGCAATCAGTATTCACTGCGGTAATGGCCACTATTTCCATGCCGTTGAGGATCGGCTCGCAAGTACGCACCAGAAAGCAGCACCGATTTGGTTACCCTGTACGCAAATTCATGTGAGCCCCGCTATCTCCCAGCGCGATTGTCGGCGGTCGAGATGTTGACTTACGCATTGGCCGGTCTGAAGGTGAACCTATAAGATAGAAAAAACAACACGGTTAGTCCTTGATTCTCATTATGGGCAGGAGCGCGGAGTGGTTTGGCGAATGCAATGTCAGAGGCGAGGGTAGAGAGAGAGGGAGCTGTTGGTAGCCCGTGTTGATCGTATAGAGGGGCAGAGAATCAGGGGGCAGAATTGGGTTTGGGACGCGTTCAGGGACTCGCCGCAGCGTAAACAGGAGCCAGGGCATGACTTACGATCTCACGCATTTTGGCGGTTGACGGATTGATTGACTGTCGAACACGGAGGAGAAGAGCTGGCGAGCGAAAGACGTCGGTTCTCGAAGCTGGTAGCTGGAAGAAGCAGAGGTAGAAAAACGAAGAGGAGCGGTGTGCGTGGAAGGGAGAGTTGTGCTGGTGTGATGTTTTTGGGGAGAAGAAAGTTGAGGGCAGCTTTTTTGCTTGGTGACTTCCAAAGGGGAAAGGCCTGGCTCCAGTTTGTTGACCGGGGTGGGTTTCCGTGGCACCCCCCTCTTTTTCTTTCCCTATCTGTCCCTGGACCTCAATTATGGTGCTGGTGCACAGACCGCCGGCAATTCGGTACGAGGGATCAAGTACCTATGTACAACCCGTACCTACATACAGATTAGTAACCTACATCTGTACATACCTACGCAGTATGTAGGTACGTGTACCACCTACGCAGTATGTAGGTACGTGTACCTACCTGCCCCTGCTGCCAGCCAGTCAAACCACCTGTAACATTGCCCTAGTCCTGCCAGCTCTGCCAGCTCTTGGGCTGTCTGCCAGTTCATTCCGTTGTTGGCACGTGCAGGCGAACACCTCATGTTACATGAGGTCTAATGTCTTTATTACCTACCTTCCCCGTACACGTTATTAGGTATCCATACCTGCCTTGGCCCTATCACCATCTCCAGTCATTATCTACATAGTACCTACCTACATGGATGTACACCTACCACCTCGGTCAGGTATCATGTTGCCCGTAGACGCCCTGATTAGAAAATTGACTTTATTCAAGTACCTAGCTAAGGAGGAAAACACGAAAACATCGATTATCTACACAGCGACACGAATACGGTGATTTCATATCTGGGCTAGGTGTGTAAGACAGTTACCTGGAGGGAAGCTTTTACCGGGTATACATATACTTAAACTTTTGCGACATCCTTGTACTACCTATCCATGTATTGCGGAGGACCACGTTCAGGAGGTATCTGGGTCCACCATATTGAACTAAACCCTACCCTCTCGACTTCATCTTGCGAATAGTTACTACCTACCTAGGTAGTCCCTTAACCTAGATGATCATCAATATATGTAATTAGTTAATAACTCACTCATGAAACATCGTGGTCAAACCGGCTCATAGCTCGAATATCTTAAATTGCAGCGGCGTCGAGGTCCCGTCACACCGGGTACGATCGTCAGAAAATCTGTTGGGAGTAATAAGTAAAGTACTTATATAACACTGAATGAGCGCGGGCGAGATCATATGTATAAGTTTTACTTCGACGCAGCTCGACCGGCTGGGTCGTTCGCGACATTTTTATTCTTTTTTTGTTTACCTAGCTAGTCTGCCGTAACCTGAGCTGACCTGTCTACCTGTACAATGCTTTCCCTTGATGCCGTATACCTATGTCTCGCCGTCCCATGCCCTTTTTTTAGGAAAAATAAAAATTACAAGGGAAGATAAAAACAAAAGCAGGCCCGACGTCCGGACCCGGACAGCATGCGTACATACAAGCTACCTCCGAGCACACAGTACGTCGACACCGCCAAGAACAGCATAACACCCCATTAAGTCGACCGGGAATGCAAATGCCATCAGGAGTAGTAGCCTTGCTGCCTTTTCCATTGGCCTGGGATGATATAGGCGGGAACAACACATAGGCCGTCGTGACTGCCTGCTCGTGCCATGATATAGTGCAAAAGTCCTCTATAAAACAATCCCCACAGAGAAACTTTCATTGCTGCGATCCTGGGTATGTCTTCCACTATAGCCCTCGTCTATGAGAATATCATGAAACTCCACGATCAGGCCAACGCTCCTCGGGTAGCCACGTCGTGGAAGTCATCTGGATCAGACATGAGATGGTCATCATCATTCGTAGTCGTAGTTTTTCCGGAACTCTAGACGTTGCATGAATCGTCATCCACAGGTGGCGCCGAAAGAAAACGTAGAAATCCAGGCGTTCGGTGCCCAAGTCGGAGAGTTCAGGCAATGCTGATGATGACTTTGCAAGGAATGGACGTCGCAGCGCATCCGGGTCTTGCCGAGGTCAATATGAGCAGAAAAGGAATTAAGGCGGGCAATCCCTCCGTATCGGACGGACGAACGAATTATTATCCCGTCGCATGGTGTCCTTTAGACAAGATTAGACGGAAGTGTGTATGGTTCCTTCGTATGTGTGTACTGCGCAATGGGGTGAGAAAAAAGAGGACTCAAAAACAGAACCCGCGCTATGCAAATCAAACAAATGTCTTTATGTATACATAATTTCCATCACAGCCGGATTCGCGAGGGTCGAGGGTTGAAAGTGAGGCGAAGGATGAGGGCGGCATTGGCGTGGATTGTAATTATAGCTGGGCGGCCCCTCAGCTGACCGTCATCATCTGCATGCGCTGGCTCAGTCCATTCGAGGGCGACGCGCCCACGGAGCCGCCACCGAGGATGGAGTTGTTGCTGGGAGCGTGGACAACGCGCCTGGTGGGACTTGATGTGGGCTCGTCGAAGACTCGGGTAAAGGCAGGGCTGCCATCCGCCCTCGTATGTTTCGGAGTCCGTATCGGACTCGACGTGGTGTGATCAGCCTTGCGAACGAGGTCTGATAGCCCATCCCTCAAATCGCTTGCTCTCTTGACCAGCTCTTTCAAACTGTTCGTGTCGAAATTAAGCTTTCCAGAGGATGGTGAATCGTCGCGATCGGCGTCCAGCTTCGGGTGCCGCGGCTGCATAGCTTCCATAACTGAACGAGCGACACTGGTGGACTCATTTTCATGGTCGCCAATCTGGTTTCCCGGGGTCATCGGACGTTCGGACATAGAATCCTCATCGGCTTGATCCCACGTGCCGAAGATGTCATCTTCGGGGGAGAAAACCGATCGGCGTCGGCCAGCAGGGGGGTCACGGATAACTACAGTTCGCTGACTGCCGGTGACTCTTGAAGACTCGAAATCGCCGAGAGAAGCTCCGTCAAATCCTTGGTCGATGAACTGTGCCTCCGTTGGGCTCGGGTCCGTCTCCGTCGGACACGGCTGACCATCTAAGCTATCCGCCGTATCTTCATCAGGTGATGCCAAGGCGATGATGCCCTCGGCTTCTCGCCATAGCTTCACGGACGATCCACTAAGCATATCCATCTCGCGCCCTAGTCGGCAGAGTCGCTTAAGGTCGTTGACAAGAAGTGACAATTCCCTTATCTGCCCTGAGTGGGCCTTGACCGTAGGTTGAGTAGCCTGGATAGATGCGGGCACCACCATCGAAAATCGCTTTTCCGTCTTCCCAGAAAGGGGCCCAGTATCTTCTTCCTCGAAATCGAAATCATCGTCCCAGTCTTCGCTCACGTTCTTTTGGCCCAAACCCCACGTTCCAAACTTCGCCGTCGATTTGGCAGGTTCACTCATGTCCGGCACAATGGGGACGCTCTGGCTTCTCACGTGGGCGGGCACAGGACCCTTACGACTGGCCGACCGCCCGCCCCTCATGTCCAGTCCCCCTTGTTTACCGTGTACCGTTTTCGGTCGCGAGGAATGACCGTCGCCGTCGTACTTGTCATGCGAAGGCTCTGCCCAGTCAAAGACGGTGCTCCGCGGTCGTTCGCTAGCCGAGTCGGAGCGTGTATTCGATCTCCTACCACCATTGATATTGGATAGAGCCATCCGGAGGTTCAGGCTACCTCGGCGTGAATTCATGGAACCTGGTGGGGATAAATGGTTGTATATTCCGGTATCATCTATGTTCGCCCAGTCAAGATCGTCGTCGTCGTCGAAAGAAAGCCGACCGTAGTCCCTATCCAGGACGAAGTTGGGCGAGAGTGGGCGATAACCGAAGCCGTCTTCGTCTTCCATAGCCGCCGTGCGGAACCGTGCTTCAGCACTCTCATATGTTGCCCGCACTGGAGTCGGCAGGTTTTCGTCCTCTTCCATGATCTTGTCCCCGCCATCGAAGGCTGGGCCTAGTATCTCCTGGATCGACAATCGCTTCGGTTTGCTCATGTTGCCGGCTGTGCTCGGTGGCGACTCATCGAACATCGACTCCAATGGGCTGTCGAGGGTTCTCCTCTGCCCTGACGCTACTGTACGCAAGGAATCAAACGGGGTGTCAGTATCTTCCTCTTCGGCTGACGTAAATCCGCGGTGGTATTCGGAGCTTGCGACCGTTGAAGCACCCTCAAGTGTCCGGGCTTGCGATCCATTTGAAGCCACTCTCGGGGCTGTCGTTGGAGAAATGGCCGCTGGCTCGTCTGGCCGACTATGAACGCCCGACGACGATGACGCTGTCCGTTTCAAGTCGATATGGAAGCTGGAAAGCCGGGACAAAGGTGGAAGCGGGGACGAAGTATTCCGCTTACGATTCGTAGGGCGAAATATACCATTAAGTTCTGACTCGGCATGGCCCACTTCCGTGTCCGGGCAAGGTCCGTCAACTTCGGCCGAGTTGGCAGTTCCCGGAGAGGGTGCAGATGCATGTCGCTTATTCCCACCTGAAATATCCACACCCCGCTTGCGGCGCCGCAGACTCCCAGTTTTCGGGATCCAGTTCGAAGGCGCGCTGAAATGCATAGAGTGAGAGCGTTGGGGTTGTTTTGAAGGCGTAGTCTTTGGAGAGACGCCAGACCTCTCCGAAGCTTGTGGACTGTCCTCAGCGTCTATGCGGCTTCCCGACTCGGGGGCGGCGTGACTTGGCGCCCGTGAAGAACCCATCATTAGAGATTTAGAGGCCAATAAATACGCCCGTCGAGGACCAGCCAGACGAATCCGCTTTACGGTGGGTTGAGCGGTGCTGTCGCTATTTCTCAACGCAGAAGTCTTTGAGAAAATGCGGGCATGCCAAAACGACTTCCAGGATGATGGCTCGCCGGTGGGGGCACTGGGAACTGGCTCCGGCGGGTGGCCTAGTGTCTGGGCTCTCGGCCGAGCGCGCTGGTCGCCAGAGGTTTTTGGCGGTTGTTGGAGCGACTCGATGTTGACTTGTTGATGCAATGTAGCAGATCTCTGATGGCTCGTCGCCGGTCTCCGCAGTGATATCTTGGGATTTGATCCTCGCCGGGCTAGAGAACCCGCGTCACCCCCATTACTGGCCGAGGCGCGCTTGACTAATTTGTTCGGGGGCAGCGGGGCTGGTGCGTATCCTGAGGGCGACAGAATTGGTGCGGTTGAGCCGTGGGAAAACGTGAGGGATGGCGAGTCGGGGCCGACACTTGATCTCACACTCTCGTGCCGGGACAACGGGCGTATCGATAACCTCCGTAACCAGGAGCTATTCGAGGATAGAGAGTCACGCGAGTCTTCGGGAATGGCGCCGGTAGATGCGAAGTCGCCTTGTCTGGCGAACGAGTGCCGCGCACTTAAAGATTTCGGGGGGGTTATCTGGGTGTGCGAGGATCGCCGAGGAATTTGCGGTTGGTTTGTCGCATTGGATGAAGGGATGGGTTGGCTCGAGGGCTGCATGAATTCGTCGTCGGGAGGTGGAGGCGCGGCAGAACCTGTTGTTCCAGGTCGGGAGGCAGAGGGAGGAAATACGTTTAGGAAATCTCTCTCAGGTATCGGCCTCCTCCTGCTGGACGTCGAACGTGGAGTACACTGTCCATCAGCTGGTTGGCCGAAGACCAGACCCGTTGCCGCCGCGGCGACCGCGGTACCGGCTCCAATGAGCTACGTCTCAGGTCAGCGAAAAGTCGCAATTGAGCAGAGCATAGTCTACCCCCCTCCCCCTCCATTCACTTAGGTATACAAGTAGATAGACAGATAGGATTTATAGCGAAACACACAAAGGAACAACAGGGGCCGCGAGCGACTTGAGACGAAAATACAAATTCGATTTCATCCGATCACGCGATTAAAGGACGACGTTGCAAACGGACGGACTTAAGAGAGGTGGTGGCTCTAATCGTGGATGGGCTGGGCTGGATGGAGCAACGCGTTTGACTTACACTGGGAACCGTCTGCATCATGGAAGCTGGGGGTTAGGAGAACAGAGAAGAGCCTTCTGTTAAGAGGCGTAAGGAAGTAGATGCAAGTCCCTGTGACGTTCTCACGACCATTGTTCATCAAGACATTGCAATTTCGTATTCGGAGGGTTCAGGAATGCGAATAAATCTGCATTTTATAAATGTGCACTGCAGAAGTTGGACCGCGGTCGTAGATCGGGTGGCCTGGCGTGTGAAGAAGTCTGGCCGGCCGGTGGTCTGTCTGGCTGTCTGTCTGCTATGTAGATGGGCGAATGGGACGGGTCGATGCTCTCCTAGTTGTGCACACGGCTAATCGAGGGTGCAATTGGTCTCTCGAGGGAACCAGAACCTGACCTTCTCGAGCGTCGAGGCAGTGAACTCTCCGGGGAGGCTCCAGGCATAAAGGCGAGGAAGCCAGGATGCCCGTCCGCTCTTGTTGTTGCAGCTCGGCGGAAAATCTACTGTGGAAACAGAGAGCACTAAAACAAGGGGTGAAGGAGGGAAAGTCGCCAAATTAGAAGGAAACGGCTGCGGCAGAAGGCCCGGACGGCATAGCACAACAACAACTATCACGAGTTCACCTGGGGCAAGGCCTGAGGATTAGTAGAGTAGAGGAGAATCAAAACAAAAGATTGGTGAGCGAAGAGGACGGACGGGACTGGATCTTGGATGGTTAAGAAAAGGCGGCCGGGATGTTTACGGAGCTGGATACTACATGCGGCACGAGGTGTAAATACATTCGACGATCTAAGGTTAAGGCGATGGTCTCCGCAACGAAACGAATCCGTGGATGTACCCGGCTCGGTAGCATTGAAAAATGTTGGTGGTGCTTGGGAGGAACACGCACTATGTTCGGTACGGTATGGTAACGTCCCCATAGAATACGCCACTGAGTAAGATAGGCCTGGCAAGGTGACTGGGGCCCGAGGAGATGGCCTGCAATAGTTGCGCCGTAATAAGAGAGCGGGGATTCAGTGCAACAAGTGTAGGAGAGACTTGAGGAAGAAAGAACAAGAGGAATGAGAGAATAAAAATAAAAATGTGAAAGAAATCCCGTGCTACCTACCTACAAGGGCCATACTTGCATGGATGCATACGCGCAGTATCGCAATCGCGGGTCAGTCAGCCCTGGACGAACTTCTTTACGTAGATAATAGGTATGTACGGCGTATGGTATGACACTCAAGCATGGCATTGTTCAGTCTATTCCGAGTTACAGAGCTTCAACGCTGACTTGGGGGTACATACAAGCACTATGGTATGTATGCAATACGTAATGTACCTAGTCAGGTAGGTTGCAGAAGTCTTCTTCGGCTTTGTGGAAAGACGAGAGAGATCATCATGCGGTACTGTTTTGTTTTCATGCTGGATATCTCCCCCCTGGCTTCCATCTGTCAATTTAGGTACTTTGTCCCGTCAGCATGAAGGCAGATGCTTCGTAGCGAGATTATTCCATATGATTGCATGTACTCTCTTTGATTGGAGTGTCTGACTCGATAGACGGGCAGTACGGGTAACTCGCAACTTTCCACAACTGTTATGAGGCACCTTGGACCCCCAACCTTAGGTATGCTTCAGTTGCTCTGCATTGCGTCGTGCTACATGTCCAGTGCTGTAATCTGTAGACTTTAGTTGTTGACTGGTGAATACTTAAGGTATGTGAATGCCTTGAATGCATTAGGTAGGTACCTAGGCACTGCAGGTACTAGGTTAGGTAATATCCACATTATGCACTGCTAGGTACATGAGGTAGTATGCAAATATGACTTCAAAGCCTCCCAGGCCCTGTCCTGTAACTCTAGTCGGATAGCTTATTCTTTTGTTCGGGCTAATTCGATTCTATGCATTGCATTGCGCTACAGTGCACTAACCGCCTAGGTTGTTTCCAGAAACACGCATCCATCTCGCCCTCTCCGCCTCTCTGCCTCTCTCTGCCTCTGCCCCATGCTTGCTGCCTCCGTACGTACATCAATGGCTGCATGGGCTGCGTAGGTACCTAGCTCTGGCCCTTGCCGCATGGATCGATGCCGAGTTAGCGCCATTTCGTCCTGAGACTTAGCATAGTCTTTCATTGGCCCGTAGCCAACTTCCCAAGCTCCTGGACGACGAAAACCTGCAGCACTCGACACCAGGTTTACTGTCTATCGCGTACAAGGCCATGGGTGACCCTGCATCGACCTCAGGCGTCGGGAGTCTCCAGATCCCCGAAACGACATAGCAATGAAGCCCTTGTATCCATCGCCTTCTTATGCGCGATGCTGTCCAGCAGTGTCCAGCAGCATTTCTGAGAATCCGAGGGCAACGCCAAAGCAAACGGGCATGTTATAGTGGGGTCCATTGGCCCTGGTTGATACGCAAAGAGAAAAAGCCAAGTACCTACCTACTTACCTACCTACTACTATGTACGTACATATCCTACCTAGCTGCCTAGGTCGTCGTTCCGTTGTTTTTGTTTATTATTATGCATCTTCACCTTCCCTTGCTACGTTTATCGCTAGTCTTGTGGACTACTGTGAGTCTACAGCGATCTCTTGTTTTATTTGTTTTGTTTTTCTCTCCATAAGCAATTCTTACGAGACACACTTTCGAGATCTACGAGCTGGTTGCTCAGATACCAATAGCTAGGTGCCACAAGCCGCCGATAGTGAATGTCACCGTATCCCTCGACAGATCTCTCGGTCTATGGATTTGCTTCGTGAGGCGGAAGTGTTGGGGTCCTGGTGCCGCACATGCCTGGTTCCGATGACAATGCCCAGCTGGATCTTCAACAACTTTATCCACCTAGTCGCCTCTTAGTTGCAAACTCCACAGGCATCGATTTTATCTCCGCCCTTTCTAGAATGTATCACGCACGGTGGACGCTACTCAAGACAGAGACCTGTCGGTTTAGCTATCGTCCCCAGCAAGATATCCGGCAGTCACACCCCGATACCTCACGGAATGCTGTTTAATAGCAATAGATAAAACCGAGGCGAGGTGCGAGGTGCTCCCCCTAAATCAACGTATTGTGCATATATAATGAAAGACTCGGGTTACAAAGCATATTATCCATCATATTTCACACCGCTTGCGGGATCTCTTGTGCTGCTCCCCGTCAACGGCAACCGGGTTAAGGTGCCTTTTTTCAAGTACCGTTGAAAAAGGCCGGTTACTATTGAGAGGATAAGAAGGAGTGAAAGGACCCTCTGAGAAACGCAGGCCTTTTAGATCTTAACCAGTCGCATAGCCCTGTCGTGTGCTACAACCCGCCACCAATGCCGTGCCTGTACATACGTAGATGGGTTGGCGCTTCAGCTGCCAATACCTGCATCTCGTAGAGCGTCCCGTATCGTGTCGGCCAATGACTTGCTGTTTTCTGTATAACATATACTATGTATGTTGTCACGAATCACGCACACCCTGATGAGTAGAGTAATCTGTTCGTGGGAAACAGGTAGGTCGTGCGACCTCGTACAGACATATTTGCCCCAGCTTTGCCGCAGAAAGGACCAAGAGGCAGCTAGCTGTATATACTACGTGTGCCTCTCTCATGTATCGAGGTTCTGTCACTTTTCACTCTTACGGCCCGTCCTATTACCCCTTTCCGTAGTTCTCTTATGTAGGCCTTATCTACCTGATGTCTCTGTGGAGGAGCGAGCAGGTTCAAGGAGCGCCGGCGTTATCCACAACTCACCAGAAGCTTGTTTGGTGCCGGCACTAGGAACATTTTCCCATCCCAACTATACGATATCGGATTGATCAACATGGGCTTGTGCATACAATGCATGGTACCTACCTACCTATCAACCTATTTACATAGGTGGCGGCCTCGCGGCGTAACTTTGCAGATCCCATCCCATTGTCCTATTGTTCCATTGTCCCATTGCCGCCCATCGGGAGCCGTCTTGCTTGCGTGTCCCTTGATTGTCAGGATGAGGCGCCTTGCCGTGCTGCCACGGTCCGACGGGCTTTTTATCACGAAGGTACGGTACGGGACGATCTTGGCTCTGAGGTCATTGCTGTTACCTGCCTATTCGTCTCCGGGAACGGCGGCCATACAGATCACAGCCCCCATCTGTTCAGAGCGGGAACCCCCTTTCCTCAGCGACACCATGAAGTGCAAACAATTGGTGGTCAAGCGGCACGATTGGCTTCGATATGTCGTACCTCGCCTCTTTCCCTGCCCGAGCCGCGATGAAGAGGTGACAAGGCGGACCACTCGCCCAACGAGATCTCAATCAGATCTCTTGTCTGCAGACTAGTAGGGCCAGCAGGGCCAGCCAGTTGGACGATTTCGCATCACGGAGAGCTGAAGATGTGGAGACACCAGACCGTTCTAAAATAAGTACCTCTCCGATTAGTCCCGCGACATGCATTTTTTACCCCTCAAGCTCAAGCCCCCCCTCAAGCCCCCCTCACTGGAGCTGTAAACAAATCCTTTGGAATTGATCAATGAAGTGTTTCAAAAGGGTGATATGATCTGATGTGGCTTGATAAAAAAGAACCGCTGTCAACAGACACTGCCCGGCTTCGCTAGGCCCCGAGCGCTCAGGGGGTTCAGACACCGATCCTTGACCGATGTCTCGCGCATTCCCTCGCGTCCATGTGGGCATAGCCGTCCATGATGACAGTGCCGTTGTTTACACCTCATGCGGGGTTACCGATCCGGGATTACGTAGCCCCGAGTGCTATCTGATGTCGCCAGCAACGACGGCGCTCGTCGAGATGTACGTGTACATACCACCACTGCAGGAAACGGGGCGCTTAGTTCGCTCAGTGGGACTACCTAGAGATGGCGGCGGCAGCAGCAGCAGCAGTAGCATCAATCGGCAGCCAGAGAAACAAGCTGGAAGACTCGCGGCCAATCAGGCCAGTGACCGTACCTGTACGTCAGGCAATACATATGTATGTGCTGCAGTTGCATTAGGTAGTGTATGTATGTCTCTGGGAAACTCCACAACTGAGGAACAAGCGCACCAGTCCGTCGGTATCGTCACCCGCGCGAATATTCGTGGTTTATAAAACAGGACTTTCTACGATTATGTGGAGAAACAAAACGGCTCGCAACGTCTACTATACTTTACTGGGACTGCCGCAGATTTCCTACATGCCTCGCTTAGCCTTCACAGAACATGCTCCCCTAGACAATATGTACCTCACTTCCTCAGGCGGCCAGACTCCCTCCTAAGGATTACCGGGTATTAAAAGAAAGCCACTGGAATTAGGGCACAAAATCTGCAACTAGGTCTTACCATGTATGCAGTAAGATAATGAGGACTTTTTTTTCAATATATGATTTGTTTTTTTGTCTTTTCTTTCTTTCATGGCTTACATCTCCTTACAGCACATACCTAATCTGTAGAGGCACAAGAATTCATAGCTCCGTTTGGTTTGCGGTTCAGCATGGTATACAGTCGTCATGGAATGAATGGCTAGCCTTCTCGGCTCACTTGCGGCCAAATACGCCACTGTCTCGTCGGCTCTGTGGACAATACGACTGGAACTAGGAACAGTACGTCGAAGGCTAATTAATGTGAAAGTATTGGGAGGTCTAGGCGAGGCTTTGACATCCTCCATCCGCCCGATAAAGAGAATTATCATCTGCGATGCATTCCATACGAGTGAGGGTCGAGACTTGCTCCTCCCCGGCGCAGCAGTGCCGTCTTGGACCCTGCCAGCCTCCCGCTACGGGGCCGTCAATTGACCCGGATATAGGACCTAATAAGCCATCGACGGTCCTAGCGTTCAAAGAAGTCTAATTACTCCGTCAACTAGGTAGCTGAAGCAGTAGGTATACACAGTATGTCAGATATATGATTGGCGACCCCCGAGTCAGGCTCACATATCTATCTCCTTTTAGCTTCGTATGGCCTTGAATGAGACTAGAAGATACATAGTATACAATAGTATAGTAAGTCGGCTGGTTGTGTATTCATGAAGAGTCAGTTCCCACAGTGAAAGCATACTGTAAGAGACACCGAAGCTCGAGCACATCTGGATCTATGAGGATTGGCTTGCAGTTGTGCTTAGAATAAATTACAGCGGAAGGACGTTTCATCACCCTTCCAGCCCTTGCCATGTAACCTCCACCTCCACACGAGCAGATCTTGTCTGGAAAAAATTGCACATGCACATCAACAACGTGTGACGGGTCTCCCAGAAGTGATGCGCATCCCGCGGGAGGTCGTAGTGCTCGGTTGTTCAATGTATCAGTTTGCTAAAGAAGTGATGTCTCATATATTCGATCCGGGACTCTGATCGATCCGCAAACTTCTCAATCAGGGCAGCAGATCCCAGGCTCCCGGTTACGGTATGGCTGAATGGAGCGCAGATACGGTCTAGGCGGTGGTCGCATCGACAGCTGCGTGTTGCACCGAGATATGCAGCCTGATGGGACCGTAGGCGTGAGTGTTCGTATGGGTACGCCCAGACACTCCGCCCGTAGGTAAGTAGACAGGTCTGTCAGCATTTGGTAAGGAGACTACCAAGCCGCCCTAACTGCCAACAATGGCAACGTCGGTAGGGCATCTGGCTGGCTGAAGAATCCATTCGTTGATCACATCATATGGGAGGAAGCGGGAGCCAGCGAATCAGCGTGCAGAACGGGACGCGTTGAAATGGATGGTGCTGGTGCGCGTTGGGGTCGCGGCTAGTGATCTACATCCACGAGGTTAAAAAAAGAGAAACACAGATCTCGAATCACATGGCGCGTTTCCCCAAAACCGCACCTCGTTATTTTCGCGTCATGCCACGCGCCATCTCTCCCGAAAACCTCGATGGCAGCACGCAAGACACCACCACCACCAACAGGAAGCAAGGCAAATCTCCTCGTTGGTACCCAACCACATCGATCCGCTCTCACGGGATGTATGGTCCGGCAGACCTGGTGGCGGACGGCTGGCTTGCACAATGGCCGAATCGAAATCGCACGGGGCCTTTGCTATGGAGTTTAGGGCTGATAGTGTGCTCGTTGCTTGGGGCTATCAATCAGTGGAAGACGGCGTTTGCACAGGCTAACCCCATTTCAAGTCGGTCTCAGGTAGTAGGCAATCATCCCAACCGGCTCGTAGTTACCAATCTCTCTTATCTTCCCTTGCATGTAGACCGCCGCTTGAAACGGGTAGCAAGCTGCGAGCTGAACTTTCTAAGCCGAGATGGGAGCCATATAAAAGACCCGGTCAAATCCAGGCTACTACAAAGTTAAAAGCCGAGAGAACAACGAATATGAAGCTTCATGTTTCCTACTGTTGCATATGTAAGAAGACCTCTTAAGGTTGTCGTCGGATAGGTATCATACATACACAGTAGGTAAGATCTGACAGGTTCAATCTTGCATGTGGTTACGGGCCGTGTAACGGGGAATGCGTGACCCGAAGCTGTACCGATAACCTTCTGTACCGTATCTTCTACTGTGGGCATTGACCATAATACACTGTACGGTCAACTGAGGCCCACTCTTTTATTCATAAACATTTTGTGATTTCCGTGTCTGAGACGATCTCTCCTGGGCAGTTGGGGCTGCTACGAGAACGTGATATCATCCTGCAACCGGAAATTAAATCTGGCAAACAGGGTCCACGTCTGTGCGAATAGCATCCCGGAGGATCCCAGGAATACGAGAGCACGCACAGCCGAAAGTCCGAGAGCTGAGCTTGTTTTTGGGGAAGTCAAATCCGCCGTATCCGTCCGTCATCATGGACGCCGATATTAGAGCCGCCATCCCGGACATTGACCCGGTCGTCTCCGAGTATTCGGTGGGCTATCTCAGACACGCATCAACCGCCTGGACCGGCGATGAGGAGTCGTCCGCCCTGTCCCCGCTTTCTGAAGCTGCCGCCACCATCACCGAGCTCCTGCTCTCCGCCTCTGGGAACGCCGTCGACGCCAGTCAGGACAAGATCCGCTCGCTCGTCTCCAAGTGGGTGGAGAAATATGAGGAAGCCAACAACAGCAACGGCGAGCGCCGGGGCCCGTCGGCCGTCAAGCGGCTCGACCAGGCCATCCAGGTCGGCGCCCAGCGCAACATGTCGTCCACGTTGGCCGTATCTACCGGAAGCGTTGATCTCGAGTCCGCAAACGCCCGCAAGGTTGAGTCCAAGGTAGACAAGAAGAAGCTCGAGAAGGCGGAGCGCAAGATCGCTGCCAAGCAGAACAAGAAGCAGTTCAAGACGGTTGAGTACGAGTCGTCCAAGCTGCTCAACCAGCCCGAGAGCCAGAGCTATGAGGAGTTCTACATGGCTGTCAACCCCCTGCAGCTCGGCTCTAGTGGTGCCGGCAAGACTAAGGATATCAAGGTTGAGAACGTTGATGTTAGCGTTGGGGGCACGCGGATCTTGATGGGTACAGATCTCACTCTCGCGTATGGACACCGTTACGGCTTGGTTGGTCACAACGGTGTTGGTAAATCTACGCTGCTCAGGGCACTCTCCAGACGAGAGTTGCCCATTCCCACGCATATCTCCATTCTCCACGTTGAGCAAGAGGTAAATCATAAAATACACTGTAAAAGAAGGACTGTCCTGCTAACTAACCGTAGATCTCTGGTGATGATACGTCCGCTTTGCAAGCGGTTCTAGATGCCGATGTTTGGCGCAAGATGCTACTTAGAGAGCAAGCGGTATGTCTTCACGTTCTAACAAACACAGCAACTCTTACTTACACCGTGTCCAGCAAATCATCGAGCGCCTTGCCGAAATAGAGTCACAGCGATCGGGCATGGCCGACACCGCTGCAGATGCCGCCAAGCTAGATAATGATCGGGAGGCTCTCGACCAGAAGCTTGGCGACATCCAGGCCAAGTTAGCAGAAATGGAGTCCGATAAGGCAGAGTCCAGAGCTGCTAGTATCCTGGCTGGTCTCGGTTTCTCTACAGAGCGTCAACAGTTCGCCACCAAGACGTTCTCGGGTGGTTGGCGTATGCGTCTAGCTCTCGCCAGAGCCCTTTTCTGCGAACCCGATCTGCTACTCCTCGACGAACCGTCCAACATGTTGGACGTGCCGTCGATCACCTTCCTTTCCAACTACCTGCTCACGTACCCCAGCACCGTCCTCGTCGTCAGTCACGACAGGGCCTTCCTCAACGAGGTGGCGACGGACATCATACACCAGCATTCGGAGCGCCTCGACTACTACCGGGGCGCGAACTTCGAGTCCTTCTACGCCACGCGGGAGGAGCGCAAGAAGACGGCGAAGCGCGAGTACGAGAACAACGTGGCGCAGCGCGCCCACCTGCAGGCCTTCATCGACAAGTTCCGCTACAACGCCGGCAAGGCGGCGGAGGCGCAGTCGCGCATCAAGAAGCTGGAGCGCATGCCGGTGCTCGAGCCGCCCGAGACCGAGTACAGCGTCAAGTTCCGGTTCCCCGAGGTGGAGAAGCTGTCGCCGCCGATCGTGCAGATGTCGGGGGTCACGTTCGGGTACAGCGCGGACCAGGTGCTGTTGAAGGACGTCGACCTCGACGTGCAGCTCGACTCGCGCATCGGCATCGTCGGGCCCAACGGCGCGGGAAAGACCACCATCCTCAAGCTGCTCATCGGCAAGCTGTCGCCGACCAAGGGCCTCATCTCGACCAACTCGCGCCTGCGCATCGGCTTCTTCGCGCAGCACCACGTCGACGCGCTCGACCTGACCATGAGCGCCGTCAGCTTCATGGCGCGGCACTATCCCGGGCGCACGGACGAGGAGTACCGGCGGCAGCTGGGCGCGTTCGGCATCACGGGCACGACGGGCCTGCAGAAGATGGAGGTGCTGTCGGGGGGCCAGAAGTCGCGCGTGGCGTTCGCGTGCCTGGCGCTGACGCAGCCGCACATCCTCGTGCTCGACGAGCCGTCGAACCACCTCGACATCGAGGCCATGGACGCCCTGTCCGAGGCCCTCGCCGCCTTCCAGGGCGGCGTCCTCATGGTCTCCCACGACGTCACCATGCTGCAGACCGTCTGCACCAGCCTCTGGGTCTGCGAGAACGGCACCGTCTGGAAGTTCCCCGGCGACGTCCAGCAGTACAAGAAGAGGATCGCGGCGCAGGCCGACGCCTCCGGCGTGGTGAAGGCGCACTAAGAGAAGGGTTTTCGGGAGGCTGGGGGGGTGGTGTTGGGAAAGAGACAGGGTCTCGTAGTTGTGAGATCGGTATGGGAAGGAAGGAAAAGAAATAAGGGTAGAAAGGAAGAAAGGATAGTCTTGGATGAGCAAATGATCATGTCTAGTATGACGGTTACTCTACGACGAAATATTGATTGCATGTTGATGAATATTTGCCCCTGTGGCTCGCTAGCCGCCTTACCGCCAAAAACAAGCTTGTGATATAGTACTGTGACTCATGTCTCCTCGTAACATCTGAAGCAACCGCATAGACACTCCAGGTACTCTGGAAGAAGCCGTCACACGTGCCTTTGCTTTCCGAGTGGACTCACACCATCGAAGTCCTCTCGCACGTTGCTGAGGTACGGCGAGGTTAAGATGTAGATCTACTAGTCGGACGACGCCGTCTATCCCGAAACAGCTGTCATAGTAGACTGCTTGTTTCTAGCAAGATTTTTGCCTTCAAGTGTCTTCCGTTTCACCTAGCTTTTGGTTGGTAAGTGCTGTTCAGATCTTGTAGACTAAGTTATGTCCGGCGAGTCCTTTCAGAAGTTCCTGGTCCACGACTTCCACTTTATGGTAGCTAATAATAGTGTAGAATTGGAGAGGTAACCGATATAAGACGCCTTGGTCCGGCTAGACCGTGCTTTCGAGGGATTGCCTGCTCGAAAATACATACAGATCTGTACACGACTTATGAGAGCCGTGGACTGAGGAAATAACTACTTACGAGCCGTAGGAACCTTCACTGCTGGAGGGAACGCCATTACTGTGGAGTCTCTGGCAATGGGTTATATGCTTGCGGCCTGTTAGGAGGTTTCTAGAACTCTATTGAAACAACTGAGTTTCCAATAGCTAGCAGAGGTATTAACCCCCCCCCCCCAGGTCTGCTTTCAGGAGTTGCAAAGTCCGTAAACATGTGGAGAGAGAATCGTCGCTGTGAGTTCCAGTTACAACAAAGAAGCCCTAGACTTATGGCGGCACTGTCGAAACCTCTGCTGTTTCACATAATAGAGAGCGACTTCGTTCGTGGAACACTCGATGTTTAAATTAGAATAAGTACATAGTACATAAATCGCTAACCTCTATCTCGACACTCGATCTCCAACTAATACGACTCTTGCCAAAGATCGCAAGGGATACGACTAAGAACCCTGGAACCCTAAAGATAACACGGTCTAACCTCCCATGCGCGTCCACTGCCATCTAAGGATACACAGCGCAAGCCGCAAGCGCCCTTATCCGGTTCTCAAAACACTACGTCCGTAGCACGTGTGCTTAGCTACCCAACACAAGCGCCTATCTATCTCCTCGACGCAAGGGCAGCCGGTCAGCCAGGCTCCAGCCAAGAAGACCAAGACAGGTCGTTTGCTCGGCCGGGGGGGGGGATTCGTTACGGCCGCCTTGGACTACGCGTCCTACCGCATCTCGACGAGTAGGAAGCGGATATATAGGAGATAGGAGAGCGTGAGGAGGCACGGGGGGGATAGGGTCACGGAAGACCCCGAGATACCTGTACCCCGGGCCCCCGTGATGCGCCGCAGGGGGAAGACGATCGATTAATAAACAGTCCACGATGACTCATGCACATCCGGGCGTAACGCCCTGCGGGTGATAGGTAGATAGATAGATCGATAGATATGCAATGGCGGAGCTTCGGCATATGTATGGCCAGACAGGACAGAGCCTCAAGAGTAGCAACCCGCCTTGGTCTCAGACAAGCTTTGCTTTATCGGCCTCTTTCCGAACGCTGCACAGCATCCGGCGTATCCACAAATCACAAGGCCTGCCTGCCCTGCCGGTCGGCGACGGAGAGTCCCAGTTAGAAAGAGCAAATGAACCCTCCTCCGGGAAGCGCTGTAAATTCGTAATCGTCTAATTAATTAAGTAGATACATATCAGTTGGGCAGCCAGACAGGCAGGCAGGCAGGCAAACCGCCGAAATGGACTCATCGTAGGGCAGCATTAGCGCGCCTGGACAAAGGAGTCATCGAGACAAACAAAAACGACGGCCCCTCCGGGCCTGGGAAGAGGAATATAAAAATGAGCCCAAGGGAGCAGAGGCCCGACTGTCCTAGCCCGAACCACCGCGCTACCTTTTTTTTCTTTTTTCTTTTTCTTCTTATGCATATCGTCTCTTGGTTGACTTGCTTTCACCATGTAAGGCTTGTCTAGCAGGCCATCCCTTGGGGGGAAATACTACGGTACGCCAGGGAGAACGATGGCCTTTCACATACGCATGATCCGAGTTCGATATGGGCGGAATGATGAATTCAATGCTATCAATGTCCGCCTGACCCGAAAAGAGGCCAACGAGGAGAGGGAAGCTACATAACCATGTGATCCACCGATCATGATACCAGAATACCAAGGAAAAGCCGTTCGAAACCCCTTTTCAAACCAGACATGAGAACCCTCCTAACCCTCTCCTCACCCTCCGGAAACGACGACGATAGGAACGATAATTATATACGGCAAGCGGCGCTGTCCAAGATGCGCCAGTAGCATCGGACTAGCTGCCACTGCCTCCTTAGAACGAGGCGGCGAGGCGCGAAAAGGCCTGCCCCTCCAGTTCAATCCATGCGACACTCCCAGTGTTACCAAGGATATCAACCGGTTGTTTTCTGCAGTGCGATGTTCTTCCAATAATCGCGGTCTTTCTCCAGTTTCGCGATCTTCTCCTCGAGATCTTCCAAACGCTGTGCCTTGCGCTCGCGAGACTTACGCGCTGCCAAGGTATTGCGAGCTCGCTTCATGGCGACAGCGTCCTCTTTGTCACTCACGACGATGGGGGGCAAAGGCTTGTCACGCCGGCGAGAGTTCACACCGTTGACAGAAGAGTGTCGTCCATGGCCGCCGCTGGTCGGAGAAGTGCTGGGCTTACGAGGTGGAGACGGCGGTTCCTCAACCTCAAGCTCGTCAGACTGCTGCTCTGGCGAGTCCTGAGGCTCAGGCTTTGCTTCGGTGGCGGTGTTCTCATCGGCAAAGAGGGGAAACCAGACACCCCCGGGGCCGTCGAAGTCGCTGCTGCCGAAGTTGGGAGACACCTCAAAACCGTCCTGATACTCGGGGGACTCGTTGTACGTGGAAGGAGAAGTCAAGTTCGTGAAGGTGGTCGAGTTCGGAGCCGACGTGAAATCACGAATGAGATCTTGGGGCGAAACGGTGCCGAGGTTGGTGGTGGTGCTGGACGCAGAGCTCACGTTCAAGTCATAGGGAAGATTCGCGGGCGAAGAGTACGCCGCCGAGGCCCCAGCCCCGAACGGCATAAACTCGTCGAGGTTACCCATCGCGTCTGTTTTGCGTGAGTTAGGATAAAGATGCAAGGCATGCGCGGGGAGTGATCTACCTTGAAGGTCCATCCTGACGGCGGGTTGTTGGTTGCCGATGCTTTGTGCGAAAAGTGGAACTGGCGGACGAGCAGGGCGGTTCTGCTGGTTCGCGGCAACAGTAGGAGATGGAACAGACAAGGACGGGTAACACTGCTTTTGGTCCTGGTTTTGGGCAGAAGTAAACCTGTTGGTAAAAGCCGTAGAAGAAGAAATCTGATGTCCCGTTGCTTGGATGATCTGGGCCACTCGGTGATTCTGGAGAGACGGAGACACAGAATCGGCAGGTATCTGGGAAGAGTGACGGCGGTTGGAATTCAGAGATCCAAAGGCTGCTGTCGAGGCAGGCGACGATGCAGTACGGTTAACGTTCCTTCTCTTGGGCTGAGGTTGGGGAAACAAGACAAAGTCCTGTTGCGGGGAGTGCTGCGGGAAGCTGGGTTGCGCGGGTTGTGCCGGCAGGCTCGGTGAACTGGAGGGAAGCCATCTTGACTCGTTGGAATCCGTGGTGAAGACTGGAAAGTCTTGGGTGGGAATGGTGAGGGGGATGTGAGAACTGTCGCGAGAGCTGAAATTTGCTTCGTCAATGTTCAGGTCTACCTGGAGAGGAAGAGCTGAGGCTGAAGATTGAGTGGGGAGAAAACTGTTAATGGTTGGGAACTGAATTTTGGCCGTGGCTACGAGGAGCACTGAGGAAGGAGAAGAGGCATGGGACTGGGCTGCTTAGCGCATCTTGGAGGCTGTCTGGATGTCTGGATACGATAGGTTATGTAAGGATGGTTGGGTGGTGAGAAGAGAAAAGGAAAAGAGAAAAAATTCGAGCCTGAAATTCGGGTGGGCAATGTGAGACTTTAGTATTTTTGGATAGGCTGCTAATTGTTGGGTGGGAGTGAAAAATGCCTAGCAGGTCTGTAGGTACTGTAGGTCTTCCTAGTAGAAGATCGGATGGCAGAGCACGCACGCGTGGGTATTTTTTCGGGGGCAGCTACGGGGGGGGCAGCTTCTCGGCTAGCAGACGACGGACTGTACTAGCCTTAGGTAGCAGTAGCAGGCTCAGGTCTGACAGTCCTGCAGTCGCTCTCTACTATGTACATACAGCTAATAACCATCGACAATTACGATACTGCCAGACTGCCCATACACAGCATATACATCCTATTGATTGCAGGCCACAAAGCCCGGCCCGCGTCAGGGCAATCTGGTTCCCGAAATAGTTAGAGGAGGACAAGACGATCCGTCTTGAACGGGTCCACTGGCGAGTGAGTCATACTGACGGACCCACAGCCAAGATTCCTAGCGCAAGGCCCATGTACCCATGTACTTGTCCCTGTCCCTGTCCCTGTCTTCTCAACTTTCCTCTTCACTGGCGTCGCAAGCGCACTGCCTTTCTCCCTCTGCCCCCCAAGCCATCCGTCCTCTGAACGACCTATGAACGACCTAATGATGTACATGTACGTACCAAGTCGTGAGCGAGCGGGATACGGATCTATGTGCAACTATTTGCGAATGCACCGCTGGCTGCTGTGCGGCGTTTGCAGTTTGAATCCTAACCCCGCCACATCAACGTCCATACACCTATTCCATTTTGTACGGAGTTAGCATTCGTTTATATGTGCATCGTTGTCCTTCATCGACCATTTTCATCCTGTAGCATACAACGTATGCGTGTTATACCTGCTTTCTTTTTTTTTTTTTTTTTTTTTTTTTTTTCTCTTTCGGTGATGCTGTGGGTCGGCGCTCCTCCGCTTATCACCACCAGCGGAGGACGGAGCAAGCACTGTCAAACGGGGCACTGTCAAAATTCCAGCCAGGGAAACACGGTTTCCTGTTCAGCTTTGCGGTTTGGGGTTCCGTAACTGCGCATCGAGCCCAGGAGCCCTAAGCCTTTCGAGGCCAAGGGCGGGGGGCAGGGGCGCTCGTGATTCCCATATCTCGAAACCCGGACCCCCCTTCCCTGCCTGCTTGCCTGCTTGCCTGCTTGTCTGCCTCATAGATCCTTTGATTGGTCGATCACGGCCAGCCGGATCAGGAAATCGCTAGGCGCGGTGCTTCACAGCATCTCCATCCTGCTATCCGTCCATCACTAATGAATGTCCGCTTATTATCCTCACCTACACCTATTACGCAGTATGCACCTCGGCGGCCATGCCAGCCCGGGCCTGCTTCACGGGCCCATCAGCAGAACCAGGTATTACCTAGGCTAACCGACTTCCGCATCGCAGAATTAGCAGTACTCTTTTCCGCTTTTCACATTCGCATTCGCATTTCTAATCAGGTGCCGCTCGTCATCTGACAACATCCACCCACCCATGTATTTATGTAGATGATTCTGTATTATTAATGTATGTCTTAGATGTTGTATGTACCCTGCCTAGTAGTAGCAAGCATATATACGGATAGTGCATGGTAGAGAGAAGAGGAACGTTGGCTTTGCGATAGCCCTCGACCCCGGAATCTTCAATGTTCCAATTGGAAGATTCCGACTGTGTTAGACGAATGGACCAAGTGCTGCGCCTGGGCGAGCTGGGCAAAATACGCGGTACATCAATTTGTTTGAGACATGGACACAGCTTATCTTGTGGCTTGTTCAAAAATTTCCCCTTCACGATCTCACGTACTGTTTCCCCACAGAATCAAACAAACGCTACCACTACCATATGGGATTACTGTTGTAGGCAATACCGATGAGGCTAAGCGGTAATAGGCCTTAGTTGGCCTAGATCAAGAAGAGTACTATATGCACCTCTTTACCTTAGGCTAGGTAGACGTGAGCAAGTCCTAGGGTGCCGCCGTCGTCAGCCCAAGGACGAATTGCTACCCATTGTCCTGTTGCTGCCTCCTGCGCAAGGCCATTCAGTTCTGGTTATGATGAAATTCACTTGCGCATGCTCGTGTCCGCGTGCGCGTTTGCGCATCCGCAAAAAGGTCCATGGGTGGATGGTAACCCCACAGGAAGGACCAGGACAGAGTTCCCCCGCGACGCCGATTCCTTGGGTTGCTGGACCGGACCTCGATCCAGGGCTGCCGGGGTTGTGTGTAGCTCAAATGGGATCGCTCAATTCTGCCAGCCCTGCAATTGAGTTTTGTGACTCACACCCCGTCTTGGCACCGGGCCCTGTAAGGTTGTGTGTCTCAATACGCAGTGCGGTGGATGGCTTTTTTCCCTCCGTTCCACGATGCGAGCCAGCCAGCCTGACAGACAGACAGGCGGGCCGGCCGGTGGATTACGGATCTACCATAGTGTGAGGTATTGGGACTTCTCAAAATTCGATTTAATTTCGCAATCGTAATCCTCCCTCCAGCCGACCCTTCGGAAGGGACTTCGGTCGTGGCTGGTTAGGGCTCTGCGCAAGTTAATTCGCTCACGGAACGGGGGACCTGTGCATCATGGGCCTGCAAATCGGTGGGACTTATGTATCCATTCCCATCTGGTCCATTTTATGTATGTACAAGACGGAGGGCGCAGCCAGCCAAACGTCCACTGACTGGTCCTCTTTACGCCGTCTTTTACCGATCACGATAGTCTACATTACGCATACTGTACTATGTGGGACTGAACCACATTTGAGCCGCACTCCCGGGGCACTGCCCTGTGTTTGGAGGTTGGGGGGTCCTGACTAGGCTGGACTCACAAGCCGAAACAACAACTACGATATCTGTGAAACCCATCTTCTCATATGCGAAAAGGTCGATGTTCTTAGAAATCGAAATCGCTTTACTAAGCTATAGCCCAGGTTTTGATTGTCTTCATACCTAGGCCGCCAGGCAGGCAGCACTCCGGGCTCTAGATCTAATCAGGTAGTATGATACAACTCTAACTACTGCAATGCGAATACCTCCCCATTTGGTATCCTTCTGTTAGCATACTGTAGTTTCCGTTCCAAGTATCTTTCATCCGGAAGTTTGAGTCAGTAGGTAGCTAATATGGTACGTAGCGCCGTAGGACTACGTAGCTTCAAACGTCCTCAGTCCTCAGGACACATCTTGGCCCTACGGCCCTACAGCCCTACACCTCACAGCGCTGAGTTGTCCTTTTTGCCTCTCCTCTTACCTACCTACCTACCTTATTCTGCGCTGTCCTATCTGGTTACGTTGCGTTATCCATAGGCACCCATGTTTCCTCACAACAAGCAAGACAACCACAATCCCGGCCACGTAATTCTCATTAGGTACGCAGCCAGCTCGTCATCTGGCCTCGCGGTCCTGCCTGCAAGAGAACACCCCCCGGGGGGACTCCTGATGCCGATTAACCCTACTACATGCGTGCATATAGGTAAGCAGGTCGCCGGGAAGATGTTACCAGGTCAGTTGGGGGCCAAAAAGACGGCCGCGTTGGAACCTCGCTGGCTGGCTGACTGGCTTGCGGGTAATGAATGTTGCACTTTACCGCCGGAGAAGCCCGCAGTCTCCGGATTGGCCACGGGTTCCCGTACCTACATTACATACCTGCATACATACCTACCTACTTTTGCTATACGACCTTGTGTGTGTGTGCGCGCGAGGGTGGTATGTGTATGTTCGTTCACGCAGCGCAGATCTGAACCAAGCCACACTTAGGTCAGGTTTTGTAAAGTTTATCTAGCAGCCAAAAGGTCCCGCCGATGTCCATCCAGGAATCAGCACTTATGCCGCCTCCGTGGTGGCTTAGCCTCAACTTCTAACCGGCAGTGGATGACTGCAGTGCTCCTTCACCGGTTCCACTGGGGGCCGGCGAAATCCGGGGAGGTGAGTGCGGGAACCAATCATAGTCATTGTTCAGATGATTCATTTTACTTCCTTTCTGGCAGTCTTGGCATACGACCTGCCTGTGGTGCTCTCAGTTAAGTCGGTCGGCGGCACTCAAAGGCAACTGTAGGTAGATACGGCGCCACAACCACTATATAGCAGAATACCATGTCCGAAATGATGTCTATTGTTCCTAACTGTAGCAGTCGAAAGCCTTTTTATGGCCTCAAGATGTTTTCACCTTGTGCCTACGGAGATCGTGAGATCTTGAGGTCTACCGAATTAGGGGAGAGTCCCCATGATGATGTGCTCTGTGAGATGCCCTTGCTCGCAAAACAAGCATGTACACTGATGAGACCCGTTGCAATCTGCATGCTTGCAGATGGGACAGACTGAGAAAGCTCCCAGTGCCGATCTTGCCGGCCGTGGCCTGAAGTCCCTCGAGGATATAATGTACACTGGGAGAATGACCGCCCGGGTATCAACAAAACGCCGAAGGAAATATCGAGTACGAAAAGAGTCGGCCAGGCTGAACACTTGAGTTCCAGCATTGATAGAAGGACGAGCTAGACCTTCAAGGTGTAGCGTCCTGGGTTTTCTCAGGCTCTGGGGAGGCACTTTCCGAACCGCCATTGACGCCGCGAGTCCGCCGCTAAAAAGGCTCGGTCAATAAGGAAAAACGTTTTAGATATCGAAGTACACACCTGGTGAACAGCCTCAGACTCAGAAATGGAGGCCTGCGGGTGTTCCACGAGGTCGTTGCCTTGAACAACGAGCTCCTTCGCAGCTATACGTCGCATCAATGCGAGGAAGGAGGAGTGCTTGAACTTCTCGGTTGAATTGTCGGCGACCGAGTCAACAAGCTGCTGTGCAGCGCGAGCGAGTTCCGTATCATACTTCTTCTGAGAATCGTCTGTCTCGGCTGAGGAATCCGTGTCCTTTTCATTAACTTGATGTCCCTCGGAAGAGGCTTCCGTGGCCTGTTCCTCAGCAGCTTCGTCTTCAAGCTGTAAGCCAGTTTCTCCTTCCACATTGGGTCCATTGACTCTCATCCAAGCATCCATCTCGGCCTCGAATTCGGCATCAAGAAGGGCGGAATCAGCAGGTCCCATCGAAAACGCGTTATTTTGAACTAGTCCATGATAATTAACTTAATGATATAAATATGAACACTCATAATAGACTTACACTCTTGAGGATGCATTCCAGCTGGTCCTGGAAAACCGGGGTGAGGCGCATTCTGAATGGGGTGCAATGGACTCTCTTTCATGTGCGCAAAAGGGAAATGATAAGGTGGTTGCATGTGTGCTGAGTTCATAGCAGGGAAGTTCGGCATTGGCGCCATCTGGTTGACTCCCGCATGGGACGATGGGCCGTACAAGTTCATCTGCTGGAAGTCGTTCACCCAGTTTGCGCCAGCGTTCGGCAAGGCTTGCGCGTGTTGCTGTGGCAACCCAGGTCTAAAGGCCTGGTGACCGGTAAGATGAGCGGGATGGTGATGGTGAGGGTGGTGAGAGGCTGGCGAAAAGGCAGGCATGTTGGGACGCAAGCTGGGTCCACCAGGGACAAAGCCACCAAGCGAGGCATTGCTTCCCTGAAAGTTCGAGAAGTTCTGGTCTGCGATACTGCCGCCAGGGTTCGTTGAATGGAAGCTCTACACCAGAATTAGTATTATAGTTGTGAATCGCCGATGGAAATGGGAGCTGGCTCGGGGTTAACTACCTGTCCGGGGCCTCGAGGTCCAGAAACAGAGCGGTCCTGCTGGTGAGAACGGTCTTGATCGACATGTTGCCTCAAGCCCTTGAAGGCGTTTGACGGACCACACATATCGTCTGCCATGACTGGAGCTGTGTCCTGGTTATTGATAGGTGACACTGGGAAGGGTTACAGAAAAGCGCCTGGCGCGGCGTTGTAAAGTGTGTTGTTGTCCGGGGTAGAGTGTTGTTGTCCGGGGTAGCGTGTTGTTGTCCTGGGTAGCGTTGGCTTAAAATAATTACTTATGATCACGCCAACTACCTTCGATGCCTGAGGTCTTTTTGTGGACGTGGCATACACCTAATCCTGATGAACGGGCACGTGTGAGGCAGTTGTATGACTTTTGAGGCGGCCGGCAAACCGGGCGTTGAAGGTCATCGGGGGTTGTGGATATCGGAGGCTGTCACTTTCAAGGAAAACTGTTTACGCCATAAAGATAACAAATAAAGAAAAGGTACAACAGGTACAGTAGTTCGCAGCTCACAATCTATGATACATATCGTATTGAAGTTGAGGCATCATAAGAACAACGCCTATGGGTACTGCTACATCATACGTTTCGTAGGAAGGTTGTTGTTCGGGACCTCAGTGTTTAAGCCTCGGCAGAGGCGAAAGCCGATAAGCCGACCGATGAGGTCGGACCTGCCTCCATATGTGATGGAAGTACCTCCCTACCTAGGGCTGCTAGGTAACTGTCCAGGGCAACCTAATAACGGGTAGTTAATGTGCTACCTGCTTCCCCAGATAAGTCCCAAAATCTTGCCCCATGTGTATGGACATACATGTAAGTAGTACCTGATATAATCACATGCAACACGTAGGATGTAGCCAGGCGATAGAGTGTACCTATTGTGTGCCTAATGGGACATAGCCCACTCGGTGTTCGAGTGGCTGCCCAGCTGCCCAGGTGCTAGGCTAGGTACCTGTCAGCCCTGTGCCCGCCGGAATTAGCTAAGTCCTGCTCGCCATCTGGCACCACTTGCCATCATAGAAAGATACCTGGGTACATAACGCGGCAGTCCTGGCGCAGATAGCTCCACTGGCGCTAGGGGGCGGGAGGCTGTCAATGTCGAGAAGCGGACAGGTATCAACTAAGCAACGACATTGAATTTCGGACAGAGCACGCACACCAACAACGTGTTTTGACAATTGGTTGCTTGTTTAGTTGCGCCTACAGCTTCCCTTCGAGATGGTATGCCTAAACGGTCGTTCCTTGGTCGAGGAGAGGAGTCCGCTAACCTTGTCTACAGGCGCAGGTTATAGCGAACTCGGGTCACGATGACATGATTGTATGTCCCATGCTTCCTTTGCATATTCGAATTCGCGACACACCTGCCTCTAGGCCCAAGATATACCCAATTGCTTTAGATTTACAGCCCCACGCTGGTTGTTTGCGGATGATTACACCGGAATCATTGCTAATGTTTGTTAGCATGATGCTGTCCTCGACTACTATGGCCGCCGGCTCGCGACATGTTCCTCGGACAAGACGATCAAAATATTTGAAATTGAAGGCGAAACGCAACGGTTGACCGAGACATTGAAAGGGTATGCATGGCCTCGTCTGTTGTAAAGAGAAACGCTCCTGACAAAGGGTTCCTTCTAGTCATGAAGGCGCAGTTTGGTGTGTTGCGTGGGCGCATCCCAAGTACGGAAACATCCTCGCCTCGGCAGGGTACGACGGCAAAGTCTTTATCTGGCGCGAGCAGTCCAACCAATGGCAAAGAATCTTCGACTTCGCTCTCCACAAAGCCTCTGTAAACATGGTCTCTTGGTCCCCTCACGAATCGGGCTGCCTCCTCGCATGCGCGTCGTCCGACGGCCACGTCTCCGTCCTCGAGTTCAAGGACAATAACTTCACCAACGTGTCCTTCCCCGCCCACGGCCTTGGTGTCAATGCGGTCTCCTGGGCCCCTGCAACCCTTCCGGGCAGCATTGTGTCTTCGGCGCCAACCCAGGCCGCTCTTGGCCAGCGCCGGTTCGTCACGGGCGGCTGTGACAACCTTCTAAAGCTGTGGGTCTACGACCCCGCGACTCAAGGGTACAAGCAGGAGAGGGAATCGCTGTCGGGACATACAGACTGGGTGCGAGATGTGGCATGGAGCCCGACGGTCCTCCAGAAGAGCTATATTGCGTCGGCATCACAGGATAAGACGGTGCGGATCTGGACCAGCGATAACGCAAGCCAGGGCCAGTGGGCATGTAAGGTGCTGAACTTCGACGCGATCGTCTGGAGGGTCAGCTGGAGTCTTAGCGGGAACGTGTTGGCCGTTAGCGGCGGCGACAACAAAGTCTCGTTATGGAAGGAGAACCTGCGAGGCGAGTGGGAATGCGTCAAGACGATGGAAGAGTAGAGAGTACTTGTACGTTGTGGAGAGAAATTCATGATAAAAGATGGGCATAAGGCTCTTGAACTTCGGCGTCCAGGAACTGATGTTATCCCAACTTGGCACGACCCCTGGTCAACTGACAGTCAAGTGATGTGTGCACCAGTTTCCGCGGTTCGGAAAAAAAGTTACGAGATAGACATGATATCCTGTATCAGTCACAAGGACGGTAATAGACTCCGGTTGTGTACGGGCAACATAACTACGAGTTGATTGTTTTGGTTACATGAGTCGTCTGAATCACATCGTCGTAATACAGGGGGTGTCGATGGTACCGCACTTCTTGAGAACACCTTAGCTTTATATATGTCAGTAGCTCGTTTGATTTGCATATTTGTTTATTTCAGGATGCTATATCGTCAGATGACCGACTACTAAGGCCGTGGTAATCATCGTTGAACTGTTCCGATGTATGGCAGTCACATCATTTCCGTTGAATCTCCCCTATTCTCTTTGTATATAGTGTTGGTAATACAGCGTCAGTAACTCAGGAAGAGTTGTCCCTGACTATCCCCCCGTAAATATCATGGCAGGTTTTAAAACTAGGTCTACGAGTACATGTTTTAGCATCACTAAACTTACAGTACAGCTTAGCTTACGTACTACTATGGAATCTAAGACTGACTCCCTTTGCTAAGCACACAGATCTCACTAGCTCCTCGTTTCCATGAGAATTTCTACCTATCAGATGCTTCAGTCGACTTTTGAAGGAATAGGGTTATACCGGTAGTGTCAAAGTCATACAATCACTAGTCTCTCGGGATTGTGTTTGATACACTGTATTCTAGATTCTACTGATAGCCGATATATCTTCTTGATGGTAATGTAATGATGGTAAGGACGTCTCGAGTGCAGCTTCAGCTTCAGTGAGCAATGTAATCTCATCCCAGGTCAGCGCAACATCACATACCTAACAAGATCGATAAGGAAAGCAGATAATCTTCGCTGTGTACTGTACCGGCGTTTACCTGCGTAGCTAAAACAAGCATGTATTTTAGGACCTAGGTTGCTAGCTGCCTACTTTTGCTCGAAAATTGCCTAATTTGTCTCAAACGCCCTAGACAGCAGGATAGAAAGTTGGTGAGATTACTTATGTACTGTGAAGCTATTGCCAGTACCTAGGTAGCTTGCCTGCCAGTGCCAAAATTCTACTAATGGATGTTAGGTATTCTATGCAAGTGCATGCTAAGGTTGCATAGGTACTGTACCCGGGCACTTGTCTCGTTCTACATGGGCGCTACACTTTACATAAGCCGTGCATGTTTTCAAATTAAGCTTGATACCCTTTTCATTGCGATAGCTAGAACCTTATACTGTACCGTGGGTTGACTACTTACCTCTTCGCTATGGTACCTCTCTAGCCTTACACTTCCGTCGTAGGCGTGAAATTTTCACTCGGCGTCTCGTAGGTACATAAATGTCTAGGAGCATCATCGAAGAATATTTAGGACCTACCAACCTATCTGTTCACGGTGAGCAACTAAGTTATATCGATATGTGCACGAAGCTCTAGCTAATGTCGGTTCAATGTTGGCGTTCCGCACGTACTGGAGCTTGTGGAAGCTCTCCCTGATTGGGCGGATTGGCGGCTAGTCCACCAGTCATGGCGCTGTGACCAGGTAGGTAGGTACTTCAGCAGTACCGCTGCGGAGAAGATACGGCAACACAATACTCAAGTTATACATCACTCTGCTCATCTTCCAGGGGCTTGCCAGTCTGTAAATGTGGAAATCAGGACCAGGATTCCCAGATTCAACTTCACATTCATTCTACTGCTAATAATAAGACGACTTGTTGTTTTCTTCCAACCCTGTTCTGCAACTGCATCAGCGCCGATACCTTGCACCCCGTACTGAGCTAGTCTATGTTCATGGCCATTGTATGAATCAATTAAGTCCCCTTCCCTATGCGACGAGCCAATCGAACTACCAACCGCCGTGCGTGATCGAGTCTGCGACCACCGCCCTGCCCCCGTGACAAGACCAGACGAACAGTCCCGCCCATGACCTCCTATTGACATATCCTACCGCCAAGTTGTCTGACTCGCAGGAGGACAGCCACGGACAGTCCGTGTCCCCCGGACTCCCACTCACCGACATTGAGGACGGAGAAGACAATCTTACTTGCGGAAGTTCTCCTCCACCACCACAGTACCCCTATTCGGCTTCCGAAGCCTCTGCCTCGACATCCTTCTCGCTTGCTGCCTCTCGGTCGGCCCCGCCTCCCTTCTCGAGCCTTTACGCCTACGAGTCTGCCGAGGATCTTGCCGAGGACCCTCTCAAGCTCCCGCCCGCTACCTGTTCGCCATCATCTGAAGCCGGAGCCTCATCGGCGACTGCCGCGCCAGCGTACGCACCGCTAGCCTCGACTTCCTCCGAGAACAGCCCTCTCGAGTCCTCTGCTTCGTTTCAAAACGTCGTCGCCGAGACCAAACGAGCTCTTCCACAGGACGTCAAGGGCGGGTCTTCGAGTCAAAAGGCCGACGATTCCAGCGAGCCACCTCCCGCGTACTCCGAAGGATATAGCCCGCTTCTCTCGTTCACATATCTAATGGCGGCCGCCGGTGGTGCCTCGAGTATTATTACTCAGGTTCAGCAAGGAGGACCTCCTATTAATGCTATCGGAGGTGGGTGGCAGGAATCTATGACGTGACCGAATCTCGAGTCGTTGACAAGTGCATACAGATGTTGGGGCCGATGAAACGATCACTATGGACTTGCGGTAGGCCGTTTTGCTACCAAAGGATGCTTGAGATCACATACTGACGGGCATTCAATACACAGCGGCACGCGCTTCGTGCTTTCCAGAGACGAACTGCTAACATTACCGGAATTTGTCCTACTGTCCTTGTTTCCCAATGGTCTCTTCCCCGAGGGCCACATGGGTGGCTTCTCTGATGGCGATGCAGTCCAAGTCGATGTCAGTACTCCGAAAGATGGCCCAATTACCCAAGTTGCCTCAGGCATGACTTGCTCTGGGACTACTACATCCCTGAATACGTGCCTCCCCAATTCCTCCACTATCCGCAACCTGCTATCTAATATAAATATACATATCACTGACCTCACTTCCCAGTATGACCCCGCATCTCTACAATATATGCTAGAGTTCTTTCGGAATGTAGCCCAGTCCATCCCCAACGAGTCTTCCCCCAATGCCTCACCGGATGGAGGGGTAGTTCCCATTGACTCGCTTGGCGGTCGGAGCGAGGACGGGAGCAAGCGCGCAGGGATCATAGTCCTGCGGGAGGACCTAGACTTCTACGCTATCCCGCCACGGCCGGATATTAATCAAGCTGATATGATCGAAGTCAAGCGAGCGGCAGCGCGGGCCTTGCTCAGACAGGACGGCATCTTTTCGGGGCTTAAGCGAAGTGACGAGCCGGGCACCACCGAAGCGCATCTGATCGAGATGCTCACGGCTGGGTAAGCGACCTCTATGTTCTAGCATGATATCATAAGTGAAGTGTGCTCCTAACAACCAGTGTAGCGGGTTCAACCATGACGATAGGTGGGGCCACCGTGCTGGCGAACCGAACAAGGCAGTTGTCTGCAGTTTGGCCCTTGCTCGGCTACGAAATGACATCCGCGGCAACGACATGGGCAACAATGCGGTTGGTATGGCTCAGAAGCTGCTCCTCTTCTGGCGGAAGCCGGCGCGGCGTTGCTGGTGGGAAGGGGTAGATCTCAAGGACGTGGAGGGTGTGGATGGGCCTCTTAAGGTGTGGATTAGGAGAGTATGGACGCTCGAGATGAGCGTCATCGGTTTGCGTTAACAATATTGGCGACCAAGCAAGCGAAAAGGCGTTCGAGACATATTCGAGACATATTCTTTTTATTTTCCTCCTCCCTTTTTCTTCTTGAACTGGATGTAAGGAGAGGGCTCTGCCACCGGCACTACCATCGGAATTACCATCCGACGCGGGCACTCGGTTTCCATCAGCGCGCTGCATCGCGGCACCATAACTCGCGATAGTGCACCGTTTACTTTGTTGTTGTTTATACCTGATTCATCTATAAGCTAGGATATTAGACGCTGCTTGTCCTACGCTTGTTACTATTGGCGGCGTGTTCGAGCTGGAGGCAGGGGGAAATATCCAAAGGGAGGGGACGGAACCCCATACGTGGGCGAGGAAAATTGAAGTACATTCTGTTCCATGGCTGCTGAGCATGTCCATATGCTACATGCTACAGTATGTACATACTTTACATGCGTTCTGGTATTCGTAAGTTTTTTGCAGTCGGATTCGCATAAATACTACCTAGAAACAGTCCCCTGCCTATACTTTACATCAATATTACACGTAATAGGATCTAATGGGATATCATTCGGAACCTTGAAGGTATATTTGATCCCCAGAACCATATGTGTAGATATCTAGGCATATATCCTTGCTGCTTGCCTCCGGCCAGCTGCCCGGCAGCTAGGCCGGCGCAGAAGGTCCTAAGCTGCTTCACGAGATCGCCGGGTCGGCAGGATGTTCTAACAGTTCTAGGTGCATGGAGACTGCCACTGGTACAGGGTGTATTTCAAAGGTGGAGCCGGGGAGACCCAGTCAGCGTCATTCTCCGGCTTCCTTGCATCGAATCGTACGAAGCGTCGAAGGCCGTGACACCACATGGATCAATATTGTATGCAGCTCCTTTCTCCCTTTCGCAAAATACACACCCGGAGCTGCTGTGCGAAAGTCCAAGGCCCAATTGTCTGCGACGCTCACCGACACCTCTACATACCGTAGTACAACTGGCCTTCGACGCAGAACCACTTTCCTCACCTGACCTCTGAATCCCTTTTCATCGCACGAAGCCTTTGTTTGTCTCGTGTATTCGTTCCAGTCTGACGTCGGCCCGCTTGGCGTCGGGCCACTGAACCTAGCAAAAGACCTTCCCGCAAGCACTTCTCTAGTTCCTATTCGCGACTAGGTTAGAGGCCGGCCGGAAAACGATGTGCTAGCATCGTTCTCGAAAACTCTCTGCGTACACACCTAGGAAACACTCCGATATTTACAACACATCGCATTAATGCCCAAGGGCCACGAGTTCCTTCGCAAACGTTGATCAACCTGCACCGTCATAATGCGTCAAGATGGCCCTTAATTCGCCTCCCGACCCCTTTGGCCTGTCGTCGATCCGTTGTCGCCAACCCAACCCACCTCTCACCACGAACTCGTCCTACTCATCCTTCCACGAGATGCCGCGCACGAGAAAGCTCCGTGTCCTCGTGGCCGCAAATGGCCAGCGAGATGCCGCCTACGCCCAGGCGATCGCCGTACGCATGCTCAAAGATACCCAGATCGAGACGCGAGCCCTCGTCGACGAGATCCCCCAGCGCTTGACCCACGATATCATTGTCATGGAGAACAGGAGCCTCGCTACCCTGGCCATCGATGCCGACCAGAGGACAAGAGATGCGATAGAGTCTGCGAGACAGACCGCGTTCGAATTGGTCGAGTGGGCCGACCTGCTCGTCCTCGCCCCGATCGACGCCGACCACCTTGCCAAAATGATGTCCGGCATTGCCGACACGACGCTGCTGGAAATACTACGCGCCTGGGATGTTTCCAAGAAGATCCTCTTAGTGCCGGGCATGTCGGTGCAGATGTGGGAGAATCCTATGACCAAGAAACAGCTGAGCAAGATCAAGCGGAAATGGGGCTGGGTAAAGGTCATGGCACCCGTGCTATGGCATTATGAAGGACCTACTTCTCATAAGCGGGTGGTTTCTTGGGATGGCTTCAACGATCTTGTCGGCATAATAAAAAACCAGGCCGAGCTTATGAGCCTCGGCCACGATGTCGAGGTCGCCGCACAGCAAGCAATGCAGATGACCACCTCGAGTCGATCTACAAAGACATTACCCCCGGAAATTTGGACCCTCATATTTGAATATGTCGGTGATTGGGAGCTAGCAACGTCGCTTGATATATACACCAAGTTGAAGACGCCTCCGGAGTGGAAAACCAACCGCGAGAACCTCGTTGATCCCATCGAGATATACATGAACGAGCTCGAATGGCTCATCCTCTTATGTCCCAGGTCCTCTGCCATCTGCCAGAAGCTCTCGGAGGCGCCAAAGGGGCTCCGCTACGTCTCGTTCCTGGCAGTCAAGCTCATCATCAAATTCTCGCTGACCGACGTGCTGACCTACCTGGAAACGCACCTCAGCAAGATCTTCTGGGCGTCGTTCAGCGCCAAGCTGCTGCCGAACAAGGCGTCCGGGGTGTACGGGCGGACGGACATCCTCAACTGGTGGAACACGTCGCCGTCGTTCCTGAAGAAGGAGTACGACGCCGAGGCGCTGGACAACGCGTCGCGCATGGGCTACGTGCGCGTGCTGGACTGGTGGCTGCGGTCCGGGCTCGCGCTCAAGTACACGGAGGCGGCGCTCGAGTCGGCGTCGGCCAAGGGCCACCTGCTGGTGCTCGAGTGGTGGCGCGACGCGGCGCGCAAGAACGACAGCATCCTGCTCAAGCCGGGGCGCAGCCTGCTGACGGCGGCGCAGCACGGGCAGGCCGCCGTGCTGCGCTGGTGGGAGACGTCGGGGATCCCCGTGGCGCACAGCGAGGGCGTGTGCAAGATCGCGAGCGCGTACGGGCAGACGGCGGTGCTGGAGCTCTGGCGCGAGCTCAAGGGCGACAAGCTCGCCTTCGACGCCCAGGTGCTCGTCGCCCCGACCAAGCAGGGCCACGTCCGCGTCCTCGAGTGGTGGAAGCGCTACGCCCGCGGCGAGGACCCCGCCGTCGACCCCCGCCCCCACCGCGTCGAGTACAAGACCTGCGACATCGAGGAGGCCCTCGAGGACGCCATCGGCGACCCCCGCCCCGTGCGCCGCTGGTGGGCCCGCAACGGCCTCAACCTCGGCCTCGGCACCAGCGAGTGGATGAAGGTCCGGTCTCTCTAGTACCTAAGTCAGGTTGTGCGGTGTGCGGTGTGCGGTATGTGTGTGTGTATGCGTCACCTCAGCTCACAGTGTGCGTGTGTTTGTATCTGTGTATGTGTGGAGTTGGTGTTTATATAGATATCAAGAACGTCGGAGTTTTTGGTTCAATGCATTTGTCGCATTGCGCCGGTGTGCTCGTCTTTCGTGATTCAGGGGTATAATATGTGATGCCAGGTTCATGTTATAAGCTCCGGTAACCTGACTTGAGAGCTCTACGCTTTTGATATGTAGAATAAGGCATTATGAGGAAGTCTGTCTGGTATTAGACGGTAAGGGGAGGCGGCAATAGGAGGAATGCCGGATATATGGTTTGCAGTGGTGAAAGGGAAGACCTTGACTGAGCTGTCGAGTTTCACAAGATCCATCACGTACCACAGGTATGCAGGAAACACTTGGTCATGTCCATGGATATCATGCTTGCTACGTCACTAGCTACGAGATTCCACTACATTAATACAATGTTAAAAGAAAACTTTCTCGTACAGATACATAAAACCTCGCCGAGACATCCCTTCTTTGGCGCTATTCGAGAGTTGCTGCTAAGCCGACTTTCTCGCACAGATCCTTTATCACGGAAAAAGGGTCTAATAGTGGAAATAAACAGCGTGCCTGGACACCGGTGTCACCAGAAGCTCGTGGATCAGAATGCTTTTTCGAAAATATATATCAGTCATGCCAATGGTGATGAAATATGTCTTTATAGGGTGATTCATTATATACAAGACGGAATGTTTTGTCCTACAACTGGGATGCCGTTTCCAAACTTTTCAACTGATACCTATCCAAACACAGGGTGAATAGGATGTTCATCTCCCATTGAAGCTATGGCCAACCCCTATTTTCTAACCAAGTCACCTTAAGCTAACGTGCTGCCTGAAACTAGATCTTCTCACCCTCCAAGATAGGCTTCGCTTCGTCACTCCTCCACCAACTGACGCCCTCCTCGCCAGGATACGTGAACCTGTCCATGCTCTCGGGCTTCATCTCGACGCTGTACCCGGGGTTCATGGGGGTCTGGTAGTACCCGTCGCGGACGGCCGAGGGGTGGAGGAAGTGCTCGTGCAGGTGGTCGACGTACTCGAGCACGGACAGCGCGCCGCTGACGACGACGTAGTCGATGGTGCTCAGGTGCTGGGTGTACTCGGGTAGGCCGACGCCGCCCGAGTGGGGCACGACGGGCACGCCGAACTTCTTGGCCATGAGCAGCACCGCCAGCACCTCGTTGACGCCGCCGAGCCGGCACGCGTCGACCTGGCACACGTCAATGGCCCCGGACATGAGCAATTGCTTGAACACGACCCGGTTCTGGCACATCTCGCCCGTCGCCACGCCGACGCCGTGCGGCCGCAGCGCCTCGCGTACCGCCCGGTGGCCCAGCACGTCGTCCGGCGACGTCGGCTCCTCGATGAACCAGGGCCTGAACTCGGCCAGCTGCCCCATCCACGCGATCGCCTCCGGCACGCTCCACACCTGGTTCGCGTCGACCATGAGCACGTTCCCCTCGTCGTACCCGATGACCTCGCGCGCGATCGCCAGCCGCCGCCGGTCCGCCTCGACGCTCGCGCCCACCTTCAGCTTGAAGTGGCGGTAGCCCTTGTCGCGCGTCTCGCGCAGCAGCGCGCGCAGCCTGTCCTCGCCGTACCCGATCCAGCCGGCGCTGGTGGTGTAGGCGGGGACGGCGCGGGAGGCGAGGGCGTCCTTTAGGCGGGCCTCCTTCCCCTTCCCCTTCCCCTTCCCCTTCCCCTTGCCCTCCCCCTCGGCCGCGCGCCGCAGGAGCGCCACCGCCTCCTCGGGCGTGATGGCGTCGGTGATGTAGCGGAAGTCGACGCAGGCGACGACCTCCTCGGGGGTCATGTCGGCGACGACGCGCCACACGGGCTTGCCGAGCGACTTGGCCCACAGGTCCCACAGCCCGTTGACCACGGCGCCCAGCGCCAGGTGGACCACGCCCTTCTCCGGGCCGATCCACCGCAGCTGCGAGTCGTTGACCAGGTGCCGCCACGTCCGGCCCCAGTCCGCCACCAGCGACGAGAGCGTGCGGCCCCGCACCCGCTCCGCCAGGTAGTCGATCGCCGCGCACACTATGTCGTTGCCGCGGCCGATGGTGAAGGTCTGGGGTGCTTGGGGGTTAGCTTATACGCTGTTGGTTATCCGAGCTTGGTAGGCATTTTGTTTCGTTACCATTCCGTGCCCGCTGAATTCCGAGTCCGTTTCGAGGATGCAATACGCGGCGGAGTAGTCGCCGGCGGCGTTCATGGCGTCGGACCCCGTCTTGTCCAGGGACGTCGGGAACCGCACGTCCCGGGTCCTCCAGCCGGTGATTGTGATTTCGGGCATTTTCGGGGGTTCTTTTTATGTGATGCCGGGTACGGGGAAAGAAAGGGGTTTGGTAAGTATATACAGTCTTACATAGAAATTCAATGAGCAGTAGAGAGAGAGAAAGAGAAAAGGTCAGAGTATCATAACAACTAGGTATATATGTTCACTGCCTGGCGGCTTTATATAAGACCAACAGAACATCCCACCTTGCTCCAAGATCGTGGGGTTCTAGAGGGGTTGTTCTGCGGGACGAATCGACTATAATAACGGGTCAGGCAGAAAGGCGTAAACCTACGGTCAGATGTCTAGCTCATAGCAATTATTTGATTGGCCAGCTCATAATCTTGTAGACAGATCTCGGCTGCGTCCTACCCCAACGAGACCGTCGTTTTTAACATGCGGAAACAGTTGCCGAGAATTCGCGAGCGTCGTCATTGATTGATGGATAAATTGGGCCGTCCTGCGTACACCATGTAGTTAGTGGGCAGGTGAGTCTACCACCAGCTACATAACTTGGCCGAGGGAAATTCTGGCCCGGCATGCCCAGTTGGGATAAACTCTCGTGAGCTGCAAGGCGAGCACGTCAGATCTCCGAAACTTCATGATAATTATATTATATGTACATTCGATGTTGTTATAGCAACCGTAACTGAATACCTAACACAGTATTATACAGATCCACACCACCAGGCTCACTCTCTTGCGACGTTCCGTAAAGCGCTCTGCTCCCCCAGCCGGCTCCTATTGTCCCAACTAATGAGTTTGAGATATGATGACTTATCTCCTTTTCAAATGCAGGAACGAGTGTCAAGAGTTCGTATTCACAGGTGCCCAAGGTTGCGGTTACGCTATCAAGGCATTGAATCTGGAACCCCCCTAAGTCGACTTAAGGGACTTCAACACGGCGATGAGGAAACACGTCCACGCCGGGAAGTCGGACAAAACGGACCGAACGTAATGGACGCTCAGCCAGCCCCCGAGCTCATCGGCAGCGGACCCGTCGGGGGCGGGTTCCGCGTCGATGGCGGCCTTGACCTTCCACATGATCTTGGGGACGAAGGCGAAGTGCGCGAGCGCGAGCGCGGTCCCGGCGGCGTACCACGGCAGCGCGGCGTTGGGCCGCGAGTAGAAGTTGGCCACGCCGGCGGCGAGGGTGACGCCGAAGGTGGAGAACAGGTAGGGGAGCCCGGAGTAGAAGAACTTCTCGAAGTAGGCCGGCAGGATCTCGTTGACCCTGGGCCGCTGCTGTTTGAGCAGCAGGAAGGTGTTCAGGTAGTGGTGTTCCTCGACCGCGAGCCACAGCGATGCCGTCGACGTGACCAGGGGCGTTACTCGCAGGAGCGTCAGGGGGTCGAAGAATTGGCCGGACGCCATATTTTTGGGTTCGAATATGGAAGTCTGAATAGGGTTTGTTCACGGTTTGTATCTAAAGTTGAGAGTTACTGGAAAGAACAGTCATGGTGCTGGTGCGGATGCATTCAATTAATAGTCGCAAAGGGATTGGCGATGGTGACATGAATGCGGCCTTGAACCCGGAGAACGGCTCAGCAGACGGGATCCACAATCGAACGTTAGCTATATCGATTAGGTAGACTGCTTACATGAGAATGAGCCATAGGGCGAAGAACCGTCTAGCGCTGATAGGTGTCGAACCTAACTCACCCTATGCACCAACCCCTCTCACGTGACATGCTATCGCTGGTCTCACACACTGTAGTACACACACATCCGTAGCTACATGGAGCTAATGCAATCTGCTTACAGCCCTAATTCCTTCAACCTCTCTCATCGACTTGCCATGGCCATCCTCGACATCTTTCCGGGATGGAGTCGGGGACGAATCGCTTCACAACAGCGAACTCTGACCATTGGCATCCCAACCTATGTAAAGAATTTAAACCCCAAACTCCATCGCCGGTGGGGCTTCAAATCACGAGTCTTAACTTGCAGTTGCAGGCTATCGAACATCTGAGCTTCCTTAAACCATCAAGTCGAAGAGTCAGAGACAAAATAGGGTAACGGAAACTTTCAGCTCGAGGGCTGTGACAACGTGACACTCTATGTAAGCACTCAATCTCTAGTATTTGCTACAGTGAAACATGGCCATATTATTTAGATATTTGTAATCCTCTCGTGGTAGTGAGCCCTATCGCACCCTCTGCGATGCTGTTGCTAGTTGCCATGCTGCTCGAGCCTTGTTACCCCCAGGTATCGTCCACTCGACATACTTGGTCAAGTTCATACCGAGTGCATCGCGATATTCAGCTAGGTGGCGCCGATTATACGCTGCTTCATACGCTCATGTTGGGTACGATACGAGAGTTGTTGAACGGCTCCATAGAGAATTAGGTGTCTGAAGGGAAGTTGCTAGTTGTTCGTTGCGAGACGTGTTTCAATCTCTCGCGCCACCACGCCTCATGCTTATAAACTGTGGAAGTCGTTCATGAGTGGTCGTATGAACATGTGATCGCGAACATGTTGCCTGGATATCAATCACGCAAAACGATTCTTTCTTTCTGTCATATATCTCGGATAGGATAGCTCCGGGAAGGATGTACCTCCCAGTTTGATACCTGATGAGTTCCCGCCGGTGGCCGGTAGGGATACATTTAGCCCTGCGGGGGACGATCGGCTACATCTCAATCAATGATCCAGAAAACCGTCATGGGGACCAGAGTCCTCTACGATATCGATAGCTCGTAGTTGTTTAAATAATACTGAAGCCCCTATTCTTAATGACGCAATCAGGAGCTTGTAGTGGTGGATTGATGATCTGCTGTACTGTAGCTTGTAGTTAGCTAAAGTGGCATAGCTTACAGATTGCAGATACTGGTCAGGCCATCTTAGCCACTCATGAAAGATGAACTGCGGCTATTTTCTAATCATTGGGGGGGGGGACAGACACATTTTTGATGATGCGACTTGCATATTGTTACTGCACCGGTTACATGTAGCTCGGCCCAGGGTTTTAGTGCAGCTCTTTTCTGCCCTTGCGGTATGCCTATTTAGAACTACGCTGATCTATGTCGTTGGTATGGCTGAAGGTAAGGTCTCTTTATCGCTTCTAAGACATCATGATGAACAGCCCTAATGCCGAGACATAACATGCCAGAATCCAGCCCCCCAACTTCTCTATCGAGGGGTCTTAATGGAGAGAATTCTGACACATTCTCGGCCTCACTACCGCCTTGAGTGGCGACACCCATGAGGGCAATGTGCTACATTGGCTCATGTCTGGCGTAGGTTGGTGAATGACTTCTCGTGTGGAGTGTGGTAGCCGTTGCACGTCATGCACATCACGATGGATCACCAACCCTCTAGTGATATGGCTGATTAGATACTACCTCACATCGGAATTGTGTGCCAGCGTTGGACTAATCACGCCGATGAGATGGCGAGAATAAAAGCTTCGACACGACTATAAGTATGGCGGCATATCACTTGTGCTTATTACCCGCTTACCCATTATATTCACAAACTATCATATCAAGTCTACTATCGCTTATTCCTGCTCATCAACCCCCAAACTAATTAGACATCATGCTATTTTTAAGTCTATATATCGCCGCCACATTCCTGGCTGGCGCCTTTTCCGCGCCCCTTCAACCCGGTAAGTTTCCCGCCAAATTCCCCCTTTCCTCCCCGCACGCTTAGGCTGACCAGACGCCTCCTTAATAATAGCGGAGAGAAGAAGCCACGGCGACGGCTACGCCGTAGCCGCGTACACCTTCGGGGCGGACGGCAAGCGGGAGACCGTCCCGGAATCCACGTCCTCCGTACTCCTGCGCGCGCTCAGCCAGCGAGCCGCCGCCGAATCGACGACAACTACTACGGCGGCCGCCGAGGCCAACGACCCAGACACTGACGACGGACTTCTTTCTCGCGACGCCGCTGAGGCCGGGAACACCTACGGCGTCCTCAAGCGCGAGCGCGGCGCCGAGAACACGTACAGCATGCTCGCGTACGCCGTCGGCCGGCACATGGCCGAGGATATCGCGCGCGGGGCTGCTGAGGCCGAAGCCGAGGCCGAGGCCGAATACGAAGATGAAGCCGAAGCCGAAGATGAAGATGGAGATGAAGGCGAAGGTGAAGATGAGGAAGGGGCGGAGGAGAATGTGTTGGAGGCGAGGGGCAACACGTATAAACCCATCGTGTACTCGATGATTGGCCGCCGTGATGTCGCCACCGCCGCCGCCAGCGACGTCAACGAAGGGGTCGCGAAGCGCGAAGAGCCGCACAGTCTCCTGTCGTACTCTATCGGTACGTGAGCAAGCGGGCGAGGCTACGCTGTGCCCCCACAGGACCCCATCGGTGAAGAAGAAGAGGGCGTGGAGTATAAGCTAACGACTTCTGCAGGCAGTATATGAGTTTCAGTCAAAGGGCTTTAGGGGGAGGGTCACCTTCTGGGATTGGGTCGGAGGCTTCAGCCTACTTAGGCGGACCAGTTGGGCGGGGGGAATGCTGTCGTTACCTACGCATGTTTCATAACGCGACCTGGTGTATGAGGGCTTAGTCGACCGAGCCGTGCCCCTGAGGCTGAAGAACCAAGCACAATAGAAATAGACGAGAGGCTTGCGTATTGCTAGCGCTGTAGCTAAGAACATAGTTTAACCATTGTTGTATAACCAAAGTAACACCTGAAAACAAGTGCTATTTCTGTTTGCCTCTTAGATTAAGTCCTAGGCGGCTCATATGAGCCTCGGCGGGTCTTTCGTCTATATGCCAGTTCAGTTTCTCTGGGGTGGTATCGGACAAACGTTTGTGCTCTGATATGAAACCAACACTACGGCAGAGTAGTCGGCAGAGTAGTATGACCTGACGTAGACAGCCTGATGCGAAGGGACAGCTTCTGTCGTATTTCGATGCACCTGCCACGAGGCTGTGGTTCTCGGACACTTCCATGTTGTTCCCACACAACCCCTGAACAGTTCATTTAGATCGTGCCAACAGCCGGCTTAACTTACACTCCTCACCTCCTTTCGAAAGATCTACGTCCATGGGGGGAGGTAACACAACATCGTGAAAGCCTTGAACTACCAATGGCCTTGATGGGTATAAATAACCCAGGAAAAATGAGACCTTTTTTTTTCGATCGATCTGCATGTAAGAAACTGGTTCTTGCGGTATGCCTTGGGGGTGACACCAGCCTTATCCAAACCAGACGAGTTGTGGTTGTACGAAGGGCTCGGAGGACCAAGACACGTGCAAAGAATAAGCCGGCTAATGCTACGCTGGAAGCAGCGGCTGTAACATTAATCATTCTGACACATGTCTTTTCTTTTAATAGCAGATATTCCCTGGCCCTCATGAACAAGAAAATGCCTCTTTGCCCTAGGGAGTTCCTGGTGTTAGCTGTATGCATGACCGGCCCTTTAGAAGGCAAGGTACCATATGTTGTGTACCTAGATATGTTTGAGATTGGGGAATAGGGCAGGGGGTTTGGAGACTACTGCGCGAAGTACCTCGTAGACGTACTATAGTATGTGCTTTGCTGAGGCAATTCTCTCTGGCCATACGATCATCGTGTTGTTTGACAGGAGCTTCGCTTGACAAAGCCCTAACGGGATATAAGCTTGCCGTCTTCTAGATCTGTTAGCCTTGGAGTTGGCAGTGCAGCTCTTTTATCCCGATTGGATCAATCGAGCCTAACTAGCCGAGCTTCCCATCATAGTCTCTCCTGTACGATTAGATGGTTGGCTCCCTTCGATGGAACTATCTGAGTATTCTAGGTTAGAGTATCGGCCTGCATGAAGCATCGTCCGACTTAACCACGCATCGCCGCGTGCCTAGACGATGGCCAATGCTAGTCATTTAAACTTTCGGGTGCCTCGAACCTCAAGCCAGTTGTACCAGGCTTCCCGGCCAGCATCTCGCCGCAAACTACATACATATGCAGCCGTCGGCGTCCCTATTAAATTTATCTTTGGGTCGTACATGTAGGAGCAGATATGGAATCACCCCAAACGGATTGCGTTATCAGCGGGCGTCGGCAAGAGTGTGGAGCCTCCCGGGGCTGGCAGGATTTTGAGTAACCCTGGCAACCTACGGTAGGGTACGAAGCAGGGTAGGGATGGAAGTCCAGGGGTGTGTAGGGTAGCGTAGGGTAGCGTAGGGTAGCGTAGGGCAACTCGGGTTGGGTGACATCAGCTGATTGTCCACTTCTACTAGCCACCATGTTGATTTTCAGCGCTTTGGCAGTCGTCGCAAAAGATACCCAGCAGACTATTTGCAACGCCTGGCCATATGGGGCTAGGACGGCTCTTGGAAACATCCCGTTTCAGCCTGGAGTGCCTGGTGAAAGCTGCACGACTTCGAATCAAGGCGAGCCAGGCTTTGCCACGCAAGCGGGGAGAAGCTCGTATCCCCCAATGCCGGTCTCACTGCATGAGCTGAGTGTTCACCACGCAACGGGTGCATAATACTATGTCCCATGCGACTCTGTATGCGCCATGTACGTGTAGGGAAGACTCTATTCTTGGCCTGGATAACCGGCCGCCCAGCCGCCGTGGATTACTACCTGACAGGGCCGTGTCTGCCTGCTTTCCCTGCCTCTGCCCCTCATCCCCGCTCCGGCGCTGGAGATCTCCACAAACGGCTATCCGTCTAGCCTACACGGTAACTAGGCAGCTCGACTAGAGTATCTGTTGCTGTGACTCGACTCGGCCCATTGTCCTATTGTTCAATAATCTGAGATGGTTCAGATTCTAGCCTGGAGGATTCGGTCTCGGATGCTTATTAGATGCTGTGACTAGAAACTCGGGTGGCAAGGCTGCGCTGTTGACCGCCCCATTGACGTTGCATGCTCATCACGATGGAGCATTACACTTGCATGTACTATAGTACATGTAAGCTATTCATGGGTTACCACCAACGGCTAGGGCTATGCAAATCCGGTTTTCGTATTGGTCCAACTAACAGCTTAACCCATGATGCCCCCTCCAACGTCACCCCTCCAAATTGTCTGCCCTCTCTGCCGCTTCTCAATAAAATAGATAAGCAAGGTGCTTATCCTCATCTTGACTCTGTGGGCCAACCTTCCTTTTCGTTATATATGCAGGGCCGGTATCCGCGTGTATATCTCGATACCTGATACTGCCCAAGGCCCTCCTGCCCTCCTAATATCATTTATAATGGATTGGTATAGGGGACTGGCGGCATCAGTGCCTGCCAGCCTTAAACCCGAAGGCAAGAAACTGAGGAGGAAGCTCCAGAAGATCGGCTTGCAACAACGCTATCGCCAGGGCGATTGTGACGATGTTAAGGAATCCGACAAGGCCGTGCAGGAAACCCCGAGTAAGTGCGACAAGAACGGAGCACTCCCCCAGAGGCGACCAGACCCGCCGTTACGGCCAGCCCCCAAGGGCATGAGGTGGTCCGGAAACTTCGACAGGAGCGGAGATGCCTGCCGTGGCTTCTCTTCTACGAGACCTACGAGACCGGTTCGGCATTCCATCAATGTGGTCCCCGAGTTTGCACACCTCACCATCAACGACACGAAACCCTCGACGCCGCTGAGCCGGGGCTCGGACTGCCCCAGCCTTACGAACTCATCGACTTCCTCGATAACAAGGCGGTACGCGAAGACGCCTGTCCTCCATGTTGGGCAATTGGAAGAAGCGTCAGCCCTGCACACGAACAAAGCTCGGAGGATGTCAAGTTGTGAAGTCCTTGCAGAGTCATACAGGGCACTGCTAGAGTCACGTTGCGCCTTGCTGAACGATGATATCCCTGAAACACCCGAGGATCACTATATCGCGGACACGAACACTCCCACCCGTACGGAGGATATCCACTTCAGCACACCCAGAAGACTTCCCGAGAGTCCACGGGTCATGAGATCTCCCAGCTCTGATGACGGGACACTGGTAGCTTTCGACGAGGAAATCGTTTATGTCAAGCCGGGCTCTCTGCCGTACGAGCCGATCTCACCGCTGCGGATCGGAGAAGTACTGCCGCCTTCCCCGGCGGCGTCTACGCCCGAGGACCCCAGCTTACCGCTGTGCTTCGATCTTCTCACCCGAGAGCTGTCGTCAGCTGTAAGTGGGTCGCCCCTTCGGCCAGGCAACGAGACCTCGGCGTTGCAGGTCTGGGTCATGATCGAGGCCTATGAGAAGCTCCGGAACACGGTCGAGGGGCTCCAATTGGGCAGGGACCAAAAATGGACCATGAAAAACTCGTTGGATACGTGGCTTAAGGCGCTATACGCGGTCCACGGTAAATTAAACGGCGATTGCGAGGACATGAGCGAGAGCGACTACGGCCAGCCGGATTATGAATAGTTGGATATATCTATCGGTTTGTCGTCCATCGTGTACAACATCAAAGGCAGGCAGGCAGGCAAAGCGGCGTGGTAAGGCAGGGAGGGCGACAATACCATAGGCAGCATACCATATCGTTAGGATATTACAGGGATTTAGACGGCCTCACGAGGATCGTAAAATACGTAATTGGTTAGTAGTTGTAATGGCTAATAGAGGGAATGAAGTCATAGTCTCTCACTACTGCTCTGCTGAAGCGAATTTCTAGTGTGATCTAGATACCGACCCGACGTAAGCGTCGATTTTTTAAACCACGCCGATCTTCCCATCCATTGACCCACTTCCAATTATCCCGAACACCGATGGAGCAACTTTAATTGGCGGGGTAGTGTACAGTAATCTACACAGTAATCGTGCGAGCAACCCCATCCTGCACATCCATTTCTTTGTGAAAGCTCATCCATATACAGTTTCTCATACAGTGCTTGGTCGACGCGATTGACGCGTGCTACACCTTAGACTTGGGAAGATCGCAGGCTAAAATATCATCAGCAATTGATCCAGACTGCCGACATTTGAATGAACGCAAACCGAAGGTGAACCTTGAACACTATTCTATACTTCAAAGTATCATATCGCGAATAACTCGGCAAGCATCTCCAACATGTCCAGTCGCCGGCTGCTGTCCGGCGCCCAGCGCAAACGCGGACGACCGAGCACCGCATCCACCACTGCCTCTTCCTCACACCGCGCGCAACAGGACGACAGCGGCCCCTCCGCCGAGCTCCCGGACTACGAGCCGCCGGAGTTCCCGCTCGACGCGACGTCGCGGCGCGCGCTGGCCGAGCTTTCGACGAACCATGACACGCGCACATACGAGGACCAGCTGAGGCAGAGCCTTACGCTGCTCGGCGAGAGCGTGCGCGACATCAACGACAAGTACACGGAGCGCCGGGAGGACCTCAAGCGCCTGCAGACGAAACGCAACCAAGGGGGCGCGGAGGACGACGGCGGCGGCGGCGGCGGCGGCGGCGGCGGCGGCGGTGGCGGCGCTGGTGAGAGGAAGAAGAACGACCGCGAGCGCGCCGCCGAGCGCGCCGTCCTGGCGCTCAAGGCCGACGTGCCGCCCGTCACGGACCGCTGCGACCACGCGGTGCGCCGCGTCGTGGACCTGGTGGCCGAGCTCGAGGACGGGCGCGCGGCGCTGCAGGAGACGGTGCGGCGGGCCGAGCTCGAGAGCGCGAACGCCGTGCCCGCGCGGCGGGGACGTGACGGCGGCGGGGACGACGACGACGAAGGCGACGCGGACGTGCCCGAGGTCACGGGCCCGACGAGGCTGCTGCGCGCCGAGCGCGACCGGGCCGCGCGCGCCTACGCCTCCAGGACGCCCTACGAGCGCTACGGCCTCAACAACGACTACGTCGGCTTCAAGCGCCTGTGGCACGACGCGGCGCACGGGGGCGACGGCAAGCCGCTGCCGGACGCGTCCAAGTGGTTCACGGAGCGCGGGGCCGCCGAGGAGGAGGAGGGGGACAGCGACGAGGACCTCGTCGTCGCCGAGGAGCGCCTCGACATCCGCTGCCCGCTCTCCATGGCCGTCATGCAGGACCCCTACACGAGCCGCTCGTGCAAGCACACCTTCGAGAGGCAGTCCATCGTGCAGTTCCTCCAGGGCAAGCCGGGAGCCAGGTGTCCCCAGACCGGTTGCAACCAGGTAGCTACCTACCCGCAGCCCCAACTTTTTTTCCCCCTTTCCTCTTCTTGCTAACTTGCTGCGTTGTAGATGGTCTCGATCAGTGATTTCCATCCGGACCCGATCATGCTTCGGCAGATCAAGCGCAGGCAGGCGAGCCTGAATCGGCCCATGGATGACGACGATGATGAGGATGAGGAAGAAGAAGAGGAGGAAGAGGATGCCGAAAACAGCGTGCAACCGGCCCAGGGGCGCACGGCCAAGGTCGAGCGGGAGGGCAGGGGCAGAGGGGCTCAATTAATCATGGACATGGAAGATGGGGAGGAATAAGTTGTCCTTCATTGGTGGTTAACTAACCGGAAAACATAGCTGGAGACTTGGCCACGACAATAACCGTGGATTCGACTGGGGTGTGCGATAGGGGTTGATGCAGATAAAATCATCGACAACGCTACAGTTTCATGGTCTATTGTCTATGGTTCCTATCCGAGGTGATACCACAGGTCCCGTATAATGGCCCCCCATTCTACGGCCCACGTCTATNGTGTGTGTGTGTGTGTGTGTGTGTGTGTATGTGTTGCGGTGTTGCAGAGGCGTTCGATCGGTCGGCCGGTTGGTTGGTCGGCCGATCGGAGGGAGTTGTCGGTCAGGGTCCTCGTACCAGTTACGTTACGTCGTCTGCGGCTCAGCTGTTTCGAGGTAGCTTCAGGCAAATGTCGGTGGGAGAACAAAGAAAAAGAAAAAAAGACCCTTATGTGTTTGCCTGAGCCATGTTCAAAAGGGAGAGGTTTGGGCGGGTGAACGAACACATGTCGTTGACGTGATCCAAGTCGAGCTCGGCAAACGCCCCGTGTGTTGTTCTTTCTCTTTTCATGTGCCTCGGCTGGCTTGGGCCGGCCGGCCGCGCTTCTGATCGCGCTACTACATAGCGTTATCGTCGTCGGTAGCGCCGGTACGTACAAAAGAGATAGCCCACTTCTGCGGTGGGTGCGGTGGAGCACATGGACGTGGGATGAAGCCCTTCACCAACGTCTGCGGATGACGTTCCGCTCCCGTTCGGCGCGTGCCATCTTGGCGATATCAGAAGCCCGGAAGGCCGTGCTGTTTTCGGGTTTCTTGGACTGGAATGCTTACAGTGAACGAGGAACTTAGCTTTAGCTCTACAGGTTTGCACCATGCAACCGTTAGGTAAGACACTGCTGACTAAGTATAACCACTGGATACTTCTATCATGTGATGTACCTACTGCGTTATAGTTGTGATATGGCCAAACGCGGGTTGTTAGACTGTTTAATGAGACTGTTTGAACGTTCTAACTGCTCTTTTGCTCTTGGTTTACCATTCGGCTATTCAACTAACCGTGATGAAGTCCCAAATATGAAAATGACTCATCGACGGTGATATCATGGTAGTATCTTTGTCTACAAGACAGAGCGAGTTACTACGCTATATATGTACGGGCCGTTGCCGTTATACAGACTACAGATTACCCTCTTTTATGAGGGTTCTACTTATATGTCGCTAAAACGGGATGATAGCCTATCGATCCATGACGGAGACGACCAATAGGACACATTGTATCATACAGACAAGGCTGCTTGTATTCAGTAGGGTGTATACGACGTTCTCCAGCTACCCCTGGTTGTGCCTTGCAGGCGTGTCACTACGGACGTCATTTGGAAATTTGGAACCAATCACATGCAACGCGCGGTGGGATGAGATGCATATACATACATATGGCGACAGCTACCATGCAGACCTGGTTGAGAACGTGATGATAGCCCAGTCGACCAGTTTTACATTCCTATAGGTAGTCAGTTTTGAACCACTGGGTTGATACTAGGACTGTGAAGTATCTAACAGACACCCAGTCAGTGCGGAATACTGTCGACTTAACCACAAGCATCATATGTCCCCCAAGAACGATGGAACAATATATGCGGAATGTTGGTAAGCGCTTAACGAGGCGAACCCCTTAAGGATTCTATTTCATTAAACACTAAACGAGTAGCTGTCTGTCTAACACGGAGGGCGCTCAACCGACAGAAGAGATGGGTATCATAGTCAAGCGAATAACCGAGCGGAGGGCACCCCCAAGAAACCCCATGCCGAAAACATGCCCTTCCATACATGCAACCAATAACCATCACCGCCCATGGACCCTGCGCCTGTTGAATGCCTGGCCCAATCGGATAAATAAAAAAGAAGAAAAGGGAGTTTGGGGAGGGGCGAGGCAGGCAGGTGCATAGATAGATAGATAGTCGAGCCCCTTATATCGAGTTAGCGGACCTCCTCCAAATCATGAAAGCAGCCATAGCTGCACAGGTCGTCGCTCCCAGAGCAAGATAGAGGCTTGTCCTGTCGGGCGGCGGCTCCTCGCTCTTGGGGAACGCCGTGCTCGGATTCGTCGCCGCCTCGGCCAGGGCGACGAAGAGCTCGGCGATGCTGTTCCACGTCACGCTGACGTGGACGGGGGTGCCCATCATCAGGCCCGACGTGTACTGGTCCGGCTGCAGCTCGCACCGCTGGGTGGTCTTGTCCTTGTCCGCCTTCAGGGCCGTGTAGATGGAGGGCATGTCGTCCAGCTGCGGGAACCGCTTGCGGATGTTGACGATGTGGGAGAAGGAGTCTGGGTCCGACGAGTCGTACGCGTAGCAGATCAGGTCGCAGGTGTCGAGCTTGGCCTGGTTCTCCAGTATCGCGGGCTCGAGCTCGCCGAGCTCCTCGAGGATGAGGTAGCACTGCTTGCCGCCCTGGAGCTCCACGCTGTTGACGGCCCTCCGAGGCTTGATGGTCGGATGGTACAGGCCATCGAACGGCCGATTGAGGAATGTGTCGAGCAGACACGATTTGCCAGCCGCCGGCGCGCCGATGATGTAGCAAAGCACAACGTTACGCTCGACCCGGCCTGGACGTCTTCGTCTTTTGCGAGGTCTTGTTACCTTCAAAGCCGACGCGAGTGTCTCTCTGGGACTTGATGGCTCAAATCCTAGGTATGCGAGATATTCGAGGGTGGTCTTTGGTTCGAGGAATGTGGTCATGCTCCATTGAGCGAGCCACCCCTGCAAAGTAATATGACCAGCCTCGTTGCGGACCGTTGACGATGGAAACGAAGATTCTACCCATGATTGCGGAGGACCAGGCGTGGGTGCGAACAGCGCAGCCAGTTCGTGATCGTTTAAACCCCCGTCGTTATCTTTATCGAACAGCAAAAAGAGGTCCATGAAGAAGCGATATCCGACTGGGCTCAGCTCGGCAGAAGCATACTCCGGGACATCAAATTTTGGGTGGATGAAGCTGTCCTCTAAGCTCAAGCTGTCTGTGTAATGATACTTGCGTAGAATGATCCATATAGTCTCATGCCGGCCTTTTTCGGCGTAAATCTTGTTCAGTTGAAGGAAGCCTCGCATGTCAACACCTTTATCCATGTCCGATCCCGGCACCGTCTTCGAGAGGGACAACTTGATACTATCTAGTTCCTCCTGCGTCAAAGGCTTATCGAAACACCGGGACTGGAACACTCGGATCTCCTCGTCGCTCAAGTAGCCGTCCTGGTCTCTATCGCGGAGATAGAATATCCTCTTCAACGCCGAGACGCAGGCGGGTTTCAGGTCCCCTTCTTTGTAGTCGAAGAGAGGGGCAATGGGGTGCGTGACGGCCTTCTGGCATAAGAAGAAGGTCTCGTTAACGTTGTCGTGTTCCTTGGCGCTCGCGCGTATGCAGGAATCGATCTCTCGGAATTCGCTCATGACGGGTTGCATCTCCTCCTCGATGACCTGCGGGGTAGTGTTGTCGGTCAGGTCGGCTTTGTTGGCGCATAGTACGACAGGGACATTAACCCCGAGCGAGCGAAAATAGGGCATCCAGAACAGGGCAACGCGTTCATAGCTGTAGTGGTCCGAGTAGACCAAGAGGATGACGTTCGACTTCCGTATCTCCTTGCGCAGGGTGGTTCGGTCTTGCGGGCGCGCCGAGGTATCGACGATGGTGGTGGTGACATTCTCGGGGGTTCCAATGCTCGGCGGGATGGTAATCTGAGGGAGGACGGGCTGGATCTTGTTGCTAACGAATACGTCCTTAACCAGAGAGGCAATGAGGCTCGACTTGCCCGTGCCCTCGTCCCCACAAACGCAAACACGCACTGTCAAGACAGGATTAGTCGGATGGGTGCGAGAAAACAGAGGGCCGGCGTACCTGTAGTCATTCTAACCAGGTACCTGATCTAGTAGTGAGTGGGAGCTCCGGTGTTACGATGCCATTCCCAGGCTACTGAAGTAGAGCTGCGAACGAATAATGTCCAAGGGAAGTTGGGCTGGCAGTGCTGGCAAGCAGGCCGAATGAGAATTTCGATGTTCGGGTGGTTGTGGAAGCTATGGATTGGCCGTTTCTCCGCTTCCATGCACTGCAGCAGCAGCTGAGAGGGTTGAAGATGTGCGGATGCGGTCGTGGTGGTTCGATGGACAAGTCAGGTTGGATTCCAATAGTCTCTACGTAGCTAGGCCTATCGCAGCCAATGAATCAACATTTTCCGCCCGATCGACACACGTAATGAGATGCCGTCGGCCAGGTACCTACGTAATGCGCTGTACCACCAAGCAGATCTAAGTACCCTGGTCCCTGGCGTCGATTTACATAGCCGATTTTGGGACTCTGCTAATCTGTAAATACTTCGTGCTTCCTATTCAACTTTTTGGCGTACGGACTGGAAATGCGTATATCCATACTTCTATATCTATTTGTTTCATGTCATTTTGCATCTCTATCTATACTTCTCCTATTCCTACATGTATCTACATGTCAACCTTATGGTCTTCATTGTTTAGGCGAAGCTGGCAGCAGCCAATTACATATACGCAGTGTCCCGGCTGTCTCCATCTTTGAACCTTGACCTGGAGTTTACAGTATCTCCGTGTTATTATAGTGTAACCCGTCTTATGATCTATACTCTACAGGAATCTTATATGATTCTATTTACTTATCCATTTAATTATCTACCTATATATAGGCTTATGTACGTGTATGTGTATGTCTTCATGGATCGATCCATCTGTATGATACAGATAAGGCCCTTCAAACGTGTCTCAATTTCCCCTCGTCATTCGCGGAAGCCCAAGAGTCGCACTGATTCCTCCCGCTTACCCCACATTAGGTCGGGTGTCTTCGCAAGAGGCTCGGTATCGGTATATATCCCTGTCCCTTCAGATTCAGCTCTCTCATGCAGAGACGACGACATCATCCAGCTCTGAAGCTCTCGTCTGATTTCATACGCGTTGGTGTTTGCCCAATGTTGTAACTCGTATTGCCTGAATGGACTGGATGTCAATCGCCCGCGCATCCCCTGCCGAACGTTCAGCATTCCACTCCCTTCTCTTCGCAGACCATAGACATCTAGTTAGGCTAGGTAGTTTACCTACCTAATTTCCTAAACCGCCTGCGTAACCCAGATAGTGCCGCATGACAGTGCCGCATGACATTGTCGCATATACTGAACATTACACGGCATTCCCTGTTCCCAGCCTCGAGCGAGCGGTTGTGCAATTGGCATTCAGTAAACCTCCGCGATGTTGTAAGCTTACTTTGGCACTCTAGCTATGCTGTGTTCCTTGACCATCGTCATTCGTAAATTGCTAACCCGCCATCGACCTCTAGTGTGCTACCCCCTCCGCCCAGATATCCGACGCAGGCGGCGTACAATGCTGCTGTCGCTGCCGGCCAGGCGACTCCCATGATCGAGACCAACAATATTCTGTCGAACCCGGAAGACCAATTCTTAGCTGGGGAGGGTACGGCTGCGTTTCGCCTAGTCGAGAGGTGCAGAACCTGGCGCTGAAGCTGTAGAACAGGAACGTACGTGCTTAAGGAAGATCTCCTGCTTGCGACACCCCCGCCGCACCCCTCCGAGGCACCCGTTACGAACCCCAACCCGCTCGCGACGACACCACAGCCCGCCACCGCCGGGACCGGGGTCCTGCTCTTCAGCTTAGGGCACCGAACACCACCTCCCATCGCCGAGAAGCTGACCTCGACGACGACCCTGCTCTCGCCGAGCATAGCCGAACACCCGAACGAGGGGCGGTACTCCAATGATGCGAAACTGAGCAGCGACGGCGAAGGACGGGGCACCTCCATGAGCGATGGAGGGCCGTCGACATCTGTCACGGCCGTCTCGGCACCTGCGTTTGGAGATGGCAATGCCTTGCTGATCCCGGAGAAGACGAAGGACCCAAACAAGCGGCGCAAGCCCAAGAACAATATGACTAAGAGCAATTCATCCTTCATCTCGCGTGTCATTGTCAATGAGACGCTCTCCAAGAAGCTCTCGGATCGACCGAGCAACGGGTTATTTGCCTTTGCCAACGTTAACCGCGCCTTTCAGTGGCTGGATATGTCTTCGCCGGCGAAGGCCGATTACTTGACTAAGATTCTTTTCACGAAGGCGCATTGTTTAAGTCACGATATAAATCTAATCACGAAGAGCCCAAACCATATCGACGTTATTATGGGATTCTCGACTGGTGAGATCATCTGGTGGGAACCTATGTCCCAGCGATATACAAGGCTGAACAAGAATGTAAGGGCTCAGATATTTCTTATAAGCAACATCGACTAACGTGCTACAGGGTGTTATCAACAAAACGCCGGTTTCCCAAATACGCTGGATCCCTGGGGCTGAGAACCTGTTTCTCGCAGCACATATGGACGGGTCGTTGGTCGTATACGACAAGGAAAAGGAGGACCTCACTTTCAATCCCGAGGAAGAGGAGGAGGAGAGAACGAACGGAGAGTCTTCGGTCCCCAAAGTCGCAAACCATTTCAAAGAAATCAGCGTGCTCAAATCGGTCCACTCCAAGAACCAGAAGAGCAACCCTGTGTCTGTGTGGAAGCTCTCGAATCAGAGAATCAACGCGTTTGAGTTTTCGCCTGACAACCGCCATCTTGCCGTGGTGTCCGAGGACGGCACAATGCGAATCATCGATTACCTCAAAGAAGAGTGAGTCAAAAAAAACATAGACCCCACAATGGACCCTTCTAAAGACAAAACCAGGCTCCTCGGAGTATACAACGCGTATTATGGCGGGTTCACCTGTGTGTGCTGGTCTCCGGACGGCAAGTATGTCCTGACGGGAGGACAAGACGATCTGATTTCTATATGGTGTCCTTCGGAGACGAGGCTCATCGCACGGTGTCAAGGCCACCAATCGTGGGTGTCGTCAGTTGCGTTCGACCCATGGAGATGTGACGAGAGGATATATCGTTTTGGTAGCGTAGGCGAGGATTGCCGATTATGCCTATGGGACTTCAACGTCGGCATGTTGCACAAACCCAAGGCAGTCAGTCCCTCCTTCACACGTCGCCCAGCTTTTAAGCCGCTGACAAGACTCACCAGGCAACTAATCGCCAGCGCGGTTCTATTTCGTCTCGACTACCTGCGTTGCAACACACTGAGACCCAAGGCACCTCGACTAGTATGCTACGATCGGACATCGTTTCGGCAATAGAGGGTGAGGATGAGAACGACATCAATCATCCCGTCGAACCCCGGTTAAGGACAGCGCTATTGCCCCCTGTATCGACAAAGGTGGCCGATAAGGACCCGCTCAGCTGGATTGAGTTCACCGAGGACGCCATCATGACGGCTTGTAAGACAGGTACGCGTGGCGTGAATTGCAAGGCGACTCGTATACTGACAATACTGTTGTAGGCCATATCAGAACTTGGAGTCGGCCATCAGACTCACCGGCTCAGACAAATTCATAACCAAGAGCGAGGAAATTACGTGGGCGATTACGATCTGGATAGCAATTGGTTGCTCTGTTCGTCCGATTAAGCGTGTACTATGATTATGTAGCGTTCCATAGACCTTGGGCTCCAAAGCAAATGTGATTTTGTACCGTCAATTATCCATCCAGGTACGGCGAGCTGATTCGCCGATGTAAGAGCTTCACCACTATGTTGTAGATGGGGCGCCCATTCGTGGCCAAAGTGTTGAAACGGGAAGCCTATTGTACCATGATCGCCCGGGGACGTGTCCGGTGGCTTCTCGGCCGATGTGTGGACCCGGTAGTTCTGCTGGGAACGAGGTACCGTAGGCCACTGCCGAAAGCCTGGCAAGATTCCGCGTGTGTGCGTGCGGGTGAAAGAAAGCCATGTAGGCAGGTAGGCCGGTGGTCTGACTCTCAGGTGGCAGAATTCCCAACGTGGGAGCCGCGCAGTGATTAATTACATGGATTATGATATCTATGACAAGGTGATGATAGCTAGACATTATATCGAGACGTAGGGGGTTGCGCGTCGTCTTTGCCGCTTGCCGCTTCGCCGTCTAAGCCACTTTCTACTTCCGTTGGGGAAGGGACTAGGACTATCAAGGCAATGGAAAAAAAAAACCTTGTACATCTCATCATCTGCCATCAGCAATCCAAGGTTGTACATCCCAGGCATACCAAGAGGCGGCCTAGCTTTGTGGCGGGCGGCTCTACCCTTCTGTACCTTGCGCGGCGCCGCCCCCCGAAGAGCCTCATCAAGGTTTCTGCATTCGGCCCTACCAGGACTCTGCAAGGGAGGCGGCGAATGGATGCGCCGGAATCTCTAAATGGGCAACCCGTTCGACGCAGCTAGCACTGCTAGCCTGTGCAGCAGAGCCCAACACCATAGTTGTATGCACATGTTGGCATGTACATAAGCGATAGAGAATCTATCGTGGTGGAGCTTTTTTTTATTCCCTCTTCTTTTCCTTCTCTGCCTTGTCCGGGCGCAATGGTAGAGGTCTGGAGTCCATGTGCGCGAGACCCCCACGTGGGAGGCAGGTTGGCAATTGGCAGGAGCGTGGGATCCAGAAACCTGCGATGCGAAACGCTCGAAATTGCTCTCCACTAGGACCTTCGGCCGGGCCCACCGGAGGGGCACCACAGGGCTGGCTCGACGAAGGTGGTGGACCTCTCGAAAGGTCTCGTCCATCACGCTATCCGTTCGGGAAAAACCGTGTTGGGCCTTCATACACCGCCGGCGGCCGACAGCGAGCTTGCTAGTACGCAGTAGTAGTAGTAGCTTTCCCATGCTTTTTTTGCGACCGCGAGGAAGATAATCAGATAACCTATGCTGCTACGGCAGTACAGCTGGCTATTCATGTTTGAAAAGGCCCTACACTAGCTAGGCTAGGCCCGTGATGAATCATCATCGTCAACGACACCGCTCGCGGGCTGTCCATATACGCGCGGAAGGAAGGCTGGATTACAATCCCGAACTGGCGGGACACGCATGGGCGAAAACGGTAATCACAAGCTCGGTCCCGGCACGCACATTCACATTCACATGTGCCATGTCAGCATGATGGCTGGGCACCCGGCTGGGTGTCGAGGGAGCTGCTATGCATACCAAAGGATCGAGTGACCCTCTGTCTGCTCGTCACCGGGCCTTCGCTCTTATCGCGAAAAAACAATCCCATGTTGCAACATGGAAAGCTGAAGCAACCCATACATAAACCCAACAGAGGGTCCCCGAGACGTGTCAAGGAGGGGTGGAGCTCCTAGCTACCTAGCTACTAAGCTTGACACCGGCAGGATGCAAGGGCGAGAGAGAGGAGGAGGCTACCGACCCTGCTCGGGATGCCTTATCTTTCGGGGCGGCTCTGTCGCCGCGATCCCATTGGGCGCGGGTTTATTATCAGCGGAGGCGCGGATGGGATTGCGATGAGCCTCCTGGGCAATCAAGGTTCGCTAGGTCGCGAGAGAGGGACGGATACTACGCAATGGCAGGCTCGCAGGCTCGCAAGGCTGGTAGAAGTCTGAGTTGTGGATACGATATATACGGGAATGGACCGCATCGCGTCCCCGGCAGGGATCAGGCCTCAGCGGGTTCGATGCCTCACTAGTCAGTTACTAGCAGTACGTGACGCGCAGGTAGTCGCAAATTTGTCGAGTCTGGGTTACTGATAAGAGAGAGGGAATTTTCCTTCCTCACTTGTACACGCGTGGCTAGGCTTCAAGATTTTAAAGGCGATGCCAGCGTTGGGAATAGTGGCGGCAGGACTTCGGCCGCGCAAAATTTCCAACGGCTTACATATATCCAAGGGCAAAAGTGACTGAGTCATATACAAGTGTAAGGAAAAAAAGAGAAAAGGAAAAGGAAAAAGAAAAAGACAAACTATATTTGCAGGGTTGCTAGGCTTGCTCATGGAACAATGCACCCGTGATGAACGAGGATGTTGATTGCCGCTCTGCATCCGGAAACATGATTAGCTAGCGAGATCCGGAAATAGCTCTTGGTAACAAATTGTTTCGAGCTGCGGCTGTTTGTTTGGCCGGCATTCGATGGTGCAAGCCACCGAAGAGGCAGACCGTTATGTAAATGCTAGGGCCAGGAACAATGCATGAGGTAAAACCAAGCGAACCACCCTGCCATCTTGCACGGCGCGGCGATCCTTTTCGTCATGTTCGACCAGGCATCTCCCATGGAGGCGTCCAAGTTTCTAGCTCAAGGTTGTCCAGCTTTATCGATTAATATATTGAAGCCGCATCACCAGCATATTTAGATTAACATGTGCATTGCATAGCAAATAGTGCGTACGTCTACGGCGGTGTCGTTCAACCATTGAACATCGAGCGTCCGTACGGACCTAACTAGTATCTATCGGCATTCACCGCTAGCCCTACCCGGCATGTAATAGCCCGAACGATCTAGTTACCTACTACACAATACCTACAGATTATATATGGTACAGTAGCTAGCATTTCTCATCATCGCAGAAAGCCGTAGATCTCTCGGCGACGCACTCTCTCACACATGAACCATGGCAAATACCACCTCGTTCGGAGTTGCTGAGGCCGTCAAGGTAGTGTGTCAGTTCCATATGCCGATATGCCAACTCCAACGCTCGTTGGTCAAGCTCGTGATGGCTGTGAGGAACGGGAGAACGGGGGGTTACATGGTAGATGCAACTTCTTTGTTTGCAGAATACAACTACCCAGCTGAGGCATCATATGAAATTCGTATTTTGTGGGCCTGACCTGTCCCGCATCACAAGCGAGGGCCCATATGACAGAGACTTTGAACTGTTCGATCCTCGTGCGTACATACGTACAGTGTATGTGATGTCCAGGAGAGGAGGACTGGAGACGTTGGGAGATAGCGAGACATCCAGATGTCGAGACATGTCTCGCAATAGATGTAGGGGATCCGAGCAGAGCAAAGTGCCAGACTGCCAGACTGACTGGACAATTGCTATGAAGTACATGTAGCATCGAGCGGTGGGGAGGGCCAGTAGAAGTAATGTAAATGATGGATGTTCGTTCGTTTCGTGGCAACCCATGCATCACATCGCTGCAGGCCCAGTCCAGCACTGCTACGTACGATCAGTTCATCCATCAAGGCAAGTCGAACGTCGCCTGCTCTTATTTCCATCGGGCTTCCATCGCACGACTCGCGCGCCACTTGCAAGACTAAACCGATCCAAGCCCCACCCGGTGCAATGCGCGCACCCGCCAGGGCCGCCAAACCGCCGCTCACACTCGCAGTAGCAGCAAATGGAACGTTGGCAGATTTTGAAGCCCCACCCGACCGATATCCGTTGCAATCCACATGGAAGACAGCCAGACAGCCAGACAGCCAGATTGAAGGTCAAAAGGTACGGGCTACTCAGCTGGACCGGCAGGCCCCTCCGCGAGCCTGTGGTTTCGTGTACTTGCGCTTGCGTTAGAGAGATCGACCTGCCACATGCCCCATTGCCGGTTATCACCGTTCTGGTTGTAGCCGTGCAAGGTCCAGCCAACATACCTGTCCCAAAATACCCTAGACAGGTACCTAGGTAGGTAGGGAAGTTGGCTGCCCTTTGTGACTTAGCCACGACCGGTTGTACTAGTACCGCCAGCCGACCAAGAGGCTGCTGGCTGGGGAAAACAACAAGAGACTGCTCTAGTTGTACAATGAGACCAGAAAAAAATGGGACGAATATCCCGAGCACGGCGGCGTAGCTGGCACAGGCACACTGGCTGGCTGGCAGCCCGGCTCTCTCTTTGTGCCCCCCAGCCCGTCGCAATTATCAAGGTTCAGTCCCAAGTTCCCAGTTCCCTACCTGCTCGCCTGCTGCGTACTTTAAATCGCATCCATACGCAGTACACGTACTACCGCTAGCCCCCCTTCCCGTCGACCATTGACCAAAAGATAAAACTAAAAAGGCCGGTACCCACCCGCCAGGAGTCTTCGCTCGTATCTCCTGTGTCACTCTGTGTGTGTGTGTGCCACTCGCTACTACCAGACCACGACCTATCCATACCATACCCTACACCGTGGGCGGGTTGGCTTTATTACCTCTGCCTCGCCCACTGCCCACCTCACCAACTTACTAACAGGCCCATTCTCCATGAACGACCTCTGTTATCACTCACCACACGTACCTGTCGGCGAACCTCGCTGATCCTTACTCCCGAGTCTACTGACTCGTTACCCAGAGGGGTTAAATAAAAAAAGCAATGCCATCTTTCAACCCTTTCACCTCGGTGGCGAGCAGGAATGCCTGTACTCTGTTTGAAATCCGGTGAGCCTTGGCAACTGACGGTGGATATATGACGGTCACTTACCAAGATTTTTTCTGAGTATAGTCTCGAGAACGAATTTATCGTTTTTCGGGGTGGGGAGCACGAGGCTTCCGGCCAGCTACTGAAGGGCGTTTTGGTGTTGTGCCTCAGGGAACACCTCAAGGTCGAAGATGTTCATCTTCGATTACTGGGCAACTGCCGCATAGCTTGGGTCGACGGGAAGCAGACGCCATCCGGCATCCACAACCAGAAAGTCGACCGGACGAGTCCTATCTTCAAGCACAGCTGGCCCCCTTTCGTTGGAGAATCAACGCACCACAACATGCTAACACCCGGCAACTATGAATGGCCGTTCGAGATCCTCCTACCGGGTGACACTGCCGAGAGCGTCGAGGGCCTCTACCAAACCGGGATTACTTACCTCCTAAAAGCGACGGTCTCGCGAGGCAAACTGGCTAAGAATCTCCACGCTTACAAGCGATTGCGGATCATCCGAACTCTGGAACCGGCGGCGTTGGAGTTTAACCATGCCATGAGCGTGGAAAACATATGGCCCAACAAGATCGAGTATTCGGTGGTCATCCCGCAGAAGGCGATCGTATTCGGAAGCAGCGTACCCCTGGAAATGCGCTTCACCCCGTTATTGAAGGGCTTGGAAATGGGAAACATCACCGTCAAGCTCATCGAGATCCAGGAATTCACGGTACAGGGCTACGCGATCGCGACCAGGACGCACAAGCACGATCGCGATGTCACGTCTTGGAATTTTGAGGTCACCCGTGAAAATCACTGGCATGATAGCATCGAGGAAACTGGCCAGGAAGGATGGGTTGTCAACAAAGAGTTGCCTTTGCCGAAGAGATTGTCTCGGTGTATCCAGGACTGCACGGTCTGTGGCATCAAGATCCGGCATAAGCTCAAGTTGACTGTTGGTCTGAAGAATCCCGATGGCCACATTTCAGAGGTAAGGAGTGCAATCACTTGGGCCTCGTTTTTGGGATCTGTGCGTTAACATTCTGGCTAGCTCCGCGCCACGTTACCCGTCACCATCTTCATCTCACCAAATATGCCATTGGACGAGGAAGGCAATCTTGTCTCCCAGGCGCCGGAGTCGGGCAGCGAGCAACAAAGCGAGCCCGATTCGAACCCTATGGCTCCTCCAGGCTATGGAATGCACGTACTCGATCAGCTTTACGACGATGTAGACCCCAGCGGTATCATGACGCCTGCAGCGCAAAGTAGCCTCAACAGCCCGTTTTACGGCCAGTCTCGGGCCGGCTCGTCGGAAAACTTAGCCGGCATGGCACACACTATCGCCGTTACACCCGCCGCCTTGTCTTCCAGGTTGCAAGATGTGTCCCTCGAAGATTCACGCCGAAGCCACTATACTACCAATGCATCTGGATCCGGTGCGACTACGCCATTCCACCCCCTTCACGACGGTGACCATACTGCGGAATCGTCGCAGCCCCATTCAACAGAACTATCACGACAAACCAGCGTGGAGGAACAAAGCGATCCTGCCGGAAATCACACGCCGCCGGAGCATAACGAGTTCCCGGACTTGGTCCAACTGAGCAAAGTCCCGAGCTACACGACAGCGACCCGAGCGCCGTTACCGAGAACCCCTAGCTACACCGGCTCGCTCGCACTCCCCGATTATCAAACCGCCATGAGTGCGCCTGGCTCGCCGACCCGAATTGTGTTGACCGACCCCATGTCGATAATATCGGAGGGACCGCATGTGGAAGCGGGCAGCTCTTCGAACATCCGGTCAAGGAGTGCCTCCCGAGGGAGGCACAGTAATAGTAGGCATTCCATGGGGTTCAGCTTTTTCCCGGGTCACGGAGCCACCGGCGGTGCCGAAGCCGAACGACGAAGGCTCGTTCAGGGCAGGAGTGGCTAATCGCCACGAGGGCTAATTTCTGTTATTTCCTACGATTTCAACCATGCATGCATCTTCACACACAGGCAGGCGTTTGGCATTTGGGCTTTCAGCATTTCAGGGATTCTGGCGTTTATCGCGCATCATAGGAAGCGATGGTTTTTATTTATAGACAGGGTCCTAATCAGAGCAGGCGACGCGTACGAGCGTGGCTACGGACATATTTGACGGCATTTGGTTTGCTGGATGACCATGAACACATATTTTTTGAGAGCCGACGCAATATACCCCATCATGTTATTATTAGACGATAAGGCACCGGAACTTACTTACAATCGGACGGACAATAGATTCTACTCTTGCGATTATTTTACTTGCCCTCTTGCTTGCACCTGGTCGTGATAGTGTTTAATTTTTAATCACGCCATGAAGGGGGACGTGGTGGAAATGGCCGCCCTGCCGCCACATGGAATAATCGGGCAGCTCCACCTGGATGCGATATATCGAATTGTATCGGTACATGGCATGGCAAGGTCGGAGCGGTGGGTGCGTGCGACATAATCGCGCTCTTCTCGTGATTCGGGCTCTCCGACACACATCGGTCGTACTCTTCCTCGTGCCGGGACTCGCACAACGAAGAGTTCCAGGTTGCGTTGCACGTCGGTGAATCGAAGAGGAGATGGATTCATCCATCTGGTGCCGGCTGTCCTTCTTCGAATGGCCACGCATACCGACTAGCTTGACCGGCAGAGTAGTGACGCAACGTGGAAATATTTGCACGACCTTACTTTATAAGACATGCGCATGCCTACCTACATATTCTGCTACCTATTGTAGTAGTATCGTGGAAGAGACAGGGGGTTGACGGGGGGTAGGAGGGGCGGCCGAGGGGCGACATTACTCAACGCAGTGTGCTGACGTCAATTCGTCCTTTCGCTTTTTCCAGGTGATCTCTCCTAATACTGCTGGAAAGGGAGGCGCTATCGTGTTAGTCGCGAGGATGTGCTCAGATAGCGCAAATAGTCCCTATCAATTGGCTACCTAGGCTTGTCAAACATGCGACCACCGCTCGACACGCACATCGGTGCGATTCAATGACCTCAACATCCCGCCAATATCCCGCCAGCATCCCGCCAACATCCCTACTCAGTCGACAATTCCTGTTTCCATTTCATCATCACCGTCCTCTAAGCCAGCTCTCTGTCGCCCTCCCCTATTCTTCTACATAGCACTGCACGTATGCGGCAACATTCCGCCCCGGGCATAGGCAGTTCGTTCATCGCCACTGCTTGTCCCAAGCCAAGGAATAGCTTAGATTTTGTCTCATGACTATCTCGATAGCTGGGCGCTATCTCAGATCCATGTGTGTCAGTGCCAACCTTCAATGATCGACACAGGGGTCCACTGCCGGCCAAGCTCTCCCCTCACAGCTCGGTTTCCCTGCTTTTGTTTCAGGGTATGCCCAGGTCGACATCGTACGTCTCTTGACCACACCGGTCTTTAAACCGCCTTCCCATTCGCGCAGCATACACGAGCATCGTTACCCTCGGTTCTGTGACTGTATCCCTACTCCCCAACAAAGATCTCTTGATACCCAGCCGGTTGCACCACGTAGACATCGTCAGATAGTGCAGCGCGATTATTAGCAAGCATATACCTCGTTCGCGGATTCGGTCACCGACGAAAAATTGGACCTTGACGTTCGATTGGCGACGCACCTAGGTAGCCACAATGAGCGCCGATTCGAAGACGATGCCCATAAGGCAGGGGACGACGTTTAGCGATGAAGCAGTGCCGGATATCGATCCCAACACCGTGAGTCACAATTGAGACATTCGCTCGCAGTCGTCGTTGTCGCTAACGGGAGCGCCTTGATTCGTAGACAGCGGGACTACTCACCGAAAGACTCCAAGCTTGGAAGCATGCCACAGGATACCTAGAGGAGTATATCGGAGCCGTAGAGAAGATCCATAAGGCGCATTCGAAGGAATATGAGAAGGTTCTTAAGACGATCTCCCACCCCCTGAGGGAGGGCGCGCACTTCGATCAGGGGGTTGGCGGCGTCGCCGGGATGTTTGAGAATATGCGAGTAAATACCCAAGTAAGCCGTACTACTCTTCTCCCCGATGCTACATGTAGAAACTAACTACTTTCGAAGGCCTTGATCAATTCGAACGCCGAGACCGAAAGGACCATCAAGGGGACGGTCCTCCCTATTTTCGAACGATTGCACAAGGAGATCAAGGCGAAACACAAGGAGGTATCTCATGGCGCCGAAAAGGGGGCAAAAGAGATCGAGAAGACAAGGAACACGACCCAGAAACACATCGAGCTACTTGCCCAGCACGCCGCGGCTTTCGAATCTACTGGCGCGAAGATGCACCCCAACGATGACCCCTATGTTATCCAGCGTGGAGTTTTCTTTAGGTTGAACCGTAAGTACCTCTAAGGCCTCTAATTCCCCAGTATACGCTGTCTTCGAAGTAGGATTCCCACCCCACCCGTGAGGGAACTGTCCATGGAATCTGAGCATACCTATCCTGTACTTTAGATACTAACCCCGAGCGTTGCAGATCAAATTGTCGAAGAGAATAATCATAGGAACGATCTTATCAACGTCCAAGATGGGTTTCACGCCTTTGAGGCCCATGTGATTCAGACGATCCAGCAGGGCATGGAAGCCTTCAACCAGGTTGCTGGTGGCCAGGCTGAAAAGACGAGAGCGCTGTACGCTGATATGCTGAGCGCCGCGCAGCGAATCCCTGGAGACCTTGAATGGAACGGTTTCGTAGCCCGAGAAGGCCACCGCCTTGTGAACCCTAACGATCCTCCAAGGAGTATCGAGATGGTTACCTTCCCCAACCAGGACCATGCTTCGACTAAGCCGCTCATCGAGGGGAGTTTGGAGCGCAAATCACGTAACAAGCTCTCATGGGGCACCCAATCCGCATACTATGTCGTCACGCCGTCAAAGTTTCTACACGAATTCAAAGACGACGATAACCTGCGGGCCGACCCCAAGCCCGAGCTTTCTATCTACCTCCCCGATGCCGTCATCGGTGCCCCCAGTGGCGATAAATTCAGCGTCAAGGGCAAGGATAAAAGCAAGAGCATAAGTAGCAAGCTCGCGGGGACATCCGAGCTCGCCTTCAAGGCCCACTCCGCGTCCGACGCCCAGAAGTGGTTCGACGCCATCCGCATCGCGGCCGGCGCCACGGGCCCCGCGTACGAAAGCCAGCCCGGCTCGATCAGCGACACGAAGGTCGACACGAAGGTCGAGAAGACCAGCTCCGCCGAGCAGGAGGCAGGCATCACGGGCGGGGACACCGTGAGCAGCCCCACGGCGATGTCGCCGGCAGTCAGCCGACAGAACACGCTGAAGGAGAAGGAGAAGGAGAAAGACCCTTCCCCCCCTGCCGGAGAGAAGAAGGCCACAGCCTAGGGGCGCAGCAACAGATCTTCCAGTTCCTCGTCGCGGAGAGGCAGTCAGGCCATCCGCGACTGGGGCGAGGGGATTACGGGTCGTGTGGCGAAGGGTTCGGCTCGGTTAAAGTCTGTGTGACGCGTGTGTGTTAATCAGGAAAGAGACGAGACGGTGCTGATTTTGCGTGACAGAGAGAAAGAAAGGGGAAATTGCATTGTCCCCCCAAGACACGTGAAGGCGTAGGGGCATCTACGAAGGCGTGGGCTACGTGAAGAGTGATCTTCTTCTTCTTTATGTTATAGGGTAGTTCGCACAAGGCAGAATGTTCGAAGCGGGGGGGTGAGCTCTGAGGCAAATGACTGAGCCGATATGCGGTGCGGCCGCAAGCCTCCCCAAGGCGAGGCGACCATCGATGCATGATGCATGAGGGTGGGGTGGTAGTAGTACCTGTGTATTTTTTTCGTCCGATATCCATCTCAATTGGCAGATTACTTTTGGCCTGTGTCCATCATGGCCTCCATACACATACCTACCCAAGAGCTGAGAAGTCATCCTACACTAACTAGGTGCTTACCGTGGGTATCAATCACCTCAGCTGCGATGGTGCTGTCCGGATGGGGGTGACTTGCATACGACTATATCGAATGTATTGAGGAGCCGCGAACCGGTTATGGGCAGGGCGTGGTTCAGACCCCTTTTTATCATACACGATAGCCGAATATTTCATGCACGGGAGGTGGCAGTGCTGGTCGAAAAAGAAAAGAAAAAGGATACTGCTGGTTTCGATTTTGGTAATAATGTATACAAGTTCATGTTGAACGTTTACAATGGGCGTCCAGCAATTATGCCGGGAAGTAGAATAAAGTGATTTATCACTTGATCGAAGGATGCACCTGCGTATCGTGTAGTATCGCTGCCACACTTCGAAGTCGAGGGGAACGTAATGAGTCTATGAGCCATGGTGGCTATGTCGCTTCTTGATAACTAACTCCTAACCATAACGTACTACAGAGCAGCTTCTCGGGCATCAGGATTATAATGTGTCAAAATGCGCAAAGTTTGGAAGAAGAAGAGTCGCAATATGGCGGGCGATGAGACACGGTGCTTATCGTTGTCCTGGATGTCCCATGGTTCCAAGGCAAGCTGAGCCTGCGGCTTATGTTATAGCCCGGCCGCCAAGTCCCCCAATATGAACATCCCGAGTCTGACAAATAGGTAGGTTATTACTCAGTTTAACCGTTCGATAAACAAGCCTCAATTCTCTAATCCAGAACAACTTGTCTCAAATCCGTTTAGTTGAGCCATGTCCTGAGTCAGCCCTGAGGCGAGGAACACTCTATCTTCGCAGCCGGTGGCTGGGTCCTGGCTGTCGCGACGGCTGACAGCACGTCGATCTGGTCCATGGGAAGACACGACGAACATGGGTTGAGGGGCTTGTCGGACGCGAGCTCAAATACGCCCGGGTTCCTCAGCCTTACCGGACGAGGTCAACTGTTGCGAGCTGCTGGAAGATATCCTGGTACGTCCCGGGCTAGAGAAGCAGGCTCTGTCCGCGGCTGCGGCCCCAAAGCCCTTGTTCGTCCTTCGAACCACAGATTGCCAGAGCAAGCGGGATGGGGTCCAAATCTGCTTCCGTGGTTCATGGCGTGGAACATGGGCTAGTCAGTCCCGAAAGGGACATAGTGGCTCTGTATCTGCGTCTGTCTCTCTCTCTCTATCTCTTCCTTCAGACGAGGCTCTGGGAACCGTCCTGACCCGGGGTATTTCTAATCCCCCAAAGTCTTCCTAATACGTACATACCGTCGCTCGCCTCGATAGTGACGAGTCGCTCCGGGACGTGCATGACAATTGCCTAATCCAGTCAAACAGAGCCCGTAACCCCAGCCCAAGGGGATGATGATCATATAGGTATAGAGAGCTCCCCCCCTCCCTCGTAGCCTGCCTCTCGAGCATGACAGTCAGTCTCGCAGGAGATGACTACTTATGGACCTACCTACCTAACCCCCCTCATCCCCCTTCCCCCTCCCCTCTCCCCCCCTAGTCGGGCCCTCCCAAAAAGGGTCACTCACCTAGAATCCCCGCACCGCGCCCGGTGAGAGAAGAATGCCTGACGAGGCTCTACCCGTCGTCTTTGTTGTTGATTCCCGTGCCCGAGCTATGAGGACTGGCCTCGCCCTCCACCACCACGCGGCCTTAACGTTACTCTTCCTCTTGCCCCCCTAGTTGGTCGCTTTAGCTACCTAGCAAAAGGGCACGATCTCACCCTTTTTTTCGCCTGTTCCCCCTACCTTCCTTCTCCCTCTTCTATCTATCATTCCTCTTCCGCCGTTTTACATGTATGTATGTCTGTCTGTCTGTCTGTCTGTCTGTCCGAGAAAGATGACAAAACAATGGGACCTGTACGAGAACACGATCAAGGCGCTCTACGCCGAGCACACGCTCACCGTCGTCCGCGAGATCATGATTGAGAAGGTGAGTAAGCTTCCGGCTCCGTTGATTACCTACCCTCCTCCCCCACGTCCCCCATCCCCCACGTCCGTCCTGCTCTAAGAGTAAGACTTCCCTTGCTGGGGTAGAATCGGGAGTTAGAACTTCTGATATAGGTCTCCTGCCTGATTCCCGATATCATGCCAGCCTGTCGAGAAAAGAGTGACTGCTGACTCCCGAGATTGTAGTACGGGTTCAGAGCCTCGTGAGCAAACCCTTCCTCCTCCATTCCTCCTTTTTCTCTCCTGACTACACCCTTACCTATGCCAGTTCATCCATCTTTCTTGTTTTTCCTTTCCTTTTCTCTCTCTCTCTCTCTCTCTCCTTCCATTCCCCGCGTCATTTCAGTTCCGAAAGGCCCTGGAATAGAGTGTTATCAACAAGAAAAAAAGAAAAGAAAAAAGAGCTAAGCTCGCCACCATGGCGCTCACCCCGACAGAACGCGCGCGTACCGGGGCCGCCTGATCCGCTGGGGCGTCCGCAAGTACAACTGCAAGAAGCGGATGGAGCGCGGCGCCGACGACCGCGCGTCTAGTAGCGCCGGCAGCTTCGACGGTGGCGGTGGCGGTGGCGGCTACGCCAGCGCGCCGGAGAACTCCTCCTTCCCGGTCTCGCGCAGCCGTAATCACCCCGAGCCGGCCCCGATGACCGCCCCGCAGGTCGAGAACAGGCGCGTCAGCGATAGCCAGCTTCTCGTGCCTGGGCGGATAGGGGGAGGAGCGGTGGGACTACGACGACGGCAGCAGCAGCATCAGCATTACCTCCGCGTCGGCGGCGAGCAGGCGCAGATGTACGCGGATGGGTGAGTGGTACTACCTTTATACATACATATATACATCCCTATGTGCGTTCGTGTTAGGAGATCATACCTACTATGCACGGCCAGGTATAACCCAACGCCCGTCGTATGCTAGGCAGGGATACAGAGACATGTCCACAGACAAGAGAGAGAACTAACCCTGTCCCTCTTCCTCCGCCGTCCCAGCTACGAAGGCAAGACCAGGATCCCCCAGCTCCTCGCGCCCCCACCGGCGCCGGCGCCGCGGGAGTCCGAGGTCTACCAGTACACCTGGAACATGCCGCCGCCGCCGCCGAATGCCACCACCCCTACAACAGCCGCCGCCGCCGCCACCATCACCACCGGCGGATACACCCATGTACCCTCGGCCCACTCGGCCCACCCGGCCTCGGCTGGAAACGGCATCCAGCCGTACTTCAGCTACGCGCCCCTGGCCGCGCCCTCGCCCTCGCCGTCGCTGAGCCACAGCAACCCGTATCCGCCCAGTAGCAGCAACGGTTCCGGGGCCTACGGCGCGGACCACCGCGGCCTGGAGTACTACCATCCGGCCCCACCACCGCCGTCGCACCAGCAGGGACAGGGGCAGGGACAGCAGCAGAGGCTCGGCGGCGGCCGCCTGGAGCTGCCATATATGCCGGTCCGTGGGTACGGCGTGGCGGGCGGCGGCGGCGGCGCGCTGGATGGGGTCGGCCGGGTGAAGAGGGAGGAGGTGTTGGAGGGGTGATTGATGGGTAAGCGCGTAATGAGAGAGAGAGAGAGAGAGAGAGAAAGGTAGGTTGGGGCGTTTATGAGGATCTGTTTATGGGAAGTTTGGCTTGGTTTAGTCGGTTACTTTCGTGCCTTTTTATGGGAAGAGATAACTAGAGATGGAGGTGCCGTTGGCGGGCGTCCTTTGGTACACGAAAAAAAAAAGACCTACGTGAGGGTAGGTAGGTAGCCCACGGCGTTCTGGCGCTACTGGATGGCGTTGCGGGTCTTGGCTGGTCGACGATATCACGAACTTATGCATATGTTAGCTCGGTATAGTAGGGGCCTTGGACAGGGGCAAAGGGGCCTTGGAGAGCAAGGGAATGGAGCGTTGAACGCGATTTATGAATTATAGTTGCCGCGAGTGGGTAAATAAAAAGAGAATCTACCCCTGATTTCGTTATGATGCGCTCTCATGTACCCACGCACGCATATCTCCCGTCATGCTATTTTTCGGGGCGGGTAGAAACCTCGGTCTCTCAAAACTGGTGTTCCTCCTTTCTGTCTCTGTATAGGTCGTTATCCGGTGCCTTGATATCGCCCTCGGCGTTTACGAAGGAGCCCACAACTCTCTCCCAGTAGATCCAGCCGTAGGTTATACCTACTTGTGCGAATACATGGCCAAATTAGAGGGTAATGGAGATACGCTAATTCCCTTGCTACCTAACAGTCTAGTCCGTCTGTATACGAGTCGTAGGATCCTCAATACGACCCGGAGGCGTTATCTTCACTTTCAAGCTAAGCGCATCAAGCTGCAACATTTTTCGCAAAGCGGCGTAAGGAACATGAGGAAAAGAAAAGAAAAGAAAACTATATCGTGTTAAAAATACCTTTCTAGGATTTTCCTCGTGTCCCACGAGGATTATTCGGTTATATTTACACTTATAATATCCCTATAGAAAGGGAATCTGCATATCAGTAGTCTTCCAATTCGCGAGAAACGCCGGAAACATGTTAAATTTAGATACAAAGGCGCTGACATCGAGTCACTGGACGGAAAACCCACTATTACGTAGGTACGACTGCACCACGTATAGCTCACAAATATATTACTATAAGCAATCCTGGACCTGGAATTGTGTGACTCTTTTGAGGGAAAGAAAAAGTCTTTGCAAATAGTTGACGCAGCAGTGTTGTGAGCCGTGCGCCGTCACATATTTATGTATTTTTGGTGCCATTTTGGGGTTCAAGTAGCAAACGATGTGACGAGCCAATAGCGAGCTAGGAAATTTCCGAAACCAGAAGGTGGATAACATGTATAGCAGTGCCAAAGCCAACTCCACAGCAGATAATAATGCACCTAGAAGATTACTCCTTTAACGGAAATAGAGGTAGTCATTGCATGATAACAAAACTGTCTCTTAATTCTCAACCTGGGACTCACGAAGGTAGATGAAACACTGAAAAGAGGTGTCACCCTTAAATGGTTCGTTAAGATATGTGGAACTATCACTCAAGCGATCACTCCCAAAGAGGGAGATTATTTATAGAGTTCCGAAAAGATCCCTCCGCTTGATGGAGGAGATCCAGTACCTATCTCATAAGCGGCTTATGTAAGTACATAGTAACTGATTCGCTCCCTAACGCCCATGGAGCGCCGAATAGAATCCCTTATACCAGCTCCGCGTTGATAAAACATGACAATAAATAGGACCTCTAGGAGTCAGAAAGAACCAACTAAAATAATTATAGTACATGAACTTAGGAGAGTTACGAAGTTTGGTTGCACGGTGGTGTACAGTGTGTGTGTTGTGCGTTGCGGAGGAGGGCAATGACAATGACAGCCACTGTCATTATGACAGTAAATGTACCCTTTGCGCCGGTCAGGGTCGAGAAGGACAGAGATGTTGATTAGCAATGTATGTGATACGTCAAAACTGAGAACCAATACAAGCCAGCGTGTTGTCCACGGACTTATCCTTGTGTGCAGTTTGTCGGGGAGGCTTGCGCAAGATAGTGCTGTTGCCGTTGTCTTGTTCTCTGATACGGCATGGTGTAAGTTGGCAGTCGCCGGACTTTGCCTTGGCGGTAGCGCTACCAGCAGGGCATGGTATACCACCAAAGACACAACCAAGACGATCGTCAGTGTGTTTCAGGTAGTGCTCCATTGGCTTCAAATTAGAGGTTCCCATGGGAATGGTGAGAGGCCTTCCTTAGGCTCCCGCGGCCAGCTGGACCTCCCGCGCTGACCTCTGGCAGAAGAATCGACGCTTTTCTTCCGGAGTCGGAGTGTTGACAAGGTTGTAAACTTGAGAACCTAATAAGAGGCGAGTTTTGTTTTGAGCCCACCGGAAATTTATGGTAGTGTACCGTTAGGCCGGGGTTTGTATATAGGCTAGCTGGCGAGTATATATGGTCGTATGTAACTGAAACTATGGGACATAGTATCTGGTCACGCCCCTGGGATGCTTCTACAGATTTGTGGAGGGTGACTGGCAAGAAAGGAGGAAGAAAAGAGTGATGAACGAACTAGGTCTTTTAACTGTAGTAGCCGGGTGATAACTTTATGAATTATAAGTTTGGTTAAGAAGCTTATTCCGCCGCTGAAGATAGTTTGACAACTGTAAAATGTAATGTAGGAGCTGGATAGTTAGAGTCGGTCGTGAAGGAAGGTGGAAGAAGTGACTTTTTATAACTGCTAGCAGTCAAGCATATCGTGAGCGACCATATATCAAGTGTCGATCTTTAGCCAAACCAAGGTGCGAAATCACCTTGTAAGTATTATTATCTAGTCTACTATTGGTCGCAGGTGTTGCCGTCTCTACCTAGACCATTCAATTGGCTGTCGGACACAAAAGGAGGTAGGATGAAAGTTACGGTTACGCAGCATTGCGCTTAACCAATGGATACTTACGGAGCCCTGCCTACATAGAGGGCTAGATACGGTATCATCTGAGGTATTTGTATTAATTCTGTTGTACCTATCACGATCGCCGTAGCATATCATGCGCCGCCGCCTTCGGCGGTTGCCGGATATTCCATTCCTACCGTACACTTACGCCTTCAGGGGTTACCAGACATTGTGTTGTACCATCGCCCAATAAGCATGATGCATTCTCGATGCGTTCGTATTAAACATATGCCATCGAGTCCTAAGAAATATGCATGGGTAGCTTAATAAATCCGTTTTGATAACAGTCGTATGCGCTCGGTCTCTAGGCTTTGATTTCTATAGGGTAACAAGTAAAAGAAAATTAGGAAGAGAAATTCGAGAGCTTTTTGAGGCAGCCCTAGGTACCTAATAGATCATCGAGAAGAGTTCTGAGCAAAGCCTCAGTCTGCTACCAAATGGAGGACAAGGGCAACGTCACGGTACCTAGACCAGTCCGTGTACATATAGTTCAGTTTAATATATCTAGTCGCCGACCTAAATTTCGTATTCTGGCGTCCTTTTGACAAGGCCGACCCGGGGCGGGGGTTGGTGAGTGGCTATTACTGGGCTGTTGTATCGTGTATGCGACTCTCGCGGGCATCCGGAGTTTGCACGCTTGGCAACATCATATGCAAGAGGGATATCAAGCAGGATACTACCAGGCGGCTACTGCAGCCAGAGAGGTTCTTCTCTGGCTGACGCATGCCATGTATTTCGAGAATGTTTCACCGAAATATGTAGGGTGGGTATATGCACACTGGCTAGGGCTCTGTAACTTCAGTTCACGCGAGTGTCCTCGGTGGCATTCAAGGCACAATGACCAACCAAATGGCAAGGAAGGTAACATAAGTCGCGGCACGTAAGCGTATGTTTTGATAAAAAAAAAACCTGAAACCCTCTTGACATGCAGTTACACGACATATAGGTAGACAGACTACTACCCTCCAAAGATCCGCACTCTAACCTGTCAATACGATAGGGTTGTATACCCTCTAGCATACCCGGCCCCCAACATGCAGATGTTGTTGAGATATGACGAGCGTGTTGCAAGTGGCTGTGTGCCTAGTTGACTTTTAGAAAATGGTGGGTTGATAGACCCTTTAATGGTAGGGACCGTAAGTCAGCGGATCTAATAAATCATTATTTCGTACGCAGGACTCTCCGTTTTTCGGGCTTGGCTGCCTCCTCACTATAATCTATACCTTATAGAAGCAAAACGCTACGTAGAAGTTGGCGACCTCCATCTCCTTGGGCGAGACCAGAAGCGGCCCCCTTCCCCTCTCGCGAACGCCCATGCGCTCGCTGAGGGGCCCTAGGACGTAATCGTCCTTCTCCGACTCCCAGATTTCGCCGAAAGACTGGTGGTACTGCAGCTCGAGGTTGTAGTCCTCTGCTATCGCTCTGAACGCTTCCCAAGGCACCACGTACTCCGGCACCTCCTCCACCGCCTCGTCCAGGAAGAAATTGTACTTCCACCCAAACGGTGGTCGAAAGATTCCGTCTTCGGGCGTCTTGCCGGGGAACCTAACCTGATACAGGCCATTTCCCCACTCGGCCGTTTCCTCTGCCTCGCCCTCTTCCCGGTCTTCGGACGGGGATGTTTCTTCCTCAGCCGAATCCTTCTTCTTAGCTTCCATGCGCTCGTTCCATTCCGTGACCCGGCTGCTTATCACGTCCGAGTTGGGTATGCACCCTATGAAACGGCCCCCTTTCTTCAGCGCGCCGGACACGTTCTGGAGCATGGTCCGGGCCTTCTCCTCGTTCTCGAAGGCGTAGTGCATGCAGAACATCATGCTGACTATATCGAAGCCGCTCCTCCCCATGGGCGAATGATCAAACCCGACTTGTTGGATGATGTCGATGTCGCCGACCGACTCGCCGTAGCAGTCTTTGATAAAAAAGCGCGCGTCGAACATGTGCTGCTGCCGTCCTCCTCTAAAGCCGCCTCTGCCACCCCTGCCGCCGCGACCGCCACCCCCGCGGTGACCCATGCTTCGGTAGCGCTCCCTAGCCTGCTCAATCGAGATGTCCGCGGGATCCAGGCCGACGTAGAGTTGCACTCTTTGGGGCGCCTGTTGCCATTTCCCCAAGTCACCACCCTTACCACACCCGATGTCGAGGACGATCAGCTCGTTGTCTCTAGCGCCAGCCATATCGCGACCTCGCTCGTGGGCCCCCGGCGTGTGATCCTCGTCGGGCGAGAACTTCTGTATCAGAGTACTTTTGACCCAGTTATTGAACACCCTCAGCCCCTTGATCCTGCTGTCCGTCTTTCTCCAGTCTCTTCCCCTCTCTGGCACCGCATTGTAGTGTTGTCGCACGACGTCATTTATGCCCCTCTGTTCGAGGACGGCCTGTGTGGCCGCAGCTTCCGCGGCTTCGCGTTCGCGCTGCTCTTGCCGCTGCCGGATGGAACTAGCTTCGGCGCTGGATATACGCGCGCCGCGACCCGGGCGCTTGAGCCTTCGAGGTGCGTTCGATGGCGAGGTAGAGCGCTGGCGCTTCTTGGCAGGCTCGAGCTTCTTAGCATCGAATGGCTGGGGAAGATCATCAACGGGAGACCGTTCGCGGCGGGCACTGCGATTTCCGGATGGCGATCGCGAGTGCTTTCGTTTCTTTGCGGGCTCAAGTCGTTTCGCGTCAAAAGGTTGGGGTAGCTCTTCGGTAGCGTCGCCTGCCATTGCGAGGTAGCGAGGACAGTGTCTTTCGTTGGAAGTGATTGTGATTGTTTGAGTAGATTAAGAGTATTAGAAAGTGTAGAGACCTTTATTCAGCTGTTTCTAAACCTCGCGATGAAAGACGATAAAGGAAGTACACGGGTCTTCGTGTGGACGGAGGTCGTTGAAGTTCAGGGAACGCGGGTCTTGGCTTCGAACGATCAATTCATGAGGTAAGGTAAGGTAGGCCGACCAACGTAAGCAGGGATTGTGGAGTACGTACCTTGAGGCTCAAACAGCCCCACACACTATCTGTGATTGGATCAATGTTAGTTTCGTTTCCTCGATGGCAGTTACGTCTGCCGATGGCCGCCTGCAGCAGCAGCAAGTCCAGTAGCACCAGCAAACAACAGCTCCAGATTCTGGAGCTCCGTAGTCTTGTCCATCAATCTCAACCTCACATCTCTTCAACTATTAGGTCTCACTGTTCTGCTACTTAGTGCGGCATCCCACACCCTTCACGGCAAAAGCGAAAACGTCATCGGACCCAGCTCTCGTTTCGAAACTATCTTGGGCAGCGCTGCCTGAACGCATAACCACACACATATCTCGCCGTCATCATGGGCTCCGATCCGCAGTACGCGAAATGGCCCCTGCTGCCGCTCGCCCAGCACGTCTTCACGCTCACGAACCCCTACGCCGCCCGACCCGCCCAGCAAGCCGCCGTCAAGAGCTTACAGGATGCCATCACCGAGCACAAGATGGCGCCGCTGTACAAGTACCTCGCGCACCCGGCCGAGGGCATCCTGAACCTGGCCGGCGAGACGACGTCGGCCGCCTCGGCAGCTCCGCGGCCAGGGGCCCGGAAACCGAGCGTCGCCGGCATGGTCGCCACGAAGGGCACGACGCTGGGCGCGAACCTGCCCTGGGACGAGGGCCTCTACCGCCAGCTCAAGGCCGAGAACGACAAGGAGCTCGAAAGCCTCCAGAAGGAGGAGGACGACGCCGTCGAGCAGGCCGGCGACACGGAGGTCATGGCCGCGCGGGGGAAGCGCGCCGAGCTGTTTGCGAAGATCGGTGATAAGGTACGTCGGAGCTACGTTCTCTCTGCCCGCTAGCAGTCTTCTAGGTTTGATGCTGACGACGTTTTCCTGCCTGCAGGACAGGGCGATAGCGGCCTACGAGGACGTCTTCGAGAAGACGGGCATCCTGGGCACCAAGATCGACCTGGTGCTGGCCATAATCCGCATGGGGCTCTTCTACGGCGACAAGGCGCTCGTCAAGAAGCACGTGGCGCGGGCCAAGGCGCTCGTCGACAGCGGCGGCGACTGGGACCGCCGCAACCGGCTCAAGGCCTACGAGGGCCTGCACCTGCTGACGGTGCGGTCGTACAACCTCGCGGCGCCGCTGCTGCTCGACTCGCTCTCCACCTTCACGAGCTACGAGCTGTGCACGTACTCGAACCTCGTCGTCTACTCCGTCCTCGCCGGCTCCGTCTCCCTTAAGAGGGTCGACTTCAAGAGCAAGGTCGTCGACGCCCCCGAGATCAAGGCCATCCTCGGCGCCGACGGCGACGACAAGCTGCTGGCCCTGACGGGCGCCATCTCGGCCGGCCCGGGCGCGGAGGACGCGGAGATGCAGGACGCTAAGGACGCCAACGCCGCCGCCGGGGCCGCCGCCGCCGCCGCCGCCGCTAAGGCCAGCAGCAGCAGCACCACGACCACGACCACGAGCACCCCGAGCGCGCCGACCAAGACCACGACGGCGGTCAACCTGACGACGCTGGGCACGGGCACGGACCAGCCCGAGGCGGAGATGGCGGTCGACTTCTCGCCGCTGGCGCAGCTGGTCAACAGCCTGTACAACGGCAACTACAAGCAGTTCTTCCAGGCGCTCGCGCTCGTCGAGGAGCAGTTCCTGACCCAGGACCGCTACCTGCACGAGCACCGCGGCTGGTTCATCCGCGAGATGCGCCTGCGCGCCTACCAGCAGCTGCTGCAGAGCTACCGCGTCGTCGGCCTCGAGAGCATGGCCGGCGACTTCGGCGTCACCGTTGACTTCCTGGACCGGTACGTCTTTTTTTTTTTTTTTTTTTTTTTTTTTCTCCTTTCTTGCTTTCTTTTTTTCACTTTCTCATATATCATGTACACACCATGGGATTTTTCCTACGTTCTACTCTGCTTTGCTTTGCTTTGCTTTGATTTACTTCGCTTCTTGCTCAAAACTAACACTTACTACTAGCGACCTCGCCAAGTTCATCGCCGGCGGCCGCATCCCCTGCACCATCGACCGCGTCTCGGGCAAGGGCGTCATCGAGACGAACCGGCCCGACGACAAGAACAAGCAGTACCAGGACGTCGTCAAGCAGGGCGACCAGCTGATCACCAAGCTCCAGAAGTACGGCCAGGCCGTGCGGCTCCGGGGCAGCGAGAGAGCGTGAGCGACGCCGTTTGGCTGGTTACGCGAATCAGACATAGGTGTAGGTATGGGCATGAGCATGGACATGAGGGGGGAAGTCGCGATGATATGGTTGGTTGGTGGTGCGGCAGAACGAAGCCTAAGCTTCTTTTTTTTTTTACCTCTTCGACCCGAGGAGGTGGATGGAAGCAAGCGAGTTCTGCGCAATAGAAGAAGAAGAAAAAAAATTAAGTTGTAACAATACCGACAACCCAAAGATAAATGACGGATGAGCCGAAATGCACTTACTTGACTTTTTTATGACGAAGGGATTTTTCTTTTTTATTCATTTTAACATTGGCTCCTCTAGTAATGCTCTCTAGGACCTGTCTTTTTTTTCGTGAACCGGATTGGAGACTGCCTTATCGACCGCCTCCACGAAGTAAACCCTTGTTCCATGAACCCTAACCTCAGGACGTTGTTCCCCTATTCCTCCCCCTTCCCCCTTCATAAAACCGTGCAAGTGTCCCACCCAATCAGGGTATCCGCAATAACATCATCATCTTCTTCTTCTTCCCTCCTACGTTTTCCGGTACCCATACCCCAACAGCAGTTTTTCGTAGTAGTAATACACACAAACAAGCTAGAATCCGAAACCCAAGGCTGGCTAAGCCTTAATACTCTCTCTCTCTCTCTCTCTCTACTTCGATGTAGTCGGTTCGGTAGACACATACGCCCCCTTGGGCGGAGCATCCCATCACAGCCTTGCCTATCTACCTGTACTCCTGCATGAACTCGCGGTGGAACTTCTTGACGGAGCCGACCCACTCGGTGCCGGGGGCAAGGAAGGTGGTGCGGAAGTGGAGGGTGCCCGGGACCTGGCCGAAGCCGCTGCCCGGGACGACGCAGACGCCCGTGGCCTCGAGCATCTTCAGGCAGTAGAACTCGTCGGGGGAGCGGCCCTCGCGGCGGGCGGCCTCGGCGGCCTTGGGGGGCACGTGGATGGTGGGGAAGAGGTACATGCTGCCCTGGGGCGGGCCGCACTCGACGCCCTCCTCCTCGTTGAAGGCCTCGTAGAGCGCCGTGGCGCGCCGCCGCAGGCCGTCGAAGATGCCGCTGTACTCGGCGTCGTAGAGCTCGAACGAGGGGTCCCCCTTGCGGGGCGGGTTGACCATCATCTCGACCAGGCACTGGCCGATGACGGGCGCACACAGCGTGATGGACACGAACTTGTAGATCTGCTCCTCCACCTCCTTGCGGAAGCCGACGAGGTCGAAGTAGCCGCCGCGGTGCCCGCACTCGCCCACCATGCCCTTCGACACCGAGTGCAGCGACGCCAGCTCCACCTCGTCGTACTTGCCCGGGTTCTCCTTCTGCATGCTGAGCAGCGCCCGCCGGAAGGGGTGGAACTTGCCGATGAAGACGTTGGCCTGGTACACCTCGTCCGCCATGATGACCAGCTTGTTCTCGGCGGCGAAGTTGATGACGGACTCGACATCCTCCTCGGACAGCGATGCACCCGTCGGGTTACCAGGGTTAATGATAACGATGGCGCGGACATCGGTGCCGTTGCTCTTGGCGGTGTCGTAGGCCTCCTTGATGTTTTCCAGCGAGGTACCCCAGTTGTGGTGCTCGTTCAGGTAGTAGGGCACGCAGGTGGCGTCGAGGACGGACAGCGACGCGGTGTAGAGCGGGTACTGGGGGATAGGCACAAGGACGCCGGTGTTGGGGCCGGCGCAGATGATGTGCAGGAGGGTGTTCACTCCGGAAGATGCACCGCCCGAGAGGTATATGCGCTCCGGGTCGGCGGGAAAGCCGTCTCGTTCTAAGTTATGCCGATCAGTTAAGGACTCCACACTCACTTACTTCCGAGTCGGCAATACAACGTACCCTCGAGGAATTTGGCGATGCTCTCCTTGATTGCCGGGACGCCGGCGCTGGCACTGTACGCACCGACGCTGCCGCAGTGGTCCAAGAGCCATTTCGCGCGCTCCAGCACGTCAGTCTTGTACCCTAAGGAGTTCAGGAGGACGTCTTCATGCTCCAGGAGCTTTGGGTTCTCCAGGAGACTGAGAACCTGGCGGAAGAAGGTGATTGGCTTCTGGTCTAGTTGTTGTGGGTTGCCGATGTTGGCGCTGATCACCTCGGAGAAGGGCAGGCTCTTGTCGCCCTTCCGCAGTCTAGCGCGGTATTCCTCTGAGCGGACGGCCAGCTCACCGCGGACGGCGTACTTAGCCTCGACCACGTGTGGGTTGATGTTAGTCAGGCTCAGTCGTGCCATTTTCCTGGTGGTGTAATGGAGCTGGCGTTTGTGCAGAGATTGTTCGCTTCGGGATGGCGGGGTGGAAGACCCTGAATATGGAAGTAGCGGGGTAAGGGTATCTACGGAGAGAGGTATGTAATCAATACGGATTGTCCGGACAGCTTGTTCAAAAGGGTCAAAGAAGATTTGTCTCTAGCAGTAGTGTTTTATAGGCGGCATAAGCTTATTGAGGGAATTCCGATGGAATACATGTATCGGCTAACCCCGTCACAAGGCCAATAGAGAGAGGGAAGAAGGGAATACAGAGAGGCAGGGAAACGCGCGCGCTTTGGTTCTCGTGCATGGCATTCGGGCATCGAGGAAACACCGCAACTCTGGTGCGCTGTTTCATCCCAAGGCGATCAATCAAGTACCGGCACAAGGGTCTCACCGTTGACTGAACTTCAGACGGCCTGGGGTCGCGTGGCACAGGGGGCACGAAGGATGCAGCAAAAACGGTCCACTAGGAGCCAGGCAAATGCTGTGAAGTTTCCCAACTTGTACAAACGGCACGGTGGAGAGGGTGGTGGGTGGTGGGTGGTGGGTAAGCAAGTAAGCAAGCAAGCTGGATGGTAGAGGGCGGTGGGCGGGTGCGGTGCGCTAATAGTGGGCGGATCGTCTTTAGCCCCAAACCCCCGGGCCACGGCTATAAATGGCCGCCGATATCGTTGCAGACCCTGAGGACCCGTGCAGGTGATGGGGAGTCACACAGTAACCAAACAATGCAGAAAATTTCTGTTTGCTCTGGGCGGAAGGGAAAGGAAAAGAAGGGATGGCTCATGGAAAAGAATGGAGGATTTACATACCTGCCGCAAGATGTAGCCCGCGCTGCTGCTGCTGCTGCTGCTGCTGCTGATGCTGCGGTCGTTGGTGGATATGCGATCTGCAGCTATTATGAGATGCACCGTTCGCCGTGATTGCCGTCAAGGACGTGACGCTATCCAGGGCCCTGCGTCTTCCAGCACTGCGGCCCGTTGCCGACAGAAGATTGACAGCTGCCATATTCAGTCAAATCCGTCCTCGGCGGTGGCGAGAACCTTGACTGTGACGGGGATACAGACGAAAACGAGGACGGGATCGGTTAATAATGAACGATGTTATGATATTAGGGTAGGTATTTCTTCGTAGTGAAAAGAAGAGGGTGAGACCGTTCAGTGAAATTTTAAGACCTTGTCAAACCCGTTTCCGCGCTCAGATAAGACTAAAAGATGAAACTCCGCTGTCTCACCGCTTGCCGTCCTCTGTGGATGCCCTACACAGAGACCGGCGACTGATACCTTACGATATGAGCTTCGCACGCAAAGAAAAGTTGATTATCTCGGTAATTACCGGAGATACCGGCGATAGAACCACCGAACAGCTTGTCGCTTAGGTAAGCATACAACTTCAATCGAGTTGACTGGAAGCAGGCGGCGGATGAACATTGAATTGACCGTCAGACTCTTGCCGGTCCCTTGTTGGCATGCCGGCTTTCGGCTGGAAAAAGGTCTGCTTTATCTCAATTTCATCGCATTTACTATCTGCGCGGTACTTGGTAACAATCTGCCTGTTTCCTATCCTTCAGCAATACCTATGCCGTTGAATGAATCCCTTTAAACATTGCCAAGGCCGGTGCCATTTTCCACCCGCCATGCCCTGTTGTCGCTAAAGCACGAAAAAGAATCTCGTCCATTGCGCTGCAATTACGACAGCAACGTTTCCGCTATCCTCACTACCTAATGAATAGACTCCGGAACGCCGGAACGGCACCTCGATCATGCCACCAAGGAATGTTTCTGTCTGCTAAATATCATTCAACAAAAGAATATGGTAGAGAATCGACAATTGAGAGTTATTGAGAAGAAACAAGAGGTTATTTCGATGATTTCGTCGTCTGGGATTAGTTGCTTGCAAGGCAGGCTGTATGGCTACCTCCCTTGCTTCAACTCATGATTTTCTCTCCTTTTTCCTGTTTTTTTCTTGTTTTAACGTAATGAACAGGAACTTGTATCGTAGTTCCTATCAAGTCGAAAGATTGATTCCTTGGAGACTCTTCGTTAAAAGACATCCATAAGTGTGGTCGTGTAGCAGATGCTGGATAATTGGACTTACATTGTAACGTAAAATTGCATTGTGCCTGTCATTGTGACGGACTCCCCCTTTTCCAAAATCTCCCCCTCTATCCAGGTCTATCGATGCAGTGGGAATAGAACCCCACGAACTCCCATCCTACCTCATTGTTCACCTTGCTGAGGAAAAGATCCCCAGTCCAGTGACTGGTTTGCGGTAACATTGTATCCGCTTGGACTAACAAGCTCGGATGCCATAGATCCTTTGAATATGATTAGCTATGGTATCATGTTTATATTGGCTTAGTGTGTGTCATACCGCGGTGTTGGATGCTATGATATGGTTCATACGGCGTGGGGCCCCCGAGCCCAGGCATCTCGTGCGACCCATCTTGGACATTCTCTGCCACATTCGTTGGCGTAGGGAAGGTACCTACTTCTGCGTCGAGGCTGTCATACCCCGTCACATTGTCGAATCCTGGAATAGTTGCCAGTATGCTTGGCGGATCACCTTTTCAAAGATATGGTCAGTCCTTTAATTCTGAAAAGTCTTGGGTACTCCGCGTACCTGCAGTTGAGACGGCGGCGAAGCTACGCTGCGCATATACCTGGTCCCAGAAGCTCCGACCTAGATACACCCAGTGGTTCTCTCCATATGCTATTTGGCCTATGTCTGGAACGACCATGAGAGTCTCTTCGATATACTCTGAATTCGCCGTCTTGAATGTAGCAAACAGACAACTGGCCGGCCTAGGTAAATAGCCAATAGGTGCCATTCCCGATATATAAGGAGGCGTGGGCCTGATGTTTTCACCAAGCCCTAGTCTATTGATAGTGGATAAGTGGATTGTGGACAGATGAACCAACATGTTGGTCTTGCTCATCACCGGAACACCAACCCCCTCACTATTCATAAGAATCAAGGCGTGTATGTCGGCAGGTCCTTGAGGCACCGTCAGATAAGTGCTATACGGTAGCAATGTAGCTTCTCGCTCTCGGGGAAGATGATCCCCTGAGGCTGGCATGGTATTGTACGGCGAACCATGAGGAAGGCCTGGGTGATGGTCAACCGGCCGACTTGGGCGCTGGGCTCGATTTGCTTCAGTTTGACGCATAAGTAAAGTCGACCGTCTATTTAACATTGGAGCTGGAATTACTCACTGCTCACGCGGCTTTCCCCATTCGCACGAGATGGCGATGGAACCCGGTCATTCCTTGCACGTGGGCCCCTTTCCGCATTGCGTGTCATAGGTCGGTGATGGTTAGCTGAGCCATTGTACGAGCCTGCCGTTCCGTTGACCCCATCCCCCTGGCCTGGGAAGCAGTCAGCATATCTCGTATTCCGCAGCGTGTGAAGAGGTCTGGTTCTGGTGCGTACTCCAAACCAGGCTGTGATTAACTCGTCGTCTGCGATGTAAATTCTTACGACGCATCACCAAGTCTCATAGTTTTCGGTGAGGTCCCTCAAGTCTTTCAAACGAAAATAGTTTTGAGGCTTGAACATTCTTATTACAGAACCTTCTAGGGGCAGAGCGGAGTTTATACGATGATTGGTAGGGGTTAATGGGGGTGTGTTCAGGTTACCATACCATGGGTCTTAAGTAATTGATTTTGGGATATGGATTTTACAATAATATGTGTTAAGGCAATGGGCTGTGCCGGGACGGTTTCTGGGCTGTGGATGGCATTACCTGTAAGTTTCGATCATTGTCCTTGACGGCCCGCCCCTGCTCATGAGGCTCTGCTTTATTCCCCTGATCCCATCTTTTCAAATATCGAAGACTACTTTTGCCACACTGTTGAGGGGAAGTTCCAAAATGTATCGAGAATATGTACCCATCACGGCCAAGTATGCCGGACACTCCAGCGTCTTCCATCCAGAGCACAGCCTCGGTCTCGTAGGTAGACCTACCTGACATGGGCTAAGGTAGGCGACGAGGCAGTTTTTGTTGGGAGGCTGAGTCCACCTAGATAGCTGAGAAGTGAAAAACCTGCCAAGGTTTCTTGGTTGGTTCAACTTGGCTCAAGACTGAAGAGCCGCAAAGCCATGGTGAGACGACATTGCACGGTTAGGAAATTCAAAGACTGACTCAACGACAAGATGGCATTACAGAATCCTCAATATCGTTAGCAGGCTATGGTCAAGATGGATTTTCTTATGTATGATGAGTCCTCCTCCTTCGACCTCTGTCCCCAGCCTCACTAGGTAGCACTGACTCAGATCCCGCTTATAGCTTCATGCAATAGCCTCACTTTACGGAAGGTGGCATCCTTTCATTTAGCTCTCGGTGTATCGGAACGTACTGTAGAAGTATGGCGACCGGCTTGTCCGAAAGAGGAAACCCCTTGAAGCATTCGGGAATTCCAGTTGCTCCGGCAGCCTTACCCCATGTCCGTCATGAGGGGGATGAACGCCTGTTAATGACATGTTGACTGCATCAATTGGAAATTCCCAAATTCGCATTGCAATTTGCAGTAACGGCAATCCCGTGGTTTGCCCGTGTGCGACTGTATGCAACGATATATAGGTAGAAACCTTTCCATATCCGTTACCGACATAATGCAGTAGGGCATACTTGGCCCCCATGTGACGGCCTACAGTCTACTACAACCTTCTAAGATCATGCTATGCAGCACGATGCAACATACCGCAACATATACGAATAGCGGTCTCATTATTCATTTCAAGGACCTTACGAACTCAGCTTTCGTCCTATGTTAGTAACCTTTCAGACGTTAAGGGGCCAAATTTCGGTGAACGATCGGTGTGTGTTGTATAAAATATATACGTTTTTCGTTCTCCTGAAGCTATCGCGTTTCATCGTAGACACAGCTGCCATGTATCTCTCTGGGCTTGACGCCTAAAGATTATCTCATTGCATTTTATAGCCCGATGCCAGCAGCTTAAATGGGATAATGACTTCACCACAACTATATGATCCAGCTATCATCCAGATACCCTTGCGCAGCAAGCAAAATGGGATCTCCTCGGTTGAGACAGAGGAACCAAAAAGAGACAGGGTATGCAAAATTCGACTCTATCTAACTCTACACTCTACGGAATAGAGCCTAATCCATACCAGCTCCCACATTGTGTTCAGATCTCATCGAGGTGTCCGGCTTCGAAGGACCGGTCATGCAACCTAGCTACCCGCCGCAGCTCTTCTGGGAAGAGCATGGAGCGGCACAACCGACCAAAACCTTGCACGCCCAGTATATACGCCCCACTCCACGCCTCTATAGGAAGGCCCTCTACGACGATTTCTAAGAGGCGCAGCTCCTCTGCGCCTCCACACGCTAAACGGACACGAAATGCAGGGCTACGAGCGAAGGTCCCGGACCATGTTCTAGAGATCACACGGCCCGAGAATCCAGACAGGCGCTGCCCAACAAGAGAATACTGCTTAAGACTCAAAGATGAGAAAACACCCCCTGAGCGCTCCAGCAAGGCCCGTTTCCAGAGAGAGTTGGAAGTGCACGACGACCAATTCTGGAGTTCAGACATACGGGTGGACGCTAGTGATCAACGGCAGTCACACAAGTCCCTCAACCCCAGGTCGGAATACCAGGCGAACTTAGAGGCGGTGTCGCCGGAGTGCAGAGATCTGTTCACCCAATGCTATCCTATATCACCTGACCAGTCGGATACGGAGGAGGACGACTCCGAGGACCCCTATTGGACATGGAGTATAGAGAGGCAGCAGTGGTTCCACAATGATGACGAAGGGAGTACCGTCTGGTTTCCCAAGGATTTTGACTAACTGGAGTTTGGTAAATGGCCAACCTCACCATACTCAACTATTTCTACTGTGTTCTTGTATCAATACTCTACTTGAGGAGGGACCTGTTCTTTATATTGTTTTTAGACTATTGGGACACGTTTATAATGCGGGCATGTTGGAAATGAGCGGTCTATAATTACAGTATATCATCCTTCGTTTGCAATTTCATTATCATCGTTCTGTATTCCTGCCCAAGTGTCGTAGGTACCTCAGCTAACTTTATTATGACTTCAAGAATGTGCAAGCAGGTTTTGTGGCACTTAGACTTCTCTTTAAATGCGTTAGGCTAGGCTTTGTATTTCGGAGTTTATTCATGGTATGATACCTCAAACACGATGGTTTGCCGAAGCTGACAGAGTAACAGGAACCTTAAAGTCTCAACACCTCTCCAGTATTGATTGAGTATTCAACATATTCTATTACAGTGTTGAAATACGATTTCTTGGTTGGGTACCTAGTTTTGAGCAAGCCGGAGCTCAGGGTTTATACTATATATATATAAGATAGAAAAGAACAGAAAAAGAAAGAAAGAAATTGCTCTGTTGAATTGGAGGACTCGGCGTAGACTAAGACATAATCTCTATTGATCGGAACATTATACCCACCGCATGGGATATCTTGATGGTCTGTATATGAAACTCGACACTCCTTTCTAACGAGGCCTCAATATTGACTTTAAGTCCTCCTGAACGCTGTCATTCATATAGTTCGAACCTGTCCTCACTAGTACCACTAAGCCAGTGGCCCCCTTTTCCCGGTATTGTTAACAGGCCTGTGTAACTTCTCTATTAGTACATATACCTAGCTTGAACGTCACGCTAACTACGGAGCTAGGTATATATGATTCCCACTGTCAAGGTGAGACCTGAATACCACTACGTATCTCTTGTGCCATTAACAAAATAATGACATGAAATCTGTATCTCTTCATTGCCTTGTAGGATGCACGTAGCAAGTAAATAACAAAAAGCAAAAGAAGGACAAATTAGTATATCCTCACACGACTAGAGACACTTGGGGTTCGCTCTTAATAGTCATCATTACTATTACACACTAGAATCAGTTCAAACATGATTAAGGTAAACAACCTCTCTGATCAACCTTACATATAACCTACTAATGAGACGTTATTCGTCTTGAATACAGGTTTCAGTGCTTAGCCTAACTGTTAAGGATTTAAATGTGCTGTGTGATGCCGATGTGAATAGAGTCCTTTGGGCTCTGATAAGTCCATTTGTGTTTCATTAGTTATCCCGTGACCCTGTCAGACGCCATGGCCTCAAGATAAAACGCTGTTTCATGTACAATTAGAGTTGAATTACTCTTCAGTCCCGCAGTAGAACTGAAGAGTATACCTACTCAGGCATTCAGATCTGATTTCGCCAACATCCACTGAGCGCAGATCAGTTACAAACAACTAGACTAACTCAAAGCAATTTCAGTTCCACTGTAGTGCGTTAGCTATCGAGCCTATTGCCTAGTGAAGTATGCTACCTATGCTAACTCTAGAAGTAATTGGCCGGTTGAGGAGCCTGAGTACCTTAGGCTAGTGGGGTGTCGGTGGAGGCACTTATCCCTCGCATGCTACTACTACGTCAAACGGGATACTCGTATGGGTACAAACGCGTAGACAGCAAACACCAAAGCAGCCGTGACGAATCGGAAGCGAGAGATCCCTCAGCAAGTCAGAGCAAGGCCAGCCAAGATGGCCAGGTGCGGGGACTCTGCGTCTCGATCCAACGATCCAGCACACACTCCCTCAACCCTATGTGCCTATGTGCCGAGGGGACAGGGGGACAACTTCTGTGGGATCTCCTCATGAAGCGGGGCCGGGTCCTCGACAAAACCATGCAGATGCGTCTCTCCCCCCCAACCGAATCGTCGCCCTTTTTAGCTGTACCAAATAACCGATCCTGGACTCCGTGTCTCCCCCAGCTCTCTAGGCCTCATCTCTGTAGCCATGAAGGCCGTACGCATAGTCCCCGGTCGTCTGACGGCGCGGCTGCCCAGGCGCGCCCAAGGAAGCAGTCGCCCCTTTCCGCTCCCCGCTACGGCGGCCCGTCCTCGCATGTACGCCGCTACCGCAGCGGCGGCGGTTGAGTCACCGCTGCCCGAGCAGCCGCCTTTCCCTCCCCCCAACCCGGTAGCGCCAGCCGCCGCTACTCCTATCACTAAGCCGGATGTCTCTGCTTCTAAGCGTATACTCCGTGATGCCGTCGCGGCGACCGAGCCGAGGACCAACTGGACTAGGGAGGAGATCACGGCGATCTACGAACACCCGCTGATGGACCTGGTGCACCAAGCAGTAAGCAACTAGTTACTTACTTGCCTATCTACCCCCCTTCCTTTTCCCTCCTTCCGTTTCTATTGCCTGCCCGAGTCGAGCGCCACTGATAACACCAGCGCGCCTTTCCCCCGATGATTAGAGCCTGGTGCACCGGCGCTTCCACGACCCGTCCGAGGTGCAGCTGTGCACGCTGATGAACATCAAGACGGGGGGCTGCACGGAGGACTGCGCGTACTGCGCGCAGGCGACGCGGTACCAGAAGGGCACGGGCCTGCAGGCGAGGAAGACGGAGAGCGTGGAGGCGGTGCTGGCCGCGGCGCGCGCGGCGCGCGCCAACGGCAGCACCCGCTTCTGCATGGGCGCGGCCTGGCGCGACATGCGCGGGCGGCGCAACGGCCTGCGCAGCGTCGCCGAGATGGTGCGCGGCGTGCGCGCGCTCGGCATGGAGGCCTGCGTGACGCTGGGCATGATCGACGGCGCGCAGGCGCGCGAGCTGCGCGACGCCGGCCTCACCGCCTACAACCACAACGTCGACACGAGCCGCGAGTTCTACCCGTCGGTGATCTCGACGCGCACGTACGACGAGCGCCTGCGCACGCTGGGCCACGTGCGCGACGCCGGGATCAACGTCTGCTCGGGGGGGATCCTCGGGCTCGGCGAGACGGCCCGGGACCGCGTCGGCCTCCTGCACACGGTCGCCACGCTGCCGGCGCACCCCGAGAGCTTCCCCGTCAACGCGCTCGTGCCGATCCGCGGCACGCCGCTGGGCGACCGCGAGCCCGTCGACTTCACCGCCGTGCTGCGCACGGTCGCCGCGGCCCGCCTCGTCATGCCGGCCACCATCGTGCGCATCGCCGCCGGCCGCAAGACCATGTCCGAGGAGAAGCAGGCGCTGTGCTTCATGGCCGGCGCCAACGCCATCTTCACCGGCGAGAAGATGCTGACGACCGAGTGCAACGGCTGGGACGAGGACAAGGTCCTGTTCGACCGCTGGGGCCTGCAGCCCATGAAGAGCTTCGACAAGTCCCCTGCTATTACTGAATAAAACAATTGCGCGATGTTCTCGGGGGAAATATAAAAGCACGGATTCTAGTTCTATGTGATCTATTCTAGAGTTGATGAATACACTACAGACGTGGCTTATCTCGCCTGTATATCTTCTGGGCACGTGCGCTCTCCTTGTGATGCTGTTGACTTCCCTGATGTGCCTCCTTAGCCACTTCATCCTGCACCCATGCCTCGATCGCCCTGCACAGTTCCTCGACTTGGCCAAACGTGTTGTTGGCGTGCAGGCAGATGCGTACCCTCTCTGTACCCGCTGGCACAGTTGGCGCCACGATGGGACGCACCATGAAACCGCGTCGCTGACAGTACCCTGCCAGGTCGCGGGGACTTGCCGTGAAAACCGGTATGATGGGCGATTTTGCGATAGCACTTTGGACGTGGATGATGAACTCACTTGCGCGCTGTCGGGCGCAGAGCTCCTGCAGCCGGCTATGCGTGTAGTGAATAAGCCTGCCTAACCGTTCCCGTAGCGGCTGGGACTGACCATTGATGAGGTAGTCGTAGACGACGTCTATACTAGCCAGTGACGTAAACGACATGGACGTTGTGTAGATGAGGCTTCGGGCGTAATTGATTAGATATGCTCGAGTGGTGGGAGAGCAGAGGACAACTCCTGGAATCGTGTCAGCATGACTCCTGTTTACAGGTGAACTTGGTAGCTTATGAATAGAAAATCTGCAAAAGCAGGGAAAAAAAACTCACCTCCTGCGCAACCCATCGCCTTCCCGAAGCCAAGGACCCTCGCCCATACGCGGTTCTCGAGGCCGAGCTCGCACACCAGGCCGCGTCCCCGGTCGCCGAAGACGCCCACGGAGTGCACCTCGTCGACGATGACGTACCCGTTCCCGAGCGGCAGGTGCCGGTCCACCGTCTCGACGACCTCCTTCAGAGCCGCCGTGTCCCCGTCCATGCTATACAGGCCCTCTACGCAGATGAACACGTTCGCCCTGCCGGCCCTCACGTTCCCGGCTTCCTCCTTCTCGCCCGTCACCAATCTCTCTAAAACCTCGCCAAGCCCCCGAACCTCCCCAGCACCACCCCCGAGGTTGCCCGATTGCTTCTGCTTCTGCTGCCCCTTTCCCACACCCTCATCTCCACCTCGCCCCCGACGCGCGCTCTCCCCCACAACAGCAGCAGCGACGGAGGCGTGGGCGAAGGGGACGCGGCGGGCGGCGCGGCTCTGGCGGATGCCGTCGTGGGCGCTGGCGTGGATGAGCTCGTCGTGGAGGACGACGTCGCCGGGCTGCGGGACGCAGCCGAGCAGGCCGACGTTGGCGTCGAAGGCCGAGGTGAAGAGCAGCGCCGCCGGCGCGCCGTGGAAGGCCGCGATCCGCCGCTCGAGCGCCTCCGCCGCCGCCGAGTTGCCGTCGAGCAGCCGGGAGCCGCCCGAGCCGAGGATCGACCCGTTACTTAATGCGCCGCCGCCGCCGCCGCCGCCGCCGCTGCTGCCATTGCCTGTCTGGTTGATATGGGTGTTGGTAGTGGTGCTGCTGTTGCTGTTGCTACTGACCTCGGCCTGCAGGCGCGCCAATAGCGAGCGCTGCACCGTCGGGTTCGTCGCCAGCGAGAGGTACCCGTTGGACGAGAAGTCGACGGTGCCCGGCGGGGCGATGGTCAGGGACCTGAGCGTGTTGCGCGATTGGCGCCGGGCCAGGAGGGCGCCGAGGGTGGCCTCCAGATTTCCGCGGGCGGCGTTGGAGCCGCCGCCGCCCTCTGTTCTTCTTCCTCCTCCTCCTTCCTGCATCGCTGACACTTGGGGAGGCGGGGGGTGGGCAGCGAGCTAACTTGGGAGTACCTACTAATTTGAACTGCAATGCAACATGTTGGGGCTCCCTACTTTTATGACAATTACGTATGTAGAGGAGACGGCCCCCCCTGGTGGTGCGCGAGACTTGTTGGGAAACACCCGGTCCGATGCTACTGCAGGCCGAGCTGTTGGTGGGGTACGATCGACCTTTACCGGACCAACGGTAACGTTAGATCCCCGGCACACACAAATCACGCACCTAGGCTATCTAGGTAGTTTTTATGTCGTTCAGAAAGCATTCGTATCATATCCGGATATGTTCAATTCTCCCTCCCTGTCTCTTTGAAACCTGTCATACGAAGACAGAGGGGTTGAGTGAGAGGAAGGGTTATGGCGCCGGTGCCTCCTCTGCTCTGGCGGTCCCTTCGCGTTTTCCAAGTCTACGGGGCCAATACCGACGTTGGTAAGACCGTCTTCACGACGATACTCTGCAGAGCCGCCAAAAATGGGTGGAAGAGTGAACAGACGGCGTTCCTGAAGCCCGTCTCGACCGGGCCGCTGGACGAAGCTGATGACCGGTGTTAGTGAACATTCCAGTGACCCTTGTATACCGAATCCCATTATCGTAGGAGTACTAACTCATTATAATAGAAAGAAGCCCGCATGTCTAAGACGTAATAATATTACGTATGTTGATGTGATATAGACATATCGAAAAGTATGCGCCGGGTGTGTCTCGGAAGACATTGCTGCAATACGATCTTGCAGCAAGTCCACATGCCGCCGCCAGGGGCAAGGTAACGACCTCTTCCCGAGATGTTGGCTTGTTTAAACTTAACACGCCATCTCAAAGATAGCACCCACGGACGCGGCCCTCGTGGCCAAGATATACTCCTACGCCTCCCAGGTCGCCGCGCGGGGGCCCGGGTGGATCTTCGTCGAGACGGCGGGGGGCGTGCACTCGCCGGGCCCCTCGGGGACCACGCAGGCGGACCTGTTCGCGGCGCTGCGGTGCCCCGTGGTGCTCGTGGCCGACGCCAAGCTCGGGGGCATCTCGCTGACCATCTCGGCCTTCGAGTCGCTCCGGCTGCGCGGCTACGACGTCGAGACCGTCCTCGTGTTCCGGGATAACCCCGAGTACGACAACGAGGCCTACCTGCGCGACTACTTCGCTCGGTGGCATGTCCCTGTCGTCGCGCTGCCGAAGCCCCCGCCTAGGAGGGAGGGGGATGCGGACGCGAAGGCGATGGCGCGGTATTATGAGGAGATAGGTGCGAGCGCGGCCGCCCGCGAGGCCCTCGAGCACCTGGACCGTCGTCATACGGCCCGCATCGAGCGGCTAGATTCTATGGCCGATGCGGCGCATGAGAAGATATGGTACCCCTTCACGCAACAGAAGCTGTTCTCGAAGGACGCTATCGTTGCCATTGATAGCGCCAGGGGCGACTTCTTTCAGACCCTCAAGCCCAAGGCAAAAAGTGGCGCAGTTGATGGAAAAGAGCCTGTACTACAGTCATCTTTTGAGTACGTTACTCATACTTCCCCTTTTCACCTTCGTTGTTTTCCTCCCCCGAAAAGGATATTTGCTAACTCCAACGTCCGCACGCATAGCGGCTCCGCCTCCTGGTGGACCCAGGGCCTCGGCCACGGCAACCCCAGCCTAACGCTCGCGGCGGCGTACGCGGCGGGGCGGTACGGGCACGTGATGTTCGCGGGGGCGATCCACGAGCCGGCGCTGGCGCTGGCGGAGACGCTGCTCGGAGGGATGCCGAGGAACCGGCGGCTGAGCCGGGTCTTCTTCTCGGACAACGGCAGCACGGGCGTCGAGGTGGCGGTCAAGATGGCGCTGCGCGCGGCGCGGGTGCGGTACGGCCGGGGCCGGGACGCGGACGCGGACGGCGAGACCGGGATCGGAATCATCGGCCTCCGCGGCGGCTACCACGGCGACACCATGGGCGCCATGGACTGCGCCGAGCCGAGCGCCTTCAACGAGAAGGTCGAGTGGTACCGCGGCCGGGGCATCTGGCTCGACTACCCGAGCGTCCGCTGCGTCCGGGGCCGGTGGCGCGTCGAGGTGTCCGGCGCGCTCAGGGCGGAGCTCGGGGAGGGCCGCGAATTCGGGTCACTGTCCGGCGTCTTCGATCTCGAGTCCCGGGAGGCCGGACGCGAGCAGGAGGTGTACGAGAAGCATATCGAGGGTATCCTTTCACATCACGTGAACAGGGGTAGGAAGTTCGGCGCCCTGCTTATGGAGCCGGTGGTTATAGGGGCCGGAGGGATGGTGTTGGTGTAAGCTTCTTTCAGCACCCCGTCCTAGCACCGCCAGAGCTAACCGAATCACAGCGATCCCCTTTTCCAGCGCGCACTCGTCAGCGTAGTCCGTCGCTCAGGCGGCCTCTTCGGCGCAGATTCCCCGCCCTCCGGCGCGGACGACAAGCGCTGGACCGGTTTGCCGGTCGTGTTCGACGAGGTCTTCACGGGGCTCTACCGGCTCGGGCGGTTCACCGCGTCGTCGTTCCTCGGCGTCGGGGCCGACGTCTCGGTGCACGCCAAGCTGCTGACGGGCGGGCTGGTGCCGCTCTGCACGACGCTGGCGTCCGAGAGCGTATTCGACGCCTTCCAGAGCGACGACAAGGCCGACGCCCTGCTCCACGGCCACAGCTACACGGCCCACCCCATCGGCTGCCAGGTGGCCGTCGAATCGATCCGCCAGATGCAGGCCATGGACGAGCGCGGCGACTGGGACTGGGCGAAACGTCAAGGCTGGGCGGATCCCCCGGGCGGCCAATCCGGTGCTGCGAAGCCCGAGGTGTGGTCAATCTGGCCGCAGGACTTCGTGGAGTGGATCTCGAACCAGGCGCCACGGGTGGCGGGAGTATGGGCTCTCGGCAGCGTTCTCTCAATTCACATGAACGCTCCAGACGGCATGGGCTACAAGAGCAACGCGGCGGCAAAGCTTCAGGGTCTCCTGTACGAAGGTGACAAGGACGGGTCGTGGAATATCCACAGTCGCGTCTTGGGGAACGTGTTATACATCATGGGGGGCCAGAAAACGAGCCAGGAGCATGTGGTCGAGATAGCAGAGCTGGTTCAGCGAGCGTTGTTGCATTGATGATTAGGTACTGGCTCCGCAATATAGAGATATGTGGATCAATGATTAGAGTTGCCAATAGTATGCATAACGAGATCCTGCCCAGATGGTATAGAAGTCTAAATAGTGGCCTTTGCCATCGTCATTTTGGCTTGCGGATGAAGGCCAGGACAACCTAGGTAAGGTTGCGTATTTGACAGTGCCACCACGTGGGCTGGTACATATCTAGTTGCATGGGCTACGTTGTCGTTGGCCTTCGGTGGCTGCCTATTCGGCTTACATCAGCAGTCAACATGCTTAGAACAGATGAGCCCTTTCCATCACGAACTGACTTCGACCCTTCTTACAATGACATTACCGTACGATACCTAGGCAAATCAACAGCAGGTAAGTTTGCGAGTTCTAATTAAGGGTCTAATCACCATAGATAGAACTTCAACATTATTCGTAGGGGTTTGAGTTTAAGTCCTGGGTCTTTCTATAAAGCATAGAGCACACACACATCCATGCTCACTTATTCAGCATTTCCTTATTGTTTGAACGATCCTCTGCATTTAAAGTTAAACTCCGAAACTCCTGAACGTCTTGATGTGTTGGGGGAATCAAAAAAGCGTGGGAGCGGGCTTTGAGCTATGTGGTGTGAGAAGAATAAGTCTTGGAAAAATCCGTGGTGGTGTCAGGATTGTTTTCCCTCGACTGTTCATCCATCCTCTCTGGCCTTCAAGGGGCCCAACCATCATCCTACCATCCTGAAATGTCTCTACGTAAACTAGGATTCCGGCGTCGCCATGGCTACTACTCCTTCACCTTGACATAATTGCTTGGGAATATGCCGTGCCTCGTGCCGATCATACCAGTCCTACCATTAGTTAGTAACGGGTTCGACCCCCCTGCATGTACTGCACCGCCTTATGGGGATGCCAACTTACCACCAGTCGTTATCGCTTTCTGTCTTCTTCAGTACCGTGATGACATCACCCTTCTTGAACCCCAAGTCACCGGGCTGGTCCGGCTCAAAGTTGAACAGCGCGACCGCTTCGTTTTTCTTCATCATCGCCTGCTTGCTCTGGAAGTTGGGTTTCGGCGCGGCGGGTCGGCCGGGGCCAAGCTTCTTCTCCGCCGGGAAGGTGGCTGCCGATGGTGACGGTCTGTCGCGGTACCCCTCATCGTATCCTCGCGCGCTCATCGTGCTTGCTCTGTTAACGTTACCGCCTGTAGGTCGGTCGTATACGTTGTCTTGCCAGGTACTGGCCCGCTGCGGTCTGCCAAATTCGGGCTCGCCATAAGCGCTCCCACGCTGGCCATTCCACACTACGTCATCGTGGCGGTCGTCATACACCGGGACATCGTTGTACATGCTGTCGTCCATTGTACCCTGGCGTTGTCCCGCGAACACTCTCGAGTTCAGAACTGACATCAACGGTCCAGCCTGCGGCGGCGGTCTGACGGAGCCTGTAAGGAGCTGTGCTGCGGTATAACGGTGGCTGTACAGCTTTTCGTTCGCATCCCGCCGCTCCACGATTGCCGAACCTTCCAACGAAACACCGGCGAACAGGCCTTTTGTCTTGCTATAGCTGAAGACGCCGGCCACGCTCCTCAAGCTTGCGGCGCCTGCAGCTTCCGCATTCCGACCCACCGGGCCTGCCGCGATAGACACGTTTCCGCCGAGTGTGATGGAACCCTGTTGCGAGAATGTCTTAACCGCGTGCGAGTCGTTCAGGATGAAGACGAAGTCGGTCAGCTCGAAACCGATCTGGCCACCAAACCCGCCACCGGCGGTCATTATGGCAGATGGTGCGGACCACGAGCCATCGGGAAGGCGTGCGACGACGAGGCCAGAACCGAACCGCGCCGACCCGAGGAAACCGGCTTTTATGACGGTGAGAATCGCAAGGCCCTATGCTACCAGTTAGCAACCCGCTGTCGCACCGGGGAAGCCACGGCGACCAAAGCCCGTGGATCCGATCCAAACCGGAAGGCGGCGGGAATGCGCTTACTTTTGCCTCTGCGAGGATAGACGGGGGTATGATCTTGTCGGGGCCAAAGGCTTGACGAGGGTCAATGAACGACGTCAGGATCTTGCCGCACTTCTTGCATTCCGCTGTTTGCATACGTGTTAGAGAGAGATCGATTGATTGCCTGCGTTGTGTGGAGCTGCGCGACAGCAGCAGCGAGAGCACTTACACGCCAAAGACGAGGGAAGAGGGTTGTTGATTCCCATCCTGAGTTGGTGTCCCTTGGTTTCTCTCGACGTGGAGGAGGCAGAAGAAGAGGGTTGGATTGGGGTCAGGAAGTGCCCGGGAGGTTGTGTCGCAAATAGAGACAGCTGGACCGAGTTGTGGGGGCGTTTTGGGTAAACTAGGTAGTTATCGTGTTGACTCGTAATAAATACCTAGCCTAGTAGAAGATACCTACGTAGCCAACAGCAGCGGGGGGAGAGAGGTCGCCAACTTCAGCCATGTATGTACTATGTAGGCACGATACACGCCCGCTCAGAGCACACCGGCTATGCTGCTACTCACTAGAAATGTACAAACTAGAAAGAATAACGAATTATTTCGGGAGTCGTGCGACGACTTGGGATGACAGCAACAACACTGCCCCGGTTCCGTGATGCTACAGAGGATCCAAACAAAAACCAATTCGGCTTCGTCAGCCGTAGGAGCTCTGCCACAGAGCAGGTGCGGGACAAAATGGCATGGGATGTCCACTCTACAGGACAATGAAGTCAGCGGGGGGCCCAGCCTCTGCCAAGCACCCAAGATTGACATGGGAATCACCAATTCATGCAGTACCTACCGTCCGTGCACCTCCCCCAGCTGGGTTATTCCAAGCTGAAGAACTGTCCGTTACCGGGTCACACACAGGAAGGTGGGCGTCAATAGAGGCGCATACAGCTACATATACCCCCATAGGTCTTACAGCTGTCTGATGAGTTTGAATGAGGTTTATTCAACATGAACAAACAAGATACACTGTTCTTTATTATTTGACACTTTCAAATGTATTTTTAACCATTTTCTCATTAGAACTGGAACTGTTATGAATTCGTAAAGCTGTTGATACTTGTTATTTGTTGCGTGGGGAGTGAGCACTTCTATCGACGCCGAGCTGACACAACCTTGGACGAGTGTGGCACGAGTGGCGCAGCAGTACTCAAGTTCCCCCGGCAGATCAGCTATCCAGCCACACAGCAAGTCTGCGTCATGGCGCCTGGGCGTGCGGTCGACTCGACTCCCCTTTTTTCCCATCGCGGACAACCTGCTGCCGTTGAAGCCGAACCTGGACAAAAAGCACACGATACCCATCTAACCAGAAAGTCCCATTCAGGGAAACAAAAACGACAATCCTGCCTGCGCGCAAAGAAAAAAACCCTTTTAATAATACTGACACATACGGTGGCCTCGTCACCACCCAGTCCGTACCTACCTACTCTATCTGCGACTCAGCTCGACCAGCCGGTTTATCAATCGATTACTCTACCTACTCTAGCGCTCCCCAGTCCATTGAAACATCGCCCCGGCCGTCGTCCACCACCACCACCACCATCACCGTCTCCTCCACCCCATACGTTTCAAGCCCGCCTGACAACCACGCGCGTTCACCACGAAAGCGAATAATTCCCATCATCCCCTCGATTGCATCCCTCACGGAGAGGAATCCTCGCGTTGGAATAAAAAACGGAAACAATAAAACAAAACATCCCCGCCTTTCAGAAATGTCCGAAGCCTACGAGCGCGAGCGCCAGAACAATGCGCGCCTGGAGGAGCTGTCGGCCAAGGTGTCGTCGCTGCGCGGCGTGACGGTGGACATATACGACAACGCGCGGGCGCAGGAGGTGATCGACCATACCGTACGTCTCCCGCTCCTTCCCCTTCCCATCACACCCTGATAGCTAACCGCTGGCTATGTGTTTGTTCAGTCCGACACGTTCTCCTCCATGTCGACGCAGCTCAAGGGGTCGGCCGGCCGCCTGGGCCGCATGGCGGCGTCCGGGAACAAGGTCGCCATCCTCAAGCTGTCAGGCATCATCGTCGGCACGTTCCTGGTGCTGTACTACCTCGCGAAGCTCTTCTTCTAGATCCCAATAATCATCGGATTATACAAATAACATACAAGACAAGGAAGGCAGAGCCCGTCGTCGACAACTGAAGACTTGAACCGGTTCGATTCGTATTGTGGCCAATCAAGCTGTACCAGAGAGGGTGGTTAATTCGGCGGGCTTTCAAGGCGAACTTGGCAAGGCTACAGGGAGGGAATTCATTTCGCCCCCCCNCCCCCCCCCCCCCCCCCCCCCAGGTCCAGATACCTAATTGGGAGTCTTATGGGCCTAGGTATGCGAAGAGAGGTCAGCGGTGTCGCAGGTGTCCACACGAGGCATAGGGGCCGTTATGGTGCCCTATTCCTTTTTCCGCCTTTATGTACCAAGACGCACGTATCTTTGCAAGAGAGAGAGAACGAGGGAGAGAGAGTCAGAGAGGGCGGAGACGAGTTATGAACAACAACAGCAACACTTCTAGCAATTACTCACTCAGGGGTCATTAGCAAAATTCCCCCCGTAGGTAGCATAGCATCGGCGTTAAGGATTTTGTTTTATCTGTTTTGCGACAAACAACAACAACAGAAAAAAATTGACTTATACTGCACGCAAATCACACAAGAAAGAGAGGAATATGTGAACATGTCAGCAAGCAAACAAGCCTGCCTTCATTTCGGTCATATTCTTATATGTATGCTATATCGTCCCAACAATTTGACATGATCAGACGCCGGTCGGATCGACCGCAACGGCTACCCGCCAGCGTCGTAGGCTCATGTCCCACAGCCCCAGCCAAACGCTCCTGTTCACGTCTAGGTCTTTACCAACCAACCAACTGCTGTGAAAATCCGCCTGGCAACCAACGTTACTGCCAGACGTTAGAAAATAGATCATCGTTTCCAAACCCGCCCAGGGGCTTTGCTGCTCCTCCATTGCTACTACTGTTGTTGTTGCTGTTGCCGCCCGTGCTACTGGTCCAGCCGCCGAACTCCTCGTCAGCGGCCACCTTCGGCGTGGGCGCGAAGCCGCCGCCGGCGCCCGGCACTATGCTCTGGTTGGCGAAGGAACCCCCGGTGCTGCCCCAGGGCCCGAAGTCGTTGCCGCCGCCGCCGAGCGTGGGCGATTTGGCTGCGATAGGGCTCTTCATCGCCGGGGCCGGGGCAGGGTCGGGGTTGCTCCACGCGTTCCCCCACACGTCCGAGCCGCCCAGCGCAGCCGCGTCTATAGAGGCCAGAGGGCTCGTGGCCGGGGCGGGGGCGGGTGCAGGGGCAGGGGCCGGCTTTGGTTGGCTTGCCGAAAGGTTGAAGATATCGTTGATCGGCGATGGTCCAGGGGCCGGCTTAGGAGGTGCTGGTGCTGAGACGGCCGGCTGAGGGGCAGGGCTGGACAGATCGAAAAGATCGCCCAATGCCGACGAGGAAGATTGCGCGGGCTTGGGAGCAGTGGATGAGCCAAACGCACTGAAGCTGTCAGATGTTGTCATGGAAGACTTCGGCTGATGTTGTGGTGCTGGTTGCGCGGGCTTGGGATCAAAAAAGCCGCCGCCGCTGAGACTTGAGAACGGGGATGAAGTCTTCGGCTGGGGAGTCGACCGGTTGCTGGCCATGCTCGTCAAGTTTGCAAACGCGTCGTTCGGGGGGCTCTTGGGCGATGCCGCACTCCCGAAGCTCAAGCCGGCGAAAGCATCATCCAGCCCTCCACCACTTGACTTCTTAGGCTGGTGTCCCATCGTCGGGGACTGCAAGGGAGATTGCATCCCCCCACTCCCCTGCATTCCCCCAAAACTCCCGAAAGACCCAGACGAGCCATGCGCCGAATGCTGTGGTTGCTGCGCCGGAGGCCGGGGGGCGGAAGCGTATAGAGATAGGATGGATTGCTTGAGGTCGGGCCTTGACTGACCGCCCATACCGCCTGTACCCGTGGTACTAGCCGGGCGCGGGGGAGCGGCTGGCGTGTCGCCGAGGAAATCTAATCCTAGGAGGGAGTCTTTCGTGTTCACGGTTTTGGGCGGCGCAGGGGCCGACTTGGGAGCCACTTGTGACGGAGGCGGGCCAGTGGTGCTTGCTCTGGGGGGGATGTCATCCCCTCCAATAAGATCCGGCTGGGGCATTCTTCGTGGCGAGGCAGATTGGCCCGTAGAACTCTTCCGAATGGATTCCTTTCTGTCGAGGCTCTGCTTTTCTTTGACAATGCTCAGCGGCACATCGTCGTCGCCGTCGACGTCTAAACTTGCGGGATCAGGCTTCGGCCCGTCCATCACCCATCGCTTGAGTTCGTATTTGGTTCTAATGAAGTTCTCGATTTTGGCTTCCGAGGGAACATGGCCGGTGGCCAACTTGGATTCCCAATACTTGTTGGCGCGCGCATTGCCCCAACTCAAGATGCTCTGTAGCTGCTCGTCCGTCCACGAGTCGAGATCGACCGACTTCACCCTCGATATATGCGTGCCCATTCCGCGGTGTATTCCCGAACAGCGAATGCAAATAAAGACACCTAAATTCCAACTTGCCCATCGCGGGTCTGCCAGCGCGTGAGTATTTGACGGGGCCGGTCCTTGCTGCTAGAGAAAAACTCACGTTTGTTACGCTTGCAATCAGCGCATATCTTGTTAGGTTCTAACTTCAGGAGACTCTTGATGGTTTGCTGGTTTTGGGCTGCTCTTTCGGCAGCAGGGTTCGGTGGCCGGCGGGACATCGTGCCAAGGATGGTAGGAGTAGGTCACGACTGTGTGGAAGAATAAAACCAGTGCAATCGGCCGTGATTCGACACAGCGCTTGGGTATCTGGGTGAAGGGAGAAAACGCTGCGTCGAAGAGGGATGTGGGTTGCCTCGAGTGCAGGTCGAATAGGTTAGGTAGTGCAAGGTCGTGCGGTCTGGACGGTAGGTATGGATAGTAGGATGAAGTGTACAATACAGTGTACTAGCGGAACTGTGACATTCCAAAGCTGGCCTGAGCGTCAACTCAAACTCAAACATGGGCTGGGAAAAGGCTGGGTCCACATAGGTTGAGCCTCGCATTGAATGGACCTGGAATTGAAGGGGCCCGCCCGCGCCCCATGAGGAAACCTGGAACCTTGAACACAGAAAGAGAGAAGTCGGAGGTCGCTAGATCCAATGATCCGGTAACGTCTAATCCATGAGGTCTAGCCCTGGAGTGGACGCGGTGCCGGGCCCAAATCCAAAGGTAGGCAGATCTAAGTGCATAGTAGAGTGTGTATGTCAATATATGCACTGTATAGGTATGTAAGAGGTATCCTTACACGGGTGGCGGAAAGCCTAGCCTAGGGAGTTATGAACTTCAAGGTTTGTCAAAGCATCTAGGTACGTCGTACGCAGAGGTACACCCGACCCTTTATGCCTTTCTGGCACCTACAGATCTGTAACTTCCTTTCAAGCGGGCGGGACGGGACGGACTAGACCCTGCTTCTTCGACTACCCCAAGGTGGCGAGCATTCAATTCTTTGTACATCTGCACTGTGCAATCAGGGGGCATAGGGCTGTAGGCCACGGCTCCTACTGAGATAGTGGCCAACTGAGTTAGTGGGGTAGAATCTCTGACGACATTCAGTTCAAACGCCGCAGGCCTCGGTCTTATGCTGCATGCAGGTCCGTAGTCCAGCGCCACGCAACTTACGTACGTTACGTACGTATTTCATATTCATGCACAGCCCGAAGCTGATTCCAAATCAGGAGTTTCCTATCCTTGCTAACCCTCAAGACCGTCTAATCATATATGTATATTACCTGCTTTTATCGTCCCTAACTCCTGAAACTGCCGGAATACTCCCAACTGTATAAATATTTATATCTCGCGCCACGAGTCTAATACTTACCCCGCCGTTTCTTGACCCTCTTTACCTCATGCGACTACCTCCGTTCTCAAGCTTACTCCGTACGCTCTACACATTCTCCCACCTGACCCGATCTCGAGCGTCAACTCCGCGTTCGCTGCGCCAGAACCCGACCACGCTGAAGTCTATGTCGTCCATCCCCTTCCTCGGCAGGCTCTTTGGCTCGAACACTAGCTCCTCCACCAGCAACATGTCGTATCCAGACCAGAGAAGTCCCGACGAGTGGCGGGCCGTCTTGTCTAAAGGTATAAGGCCCCGGTCTTGACTTATATACGCCAGGATGGCCACTCATCGTGTCCCAGATCAGTTCAGAGTTCTCAGAGAAAAGGGTACAGAGGCACCATTCTCTGGGAAATTCGATAAGTTCTTCTCTGATTCCGGGGTATACACGTGTGCGGGCTGCAACGCGCCCCTTTACAAGGCGAACCACAAGTTCAAGTCTGGCTGTGGCTGGCCGGCCTACTTTGACAGCATTCCCGGCGCCGTCACCCGACACGAGGACAACACGCTCGGCATGACGCGGACCGAGATCTGCTGCGCGAATTGCGGCGGCCATCTCGGCCACGTCTTCAAAGGCGAGGGTTATCCCACACCCACCGACGAGAGGCATTGCGTCAATAGCGTCAGCTTGAGCTTCTCGCCGGACGACAAGCCAGTCCAAGAAGGAGCCAAGGACAGTAAGGCTTAATTGTACCAGGCTGTGTAATTTTGGTATTCATTGCTGCGTCTGAGCGTTGGGATGGCTGTGTGAGGATAGCAGCTCGGAATTGAATTTTGTAACGACTAGTATGACGATCGGATCGCTCATGTATGTATCTATGTGTCTATGAGGCTGTGTTTATAAGTAGTATCCGCATGAACTCTCTTGGATTGTAGGATATATTCATTTTCAAGTTTTCTACTGTCACATTGATGCGCGTAAGATTACTACACGAGTGATTGTGGTAACTGCTCTCAATGTGATGCATATCTCTGCCATTCCAAGTGATTCTGCCACTCAGTGCGAAAGTATCATACAGGTATAGCGTTTGCCGGCTCGGTAGTTTCGAATGAGCTCTATAGGAGAGCTTTGCACCTTGGCTCCGTGCTAGCCGCCTACTATTTATTAGATAACAGTTCCCGAAGTCATCGTTCTGCGTCATATTACTTACCTAATTAATGGGTATCGAAATAAAAAGCTCTTAGATTTTATAACTAACTGTACTGAACGCAATATCCAAAATCACGCTATTGAATGTTCAACACTCCTCTCGATACCGAGCAACATGCATCTCAGCCAGTCATTCGCCCCCTTTGTTAGCTCGTTCAAGCACTGTCGCTTCGCATAGGAAGTCCCCCCTTCCTCCCCTCCCAGCAGATCTAATTCCTGGGTGATTTTACCTGTCGACTATAGCTCACAGTAGAGTTCCCGCCAAGTTGATGCGGTCTCAACGTTACTGTCCTCTTATTCACACTCACCTAGTGGCACAATTCCAAGTGTCCAGAATCGGTTCAGCGAATATGCTATGAATTTGACCTAGATATCCGATTACTTGCATTGCAGGTCATGCGAGTTCTACCTCTGGATAGTAGACTTAGAGGATCGTAGCCCAAATCAACCGGAGTGACACCCGCCTGCGCAGTGTCGGTAAACGTGATTATCCATGTAATAGATATTCTGGATGTCTTCACCCCTATCATCCTCACTCCTTAATGAAACCCAACAATTTTCAAGATAAGCCACGGCCCTAAAACTTCTAGGTAAAATGCAAGGCGAAGGGTGAGTAAGCCATACCGCCGCCCCCCTCCCCTCTAATGGATAGAATTCACTAGACAGCCGGTAGACAGCCACTCCCCAACTAACAACTGGCCAGTAAGTTTCAAAAAAGCAAAACAATCCTATGGTCCCCTAACACAAACCGAAAGGCCGGTTTGGTATTTGGCCTAGCGAATTACCCCTCATTCTTATTTCTGTCTCCCCGTCCGCGATTTAGGGTCCTTGCCTGACGAAGTTCATGTACATGTACGATGTTTCATATATGCTGATACTCCCCTGAGGACAACGCCCTATGACAACGGTTATTTACTCAGACGAACGAACAGGACATCATGAGATTTTCTGATTCTACGGCTAGGTCTATGTCACAGGCAGTATAATTCTTGCCCTTAGGATCCAGAAGTTCCCATCGAACAAAACATCATACTTAGTAAGAGTCGATATCATTCAGCATAACGGCAGCTGGCTCCAGCCCCATACTTTGGTAGAGAAAAGGGATGAACTGTCATGATGAGACTCTGGGTTTTCAAATATTTGGTCGGCTTCAGCTACCTTTTCGCTACCAAGCTGTGCCAGCATTACACCTGTCACGGCGTTGCGACGCCGTGGGTATATGGTCCAGTATAGGATATTCAGGCGCTGACCTGAATATTCTGGCACCCTTTTGGAACGAGCTTCCAGGGGGCGACCTCTAGGGGTGGTTGGTGCAGTGGTTAATACTGGGCTGCTGGGCACGCCGTCACAACACCCTACCCTAGAAATGCAACCCGGGTCTTGCTCTGTCTATATATTTCTGCTGTTGCACTTCGTGATAGCATGTTGCTGCATCCTTTAAAAAGGGCGAAAGGTGTTAAAGCACCCGTTTAGCCCAACTTTCCAATCCCAAGTCTTACCTATCCAAGAGACTTTGTCTCTAGTGGCGTATGCTTTTCTGTTATATTGGGCAACCAAACTATGACACAGTAGGGGGCCAAATAGGTCTCTTGGTGTTTCCCCACCCAGGCAACCAGGCAGGTAATACCGTAGCGAGGAGGATATCTGTAACCCTAGAGCAGTCATGGCGCATGCAAGTGTAGCTGAACTATAGAGCACTGCAACCTATAAATAGATTTTCTTTTTTCTTTTTTTCTTTTCAAGGTCGACAGTTTGGTCGGTGGCGCTGGCCGTACCCACCATTTTCCAATATATGTCACATATGCACGCGCGACCTGCAGCTCCCAACCCGTTCTCAAAGGGTCTCGATTCCCGGAATGAGGGAATGGATAAATTAATTGCGATTCATTATTGAGGCACCGCGCCCTCGACCTGTGTAACGTTGCAGAGTATATATGCACCCGTTTTCGTATTTAGCCGCATCGACCACATCTCTCGTACCTACATGGCATCATCGGTGTGTGCCGGTAAGTTATGTACGTAAGTGTCATGCGATCAGGCTTTGGGATGGGAGTTATATAAAAGGCGGCCTCGACCCCGGCGAGGTCTTCGAGATATAAGGTTACTTGTTCGAAACATACTCGGGTATTAGCAGCCAACAACACCCGCCAACATGCGCTTCGCCCCCCTTCTCGGCCTGGCCGCCGCCCTCGTGACGAGGGCCCAGGACGACGCTCCCGCGCCGGAGGACTATCAATGGGGCCTGATCGACTGGCAAGCTGGACACTACATTGGCAATCCCGCAGCTCCCCTTCGCGCCTGGTACAGTAAGTACCTAACCTAGACGCCGACCTTCCTCCTTCCCTCTCTAGGTACTCGAACAATGAGCATCTATCTATCTATCTATCTCTCCATCCATCCACCTACCTATTTTTCCTACCTGGGCGTCTGCTTACCTTACCTGCCAACCCTGTTAAGGCTTCAGCGTCGCCGGGCCCGCCCACGGCGAGGGCGCCGAGCGCATCCCGCCCTTCAGGGCGCGCTGCGAGGGGTCCACCGGCGAGGGCCCGCCCCTCTTCTCCGACTACGCGCGGTGCCCGCTCGACGCCGACGTCGGCGGCGACGAGGACGCCGTGGTGCAGGCGCGCGTCGTGCCCAGCGACGGCGTGTATGGCCTGTTCGCCATCAACTACCTGTTTCACGCGGATGAGTAAGTTACCCCCCCCCCTCCCCTTCCTTTAGTGTGGGTGTGTGTGTGTGTGTGTGTGTGTGTTGAGCTGACTAGTGGGGGACCTTATCTAGCGAGGCAAAGACGCAGCGGAATTTCACCGTGGTCATTGCCAAAGACTGGGCGAGCATGTCGCGGCCGTATAACTTCACGGTTACGCCGACCCTGGGGGAGGAGGACTCAGTTTGAATGTGCTTACGTGGTAAATATGCCTACTCGGTCATGAAAGCCCCGAAGACTGGGGTTTTGGGGGATTTAAAAATGGAGAGGATCCTATGTCACACGTAGATTAGAAATGGACTCCGTATTGTGAATCAATGTGTGTCAGTCAAAACGACCGAGCTCTACTTAGGTAGAGCTATTCCGCTCGCTTTTAAAACCTAAGCGAGAGGAGTTATCTGAAATGTTGTTCATATAACTACACATTACCGGTATTTGTTGTACTCCGATTTGCCGCTTTGGCAGCTTTTGTAACCGTATTACTGTTGTCCGTACTATATTCTTTATAAAAGGTCACAAACCCAGCCGGCTATTCTGGGGACTGCTATGCAATAGCTAGGCTATTGTGTCTGTGTACAACAACCACTTAAAGAGATATTTCTATTAATACCTGACAATAATTAGCTGCAGAAACTTTTAGATATATCTTTAGAGTCTTGAGGAAGATAAGGCTCAAATTGTATTCTGCTAGCTCTTTGAACGAGGCATGAAAGGGGCCCAATTCTGCCAAATATAGCACATATTAAACAACCGTTACCCTCCTAACCTCAAGCAGAACACTTTAATGTTACATCGCTGGTAGTTTGTAGATTCCAATCATTGTAGGCTATTTCATAGAGAATAATGGTGCTAACTAACATGAACAGAGTCTAGGTACTTTACCCAACAATAGCCTCCAAGTTATCTTCAGAATACCTCTAAGCTTCAAGGTAACTTTATATTCTTTCGTATATCAATAAGGTACCTATATATACGTGCCTGGCCAGTGATTTCCTCCAGAAATACTGACCCACAGGTAATTAAGACCTACGGATGGGCATGTGTACGTGTGTCGTCGTGAATCTGTTGTATCAAGATGTTGGCGCTCTTTGGAAGCCAAGCCCGTTAGAAATATGCCCGTTTGTTTGACATCTTGGCGAGTGTTCTTATTCGACACTTCAAGAATTATTTCAAAAGCTACCTAATTAGATCTATCAGGTCTTTTCTACTAACGTTGTCATTTTCGGCGCCTAGGCCCCAAGTGCATTGCTCGATCATTTATCTACCTAGTCATGCTATGCATTAGCTCATTTAGGGGCCTAAGACGAAACAACGGTATTGAGGTAGTAAAATTTATAACTGGTCCCAGTCATCTCATGATAGGTCGGACGGTAATCGTAATCTCAAGCTAACCCTCACATATTATTCGTTCTTGGAGTTGACATGTAGATATGGGTATCCAGAAACGAAAAGAACTAGCTATATGGAGACGAATATCGGCACTGGATGTAGCATATAAATTGTTTTTGTCAGTTCAGTAAGCGTGATCATAAAGGCCATACAATACTAGTGAGTGAGAAATTTCAGAAACATCAGCAAGGGCATGATTTTGGTCTATTGACAATGGGCATGTTCTATATACTGCCCAACGGGTGCAAAAGCAAGCAAGCGAACCCGATCTCAACGACAAATGCTTTTCTGTCAGACATAAACCGCCCAAACCCTGTCCCCGACCGGCCCCTAGTTTCCACCCCCATCAAAGCTGGCCGTGTCAAGCTTCTTACAAGATTTGGTAGTTGTAGTGCTTTTGGTGGTTGGCCTGCTTGTTCAGCGCCCACTCGTTGCGCCTCTGCGCCATGTGCTCCTGTTTACGGCTTCTCTTCTCGTCGCGCTGGACCTCTTTCTTCTTCTGATCTGTCACGCCTAACATGCCGGTGCCCCCATTTGCTCGGCTGACGACAGCACCGTTGTGCTTCTGGTTTTGTCGTCTGATGACCTGTCTATTTCCATTTTCGTCATCCTCAACTTCCATGGCATCACCTGAAGGTGATGAGCCCTCAATGGCCAGTTGCTGGAAACGTTCTTGCGGCGAAGGGTGGTTGTGTAGGTTCTGGCGGTAGTATTTTGCCAAGGATCGGTGTCCAACGGCACGACCGGAAGGAAGATGCAACTCGGCATCATCGTAGAAGATGGCGCGGTGCTTATGCGCATGAGAATGCCACCCATCTTTCTGATGGTGAGATGAGTGGTGGGGGTTCTTCTCAAGTCGATCGTACTGGCGAAGCGAGTGATCAACTGGGATGGCCTTCAGATCTTCAGATCTGCAAGATGAGGTAGAGCTATCCGTTTCCCATCCATCTTCATCCTCCATGACTTCGTCTCCATCCTCGCCAACGGCCTTGGTCGATCGTCTCGCGCCGAGCTTGGCCCCTCCGATCTGCTTATCACCATCAACCGACTCATCGTCGGATACGTCGCCGTCGGAATATGTACTTCTAAAATCATAGTAGTCGCCGATCTCAACCTGCTCATCCTCGGAAGTATAAGGTATCTTGCAATGTCCCTTATCAAGCATGTGTCTTTGCACTGCTTCGGCACTGTTCTTGACCTTGGCGCAGTATAGACATTCGTGAAACTCCTGGATACGCTGCTGCAACGCACCCACAAGGCCATCCAGATCGACCAGGTATTGCTTCTCGGGAATGAATGTGCTGTGAATGCGCTCCATATGTGTAACATTCAGAGGAACTGTGGGTGAGTCATAGTTGCAGAACAGGCATGACCTGAGCGAAATGGTCGGAATAGGTGTTTCTGTGCTGGAACCGGGACCGCTGGAATTTACCGACACCGGGTGCTCTCTGTTATGCTGAGCCTCGGCCGACGGATGAGGATTTGACGGTCTTGACACAGGAGAAGGACGTCCCTCCAAGTTAGTCTTTTGGAGGCCTTCAACGACTTCGTTAAACTCGTCTTCGGCGTCAGAACCGACTTCTTCATTGTCTTTCGGTAGAGGAGGCTCGCCAACGGAAAAGGTAGAGCTCATGACGGAGCTGGCCTCATCATCTGCTTTAGGTCCTCGACGCTGCAAAGCGACCTCTCTTGCCTTGTGCTTCTGACTGCCGATATGATTCCGATACGAGTTTTCACTGTAGTATGTCCGCTGGCAAACGTCGCAAAGTTGCTGGAAACCGGCACGGTCTGCTTCGGCGGTAGTTTCTGCGCGGGCTTGCAGGACCTTCTCGGTAAATACCTCGGAGGAAATTGGGGGCAACGAGGCGACACGGCGTTTGAGGTTGTACCGACTACAAGAGAGAACTCTGGTTAAATTGCGGATCCAAATACAATTGCGACGAAGGGACTGCGAGGAAACTCACTGCCAATCACTCTTCATGTGACCCTTCTGAGTGTCAGCGTAACGGAAGGCTACTTGACATGTATTGCAGGTGTACTGGTGGGAAGATGGCGCAGGATCTTTCTTGGGAGAGAGACCTGCGCCTGTGGCACGACTCCCCGATGCTGTCGCCATGTTCAGAGCCTGCTGTATGGGATATGTAGATGGTGTTGCCGGGATGTAGATGGTGGGCAAGTGCTTCTGGAGCGGATGAGACGGAAGTTCGCGACAAGGTTCTACTGTCAGGTATGGAGGAAGGAAGTGCGCTCGAGAAGAAAGTCGCTCGTTTTCCGCAATTGTCCCAACGGCGTGGAAACCCTAAAAAAACAATCGAAGGTGGGGGAGGGGTTTATTGTGCAGTGTTATCTACAGGACGTAGACAGCCACCTCGGCCAACGACTGGTTGTGCGCGCTATCGATAGGTATTTATGTAGAAAGGTAAAAGAGTTCAGCATGAACAACGGTGTGATGGTTGAAGGTGAGTGATTTGCGGCCCGGAGTGAAGATGACCATAATTTATATGAATGGCAGGAATGTGCGAAGACGAGTCTCTCTCTAGTTAGAAGAACTTAGAACTGTCAGGCTAACTATGACCTAGGTAGGTAGAGAATGTTTGGCCATCACAAACAACTGGAGAAGAGGTATATATAACCATTGAATTTCCCCTGTTTGACCCAGTGGCGTTAGCAAAGGCCTTTTTTTTTTTTTTTTTTTCCCTCATCTCGGAGAACCCTTTTTGCTCTTTTATTCCATACCTACCTAGGTAGCCTATGAAGTGCTACATAGCATGTATTGTATACATGCAAACAGTGACCAATCATCCGTGCGACTACCTACCTCATACCTAGTAGGTGCCCAGGGCTCTTACCTGGCCCTTGGCCGGAAAGGGTTCCCCAATGCCGGCACCCGTTGCTTCCAGTTGTTGAAAAGGTTCTCCAGTCGCTTCCATGCGTTCTACAGTCTTGGAATACGCGTATATACGTCAGTTCGGATCTAACCTGGACTGGACCCAATCTGTTGCTACATAAATGCTTGTACAATACCTACAGCTACATATGTACCTCATGGACTTCATACGCTGGCTCAGCCGACAATTCAGTGGAGTGGGCATTCTAGCCACCGTCACAGCCGATGGCCAGAACGTATTGACGAAAACTTGACGATTTCCTTGGCTTTCTTTCATCCAGAAATCTATGCATACATATCTAAAAACTACATCTCAAGCCATGTTGTATTCTGCATGTCTTATAGAGGTGGAATGAACATTGATTACCTAATATACCTAGTATACATATCTACCCAGTCTTGTACCTAACATTACATCTGACGATTTGCACACGTAACTGTGAAACTTGGGTACATACACGCACGCACATATTAGTAACCGTTCAACTACCGAGTTGCGAATCGCCTCCATATTTGAACGATACTACCTATTCCATATTGCCATAGCTTGATAATAACAACAGTAATAATGACGTTCGAAGCATGCACTGGCAACAGACTTGTTGATAGATATCTATAAAGAAACAGGAACGGCTTGAACGTTCTTAAATAAAAGTTGGACTTGGGACAACCAGAATGCGCCAGTGCGGCTCGTGACAAAATTGGTGGATGGATTACCGGGCGGGCTGGCTCAATCCGACAAGGCTGTCGAGCTGTCCTATACTCGTATACATATATACATGTATCCTTACTTCAATTGGGGCCCCAACGGCTAGGGCAGCTGGGTACCTAGGTAGGCGGGCTCTGGCTTGGCGGGACGGCAGATCGGTGTTAGCTCGTGCGCTCGGCGCTGGAAATTACGAAACTGCCCTGTTCGCCTGCCCCGGTACCCGACAGCAGCACCTGCATGTGTATTCGCTACTGCTGCATCTGTTCCGGGTGTACGATACTTACACGTGATTGGAATCGTCTCTGTAGGACGCGAGTTGCTGTTGGATTACTCTTGAGGGATCTCGGTTTTGTTATGCTTTTAATACGTTTTGTCATTTCGACCTGTTGTCCCTTATTACGGTGTTCCTTGCCTAATTCTCGCCACACGCTTTCAGTCATTGGTCCTACCTACCCTGCCAACCTACCCGCCCGTCTACCTGGGTATCGTACCTAGGTTCCAAGGCGCCGCCGCTGCCGCCGCCGTCCCGCCATCTTCCCCTGCCTTGCCAGACCGAAAAACAGCAGCGTCGATTCTGCCGATATACGCGACGAATCGCGGTCTGTCACCTATGCGAACCGATCTGCACCGTATGTCATGATGCGGGAAACAGCCCGGCCTGCGGAGAAGAGCCATGGCCACAACAACCTCGAGGCTGATATCTTGGAGGCGCTTTGGGAGCAGGTTCCTTTCCCTCGGTTGCCTCTCGATGCGCCGTCCGAGATACAAGACCTCGTCATTAATATTGAAAACCCCAAGAGAGTCTATGCTATACACCGCGCCAGTCGCCGGCACAATCTCCAGCTGTTAGTCGAGAAGTAGGTTCTTGCCCTCCTCTGGTCTGCGCATATCCTTCCGTACAGGTCCTGACTGTCTTTAGACTCATTTTCCAGCTCCGGTACGGATGCGGTTTCTCCTCTTGCACTACGTCCTCCTGTTTTAGCTGCAGGAAACGAATCGCCGGCAAAGCCCCCGTTCGCCGATACAGTCCTGCCAGCGCGAGAACTCTAGCCATATACCTGGCAAGTCAAGACAATCCCGAGAGTCGACTTTGCCCCCTCCTTCAATCGCCCACCGCCTCGAGCGACGCGGTAAAGCCACTCATCTTCAGCCCAAAGTACGCCGCTTCGAGCGAGAAGGCCAACGGTTGGCCGAATGCTGGCTCTACGACCACCACCAATGGCGTCTCGTCCAAAGCCAAACCTATCAAGCGCGGCGCAACAAGGTCCTTTTCACGAAGAGAGCAAACGAAACCATCCGGTGAATCGCCTTCTTTACCCGAGTCGGCGGAGAAAAACTCCAAAAAGGCTGGGCAAGGTCACAATAGACAAGCCGGAGATGAAGTCTCAGCGTCCCCTCGTTCCGAGCAAATACGGATTAGCGAAAAGGCCGTCAGCAAGGACTATCGCTCGTTTGCCGCCAATGTCTTCGGCACAGTTGCATTCAAGATGCTGGAATGGCTGACACCCAACAACATTGAAGCTATTTCAGAGAAAGTTGAGGCTGTTGATGGCTCGCTCGATATCATTGAACGGTCCCGTACGAACCTGTCCGCGTCTGGCGACGAATATGAGGAAGCTAGCAGGACATCTGCCACGCCAGTACCGGAACTGAGAAGGCACGATAGCTTTGGTGATGTTTCCCAAAGAAGGCGTGCTTCCCCAAACCTTTCGCCGACAGAAACGGCTGCTAGGTCTGATCAGCGGACATCTTCCGAGTGTCAACCCGCGTCAACCAACTCCAGTTTTCAGGGGGTACCATCGCACTCGAGGAAAAATTCTAGTGCTCGAATTCGCACGCCTTCTGCCTCAAAACCTCACAAGAAAGTTATACCCGACCCCTTAGCCGAACCCATTGGAGACGAGTCTAGCCTCGTGTCGCCTACTACTATTCAACCAGAAAATGTCTCAAAGGGGCTCGTTCGACCTCCATCCACCATGGCACGAACTACGCCAGACGTATCGATGGATAAAGTCCTCCGTACAATACCGGATGAACGAACCTTGGAGCCTCAGGACTATCCTGCTCATACGGGTGAAGATCATCCTCAAGTGGATGGGGTGAATGGCGACGAGGTCTCAAGTAGTGCAGAGACCGTTGGATCACTAGATGCACCAGATGACAACCAAGATAAGCAGGAAACTAGCAACGACCTAGAATCAACCTCTGAGCTAGATAGCTTCCTGCCGCAATCACTGTCACGCTTGACCCTCCAGGCTGTCAACTTCATCTGCGATGTTTTACAAGAGGATGCTACCTTTGAAAGGCATTTCTTAGAACCGGCTACGATTAGTGGACCGACCAAACGCTCGTCAAGTCGGCTTAAGTCATGGAAGAGGAAACGGAAAACGGCAGTCTCTTATCCACAGGATCTGAAGATCCAATGGAAACTGTTCGTCGAACAGAGTATATTCAACGTTCTAAGCGACCCTCAAGCCGTATTGGACTCGTTTACTAACCGTAACGGCGTCCTCGACTCGCACACGCTTTGGTATTGCATGCTGCGCTTGACAAGGGTCGCACCGAGCCTCGTGTTCGACAGTCTCTGGATGGCTCTGGCCGCACTCTACGCACCGCCGAAGGCCTTACGATCTACTAGGTCGCCGACGTCCAAAATGTTCCCTGCTTCTCACAAATCCTTTACAAACGCGGAGGCCGCATCTCTCATGTCTGTGTGCTTCCACGCCCTGGTGGCGGCGGTCCCACTAGTGACTGATCCGAGACAGCTGGATGACATGTCCCGGATCAAGTCTCATGGACTGTCGCTCCCTGGCGGCGGCACCGTAGCCAAGCAGCCAACTACGCTATGCCTGCAGTACGAGGACATCTTCACAGACGCAATGGCCCTTCGGCTAGCAAGGAGATTGCTCAAGGTGATCCCAACGCGACGGTACTTTGACGAGCTCGTCAAGCTAGACTTCGACGCAGAGGACGCGATCGGAGAATCGGATGTCCTGGAGATATTGCTCTCTTCTTACATCCAGTTTTCGACGCAGTCGCCGTTAAACTTTTCGAAGGCTGAACAGAGTATGCATGAGAAGAGAGTTCCCCTCCTTCTCTTGGATTGGGCGCGGGCGGTGATGCTACATGAATGGGAGGGCACGCCTGATGTTAGCGAAGATAGCGCTTTCGGCGGTGCTCTGTCCCTGATTGCGGCCATGTGTGAGTGGCCCTGTGTGTCAAAGTCTGGTGGAGTTAAGCTAACAGTCAACTAGATAAGAAGCGTCAGTCTCTCCTACTGGGTGAGATTCATTTCCGCTGCGAGTATTTCGGGGAACGTCTCGATCCGATTGGGATGCCCGTCTCGTGGCTGTCGTTTACTTCAACTAAACAGAAAGTCCATCTTCTGGATTATCCGTATATATTCAGCCCTGCGTCTCTAGTGTCGTATTTCCGGGCCATCAACTTCTCCCGGATGAGCCGGTCATACGAAGAATCCAGCTCCTTACAAAGCCGTATCAATGCCATCATTGCGCCCGAGAGCCTCGTGACCGAGTCGCATCAAAAGAACGTGCTTCAAGATCTCCTTAAAGTCCCTTCGGCGAAATACCTGATCCTAGATATCAGTCGCAAGAATGTGCTCCGCGACGCCTTCGACCAGCTCTGGAGGCGGGAAGAGCGCGAATTGCTAAGGCCGCTCAAGATACACCTTGGCGAGGACTCCGGAGAAGAAGGTTTTGACTCCGGCGGTGTCCAGCAAGAGTTCTTCCGCCTAGCGATCGCCGAAGCCCTGAACCCAGATTACGGCGCCTTCACGATCGACGAGAGGACGCGGATGACGTGGTTCCAGCCCGGTTCCGTGCAGCCGGAGTGGAAATTCGAGCTTGTCGGCCTCCTCGTGTCGCTAGCTGTGTACAACGGGCTTACGCTGCCGATCACTTTCCCGACGGCGTTCTACCACAAGCTCCTGGGCGAGCCCGTCACCGAGCTCCACCACATCGCGGACGGCTGGCCGGACCTCGCCAACGGGCTCACCACCCTGCTCGAGTGGAACGAGAGGGACGGGTCCGTCGAGGACGTCTTCGTCCTCACGTACGAGTTCTCCGCCTCCATGTTCGGTCAGCCCGTCTCCCGCGAGATGCGGCCCTCGCGCCGCCCGTCCTGGCCGCAGTTCTCGGACCGCCCCGGCGACGCCCCCGCCGCGGCCTCGAACCCGGGCGACGCGCCCCCCGTCACCGGCGACAACCGCAACGCCTACGTCAGCGACTACATCCGGTACCTGACGGAGGTGTCGGTGGCTCCGCAACTGGCGGCGTTCGCGCGGGGGTTCCGGGCGTGCCTGCAGCCGTCGGGGGCGGGGACCGGGGCGGGGTCGCGGTCGTCGCTGTCGCTGCTGACGCCGGCGCTGCTGCGGCAGGTGGTGGAGGGGACGCAGGAGATCGACGTCGGGGAGCTGCGGCGGGCGGCGCGGTACGTGGGGTGGGACGCGTCGCACCGGGCGGTGCGGGACTTCTGGTCGGTGGTGCGGCGGTACGACGCGCGCATGCGGCGGCGCCTGCTCGAGTTCGTCACCGCCTCGGACCGCGTCCCCGTCGGCGGCATGGCCAACATCCAGTTCGTGGTGCAGAAGAACGGCGAGGAGGAGGGCGAGGGCGGCCACCTACCCACCGCCTACACCTGCTACGGCACCCTGCTCCTCCCCGAGTACCGCGACCGCGACGTCCTGCGCGAGCGCCTCGCCATGGCGCTCGAGAACGCGCAGGGGTTCGGGTTCGCCTGAGGTTTTTTTGCGGCGTGTCTTTCCCTGCTTCTATATCAAGACCGAGGTGAAAGGGGCCGGCCTGGCGTGGATGGATGGATGGATGGATGGGCTGATGATCGATCGTAGGTGGACGGACGTGGGAAGATGGAAGGAAGATGGAGGATGATGCAATGGAAGATGGCGGGGCTACAGAAAGATAGGCGTAGGTAGGCATGGGGGAATACCTTTTGTGTAAGTAACTATGTAAGTAAGTAAACGGGGGGCCGCTCTCTCTCTTTTCTCTCCCTCTTTTGCTCTCTCGCAGATCTTGTGTGGAAGAAAAAGGGGGTGGACTGGTGGAAGGGGAGGTATAGGGCGGGACTCAGATATGCGAGGAAGATTCCGAGGGGCGGAGAGAGAGAGAGAGAGAGAGAGAGAGAGAGAGAGAGAATGAAGGTATAAGAGGTAGGTACATAGGGTATTCCTCGCTATCAACGGAACTTGCCAGTGGCAGCCAGATCACCCCTTGGGAATTACTATTACGATGCTCACCTACTGTTGCCTCGCGATACAGACGATATCGAAACGAAGACCTCCCGATATAATACAAGGCTTCTACGGAATGAACTTCGGGGATAACTGATTTGCAATAAGATGATTTTTTTTTTTATTGACTTGCATTAATTTTAATTCTACACAGAATATTTTTACCTTTTACTCTCTGTAATCTGACCTGCAGATCTATCACGAGGATTAGTAGTATGTAGTCTCACAGTGGGACTTACCTGCGACTGCGTTGAGGACCAATGTGCTCCCGCGGGATAGATAAGTAGATGACTTTAGGAGGTCGGTAGGCGAGAGATATAGAAAGCCAAAACCCGAATGGTCTCGGGGGCGTCGGGGCGCTCCCGGACGGCGTGGTAGATGGTGAACCAGGCGAGGGCGCCGGGATCTTGCAGGTCCTCGGGCAGGCGGTCGCCGAGGGAGACGGCGGCGTTGACGGCGTCCCACCACCTCGGGTACCAGCCGGCCAGCTCCCAGTCGATGAGGCCGGCGAAGTTGCCCCGGTCGTCGATCATGACGTTGCCCTCGTGCACGTCGGCGTGGCTGAAGGTGAAGGGCAGCGCCGACGGCATGCGGTCCATGAACGTCGAGACCGCCGCCATCGGCAGGTCGCTCGGCGGCACCGCCCGCCACAGGTTGGCCCGCACGTCCGCGTCGGTCGTGCACACGGTGTAGTCCGCCCCCGTCGGGTGGTGGGCCACCGGCTTGAGGAGCCGCCGGTCGATCACGGGACGCCCGTCCAGCATCGCCATCGTCGGGCTGGTGAGCCCGCGCAGCTGCCGCAGGAAGGCGCCCAGCTGGTGCGCGACGATTCCGAGCTGGCCGGGCGGTATGATGTCGATGACGTCCGAGAGCGGCCGGCCCTGGATGCGCTCCTGGATGCAGTAGAACCGGTTGTCCTCGAGCCAGGAGGTGAGGATCCTCGCGACGGGGGTGGCCCCGCCCCGGGTGTTCTCTGCGGCGAAGTTAGTGTTCGTCACCTCGACTTCGCTGCCGGGGTAGTAACCTCGGTTCTTGAGGATGTACAGCGACCCGAGGGCCCAGACATCCCTCCCGCCGGGCTTTTCCACGATTATCTGGCAGCTCGGGGCGGCATCGGCGTCGCGCTGGGGCTCGGCTTGTTCTGGCTGGTCAGCCAGGGTTGTGTCAGGGAAACGTGCTGGCATGATTGTTGAATTGTCTGATAATTCGTTGTTGTGTTGTTTGTTTTGAAGATCTGAACTTAGTGATTGTGATATTTCCGTGGATGAAAGAATGAGATAATGACCCAGACACCGCTCCTTTATATAGCCGCAGGATACAATGAAGCTGTTCATAGTTATTAGGGGTTGTTTGACCTCAACCCGATGAGTTCCAGTACAGGGCAGAAATCCGTGAACATGAAAAAACAAACAGAGAGCAAGCTAGAGGAACGATGACTTAGTCTAGTATTATCTAAAACAGCGAAATTTCCCTATCAGTTCCATTCATAGTGTAGCCAAACCAGTAGAGCACCCTGTGAACTGGATGCAGCGTAGTAAGTGAGGTTGATGAAGGTACCTAAATAACATACCTAGGATGCATATTTTGGCGCAATACCATGCATTGGTATTATATGCTAATTATGCATGATGACTACACGATGCACAGATGCATTGTGCCCTGGCACAAGTCGGATCTGCCCCTAGTACATCATAACCTACGTACACAGTAAGCCAGATCAAATTCCTCCCCGGCTACAGATCTGTACATATTGAATAAGTACTGGCTGCCTGGGCTTAGGTGGCCTTGGCGCCATCACCTTCTTTTCTCGGCTGATCTGCCGTGCGGGCAGAGATAGGGGCCTGACGGATTGTTATCAGCATTGCGTGCGCCCTACCCGCGTGTACCTTGCGTGGCATTGCAATCCGATATGACTTGATTGATGTAGGGACGCGTCGTTGCAAAGACAGACTGTCTGTCCTCTGTGCTGTGTTTCCCAATTGCTCGTCTTCGCAATTTGAGTACACGGCGATTGAGTCTGCGCGTCTTGTCTGCTCGTAGTCAGTAGCATCGATGTTGTTGCGCCTGGGTAGCTCGAGCGACAGCAGCTCGCACGGCCTACTAGGCCTACTACTCACTCAGTTTGTCCTTATCGGGCTGGCTTGCGCGTATCCCGACGTCAGCTACCCGCGGCAGAGGATCATCGAGAAGGAGAAGGTCGCGCTGCATCCTTTCGCCAAATATAAGAAGAACCTCGTAGCGGGCGCGTTTGCCATTTCGTCGACGACCACAGGCACGGCACCTGTCCCCACGGACACGCCTCCGCTGGAATGTTTCCAGGTCTCTGAGCCCGTGTTGACGCCCTCCGGGCTGACGGTTCGCAACACTAGCGATCCGACAGCATCCGGCACACCTTTACTTCAAGGGCATGTCGGCGTCGCTGAAGAATCACCGTGCACGGTGGTTCTGATGGAGCATACATTCGAGAATAGCTATGGGGCTCCCTTCATTGGTATGTCCAGGGGTCGCGCCTAAGCTATCTATGTCGGAGTCTGACTTACTAGGCAATTACACACCTCCTGACTGCGATTTCGACCGCGTGGTCATCAACTTCACCGTGCAGGTGAAGGGGCGGCAGTACGACCGGACCGGGGTCATGTACCTGGGAGATACGGAAGTGTGGCGGACCTCGACGGCCGAGCCGACCACGTACGGGATCCGCTGGAGCTGGGTCAAGGACATGACTCCGTTCGCGTCGCTGTGGCGGCAGCCGCAGACCGTCATCTTCGACCTGGAGAACATCGTCAACGACATCTACACCGGCCTGCTCAACACGACCCTGACGGCGACGTTCTTCAAGAACCCCGCGCCGACGTCGGGTCGCCCGCCCGCTGACCTGATCATTCCAGTCTCGGAGCGGACGGGCTCCACGGGGGAACCGAGCCAGTTCACGTACCCGGAACAGAATGTCTCGAACACGATTACCTTTCCGCGCAACATCAACCGCGCCGTGTTCACTGTCGATGTCAAAGGCCAAGCTAACGAGGAGTTCGTATGTACCCCTAAGTTTTTTTTTTTTTTTTTTAAAAAAAAAAAAAAAAAAAAAAAAAACTATTCGACTACACTGCCTTACCTATATCGCTTTTTGCAAGTGGCTTGAACTCTGAAGGAACTTTCTGATAAGATCATCACTGACACCAGACATCGCAGTGGTGGAGCAACGTTCCCCAGAGCGCCGTCCACACCTTCGAGGGCGACTTCGGCACGTATCCCGGGTACTCGCCGTGGCGCGAAGTACAAGTCCTCATCGACGGCCAGCTGGCGGGTGTATCCTGGCCCTTCCCCGTGATCTACACGGGGGGCGTGGTGCCGCAGCTGCACCGGCCGATCGTCGGGGTGCAGGCGTTCGACGTGCGGGAGCACGAGATCGACGTCTCGCCGTGGCTGCCGCTGCTGTGCGACGGGGCTCCCCACGACGTCGCCGTCCGCATCGTCGGCCTCGACGACGACGGCGCGGAGGCCGCCGCCCCCTCCGCCACCACCGAAAGCTCCTGGTACGTCACCGGCAAGGTCTTCCTGTGGCTCGACGACGACGCGGATTCCATCACTACCGGCACCGTGGGCGCCGCCATCGAAGACACTGGGCCCACCATCTCGTTCTCGCAGCGCATCACGCAGAACGCCACGGGCGCCAACGAGACGCTCGAGTACGACATCGCGGTGTCGCGCTCGCTGTCGATCAGCTCCGTGGTGCGGACGCAGCACCACGAGGGCGCCGTGACCTGGAGCCAGTCGCTGTCGTACACGAACGTGGGGGGCGTCTACGGCTACGGCAACGGCAACGTGAACGCGTTCTCGATCGCCGGCCAGGACGCGGCCACGGGGCCCAACACGTCCTACGCCGCCCGCTACGCCTACCCGCTGTTCTGCAACAGCACGTCGTCGAGCGCGGCCGACGGCTCGCTGGCGCTCTGGGCGCGCCTCGACCAGGGCCTCGACGTCGAGGTCCGCGGCGCCGGCGACGCCGTCTTCCCCACGGGCCTCGAGGCCTTCGAGGGGGAGGGCGGGGGCTTCCGCGGCTCGGCGCTCCGGACCTGGCGCAACGGCACCGCCTCGTACTCCAGGTCGGCCAATAACAGCAGGACCACGGGCGTCGGCCAGACGCACCAGGTCTTCGAGCTCGGCGGACTGGTTGACGACGGGAGTGGTGGTTTGGCGAGCACCCGGCTGTACTATCGCAATGTGAGCGCGTATAACAACACGGTCACTGATGATTACGTCGAGGTGGCGGGTGGAGCAGTGAGTGGAAGAGGGTAACGTGAGTAAAACTTGAGGAATATGCATAAGGGTATATCTAGAAATTAGCGTTAATGAAGCTACTCCTTATCATGGGAGATATTATAGCAGGGCATTTAATACGACTTTATTCATACTATTATGTACTTGGTGATGTCGAAGGCATAGGGATCTGCGTCAATGAATGGATTCAATCACACACGGATGGATAATCGGAAGGCTAGCGCGGCTCTAGATCTGGGCCTACTACTAGCAGTTCGCTGGCCAGGAAAATAGTTGTACGAGGTACTGTATTTACATGGTACTAAACGTTTGCCGAATAGTCGGTGATCTTAGTCTACCTACAGGTTTTACGCGAGTACATAGTACAGGCAGGTGGGACATTTCTCTCGACCACCACACGTATGATGGAAAACAGGAAGGATGCGCGGGCAATTAGACAATGACAACAGTGGCAGTGGCAGTGGCAGTGGTGGCGTATGGTTACGAACGATGCTGTGCAAGTGTGTGGCAGAGATCGCATCACATCATCATCTGCGTCCAGAACCGAGACAGCAGGCTTGACGATATGATCCTCGATGACGTGCGATATTTCTTCGAGTTCAGGCACTTCAAGGGGGCATTGACGGAACTGATTTACATGTACAAGAGGCACTAACAATCTCCAGCATGTTTCGCGTGAAACTGTCGGCGTAAGACGCGGCGGATCTGTTGAGGGCTGGTGTAGATTCTGCGGCTGCCTATGTCACCAGCAGGGCGGTGCCGTATTCAGGCCCATATGTATGGTCGACAATGCGCGGCGCAGCCGTAGGGTGGAGTTGCTTAAGTATGTCGATCCCCCCCGGTTGACCACAAGGCGCAGCGAATTAGGTGGAAAGGATCGACGGCGAGCTGAACAAGTGCCCCTAGCCAGCCAGGAAATGGATACATACGTGGAAGTACATAAAAAGACGATACATCTTTCTCAATCACTTCCATTCTCCTGTTCTTGCCTGGAAATTTGTTTTCTAATTTTAGATTTTCATTGGTCTATCTACGAGTGATAAATCTCAGCAGCTACCTACATATATTCACACATACCTACCTACTATACACCCAGGTATATAGACCAAGAAAAACCCTTCACTGCCCACGAACCGCATATACTAGCACAGCTATCACACCAAACCAAAAAAGAAAGAAGGAAGGGAAGGGAAAAGACGCACAGAGACACACCATGTCTAGTTCCTTCTCGGACACCCAGAGCGACTTCGATGACCGGTACAACCGGACCGCCAAGGCGATCACGACGGGGTGGATCGTGGGCATCGTGTTCATCGTGCTGGGCGCGCTCACGTTCCTGGGCCTGACCATCTTCCTGGTGCGGCGCAACAGCCGGCGGCGGCGCGAGCGCATGGCGCAGGTCGAGGCCGGCTACGCCGCCACCAACGACAACAACAACAATGATACCGGCGCCTACGGTCCCAACTACTACCAACAACAACCGCAACAGTACGGGTACACACAGCCGCCGTCTGCGTCGCCGATGGCCTACACGCCGGGGCTCGGCATGGACCAGCAGCATCAGCAGAAGTTCGAGGCCCCGAGTTCGGAAATCAAGGAGGCCCCGAATAACGAGCGGCCGCTTGAGATGAGCGGGAACGCCCGCAGCGAGTTGCCTTCCTGAGAGATGCGGAAGGGAACGGGGGCAGGCGACTCAGCTTAACTTACCTATATATACGAGTTAATGAAATCAAAGAAATTCGAATCAGTTAAGCCTACGAAAATGGCCAGCTCCTCTTTCTTATGTGCATCTGGTAACTTGCATTCTGCTCCAGACAGCACGGAGCAGTGATGGTCATGTGGAGGTTCAGCCGGTACCCGATCGATTCATGATGCGATGTGACACCAATGCTTCATTCGCGGTATCGGATACTGCACTCCACGTTGGGCCCAATCTGTCGGCTACCTGACGAATAATTGCTTCGAGACGTGTGCGAAGGCTCCGTCTTGACAGGCAGCAGCTCGCGGGCCATGAATGGGCGTAGCAGCAGCAGCCGCTCGGTACCGAGATCAATGCCCATCCATACGTCCGCCCCAGCCGGACCGTTGGACAGTGGCCAGATGGACAACTTCCGACTCTGGACTCTGGGCTTACGATATCTCAACCAAGAAGGGGGATAAGACCCGCGAGCGAGAGTCCGGGGTTTTGCGGGGGTTCGTTCTGCACGGCGACGTGGCAAGGTAGATCATGATGAATAAATAAGTCCACAGTTACATCGAGGAGTCTCTCGGGCTGGGAACTCGATGTTATGCCCTGGATCAAATATGAGGCGGAGGTCTAGAGATATATAGACCCGACGAGTGTAGATATATGTCAAGTCTCTCCGTATACTAGGTAGTCAAGCAGGGGCCTCCACAGCTATCCAGGGGCCATATGAACACAAGACCAAACTTGCGAGCTTACTACATATCAAGCAGCTTCCCCCCACCCCAAGATGTCGCACATGTGAATACAAAACTTAAGAGATACATTCATAAGACTAGCAGTTATGGATATCAATCTAAAGCATAGGTATCTAGCCCTCCCTATTTACCTCCAGCCAAACGTGGCACCGCTCTCAACCCTCCATCACTGGATTCCTAGGTACGCGAAGCAGGAAAGCTCTGAGCGAAAGTGTGGGTATTGTAACAACAAAGGGAATCATGAAATCAGGCCTCCTGTTCGGAGGATTGTCGTTGAGACTAAGAGTCCGTCCCTTACCAAGTCACCAACCTATTGCAACTCGTTCCAAGAAAAAAGAAAAGAAACTTCACCGTCCTATTTTTTCCCGTTAACCATCTGGGTATCTTTGCCGCCGTCCTGGGGCGGCTGCTGTGTCGCGCCATTGTTTGGCAGCCGGCCGAACTGCCACTCCGGCAGCGTGATCCCCGTCTGGTCGTGGATGGTCGACATCAGGGGTGGGAGGAGTTGGTACACCTACGTAGCGTTATTGTCAGCAATATTACTACCTCTTACCAGTCGCTGGTCGCAATATATCGACCAATATCATTCAATCCTGGTGTATTATCGAGGCCTGATAGGGAAACAGGGTAAGTAGATATGCGACAGACTTACATTCCTCATCGTAGCCGCGCTGTCCTGACCCCCGGCTCCTCCACCCGCGCCAGCGCCAGCCTCGGCACCCGTGTTCCACACGCTGATCTTGGGCTGCATGCCGGAGACGGCAGTGGCATTGGCCTTGGCGAGCTCGATGTAGGTGCCGCGCTCGATCATGAGATACTGCAGCAATCCCTGGGGCCCGCCAAAGGTCTGTCCCATGCGCGCGTAGGCGCCGGCCATGGCGGCGAGGCCCTCGGCCTCCTTGAGCTTCTTCTGCAGGTTGGCCTCGGCGTTGGTGACGGCGGCGGTGCTCCAGGCCTCGGCCTCGGTGCGGGTCTTGTAGGCGCCGGCGTCGGCGGCGCGCGTCGCGCGCTCGTAGTCGGCGCGCGCCCCGGCGCCCACCTCGTACGCCTTGGCGTCCGCGGCCTGCTGCTTCGACTCGCGCGCGATGGCGGCCTTGACCACGTCGGTCGCCCGCAGCCGCTCCAGCTCCGCCGCCGCCCGCTTCACCTCGACGTCCTTCTTCAGGTCCTCGTCGCGCGACTCGGTCGCCCGCGCCGCCTGGATCCGCGCGATCTCCACGTCGCGCCCCAGCACCGTCTTCTGCGTCGCCAGGTTCGCCTCGGCCGTCGCGCGCTCGACGTCCCGGTCCGTCTTCTGCACCGCCGTCTCCGCGTTGCTGTGAACATGGGCATGTTGGCTTGATGTGAAGAGAGAGAGAGAAATTAGGTTCGCGGGTTGGCTGTTGTGACTTACATCTTGGCAATCTGCCGCTCTTGCTGGCCGTGCCTGTCTGCCTCGCCGACATTACCGCGAAGCTGGGCATCTGCAACGTCGATCCGGGCCTGGTTCGTGGCACCCTCGTGCGCCTTCTGGGAAAGCGACTGGAAATAGGTGGACCCAACGGCGCTACACACAATCCAGAGTCAGCAAGTGCTCCCTCTCGAAAGAGCAGGGAGCCCTGGGCCATGCATCAAGGACTTCAACTACGGAAGTACCTATAGCGGGCGAGGTAGCTCCGAAAAGGGCAAAGAAACTCCTCAATACGCACTCCTTCAACTCCTTGACGTTGGCATTGTAGATCTTGAGGCCGAACTGGTCGAGTTCGACTTGAATGTTGCGGAAGATCCGGCGCTTGAACTCCTCGCGCTCCGTGAAGATCTCCTCCATGGTCATGCTGGACACCAACACTCGGGTTTCGCCTTCGATGATGCCCTTAACGATGTTCTCAAGGTGTTGAGCGCCCTTGTTCTGGGCGGCGGAGTCCGCCAACAACATGGCGTACTTCATCAGGGCGTCTCCGCGGTCCTCATCGTGGACATGAGCAACCGGGGGCGATGACTGTCCTGCTTGGGGCGATGACCGAGCTTTCGGTCCCTTCGCGTTAGCTCCTCGCGCGTTGACATCACTGATGTTGCGTTAGTGCTATCTCTTGCTGTTGGGATAGGCGATGCTGACGGTCCAATGGTAAATACGACTGGAAGAAGGAACTGAAGCTTCTCCTTTGTCATCGCTGCATATACAAGTTAGTGCGCATACAAGGTCATGAAGACGGTGCTTGAGGCTACCTTGAAGGTTCATTGCATAGTCATGAGGCTGAACGGAGAAGCGGTTGCATCTTTGGAAAGGCCAGACCCTATTTACCCGCTGGAGTTAGCAAATACATCCCTCCTTTCACATAGTCTGATACAGGTAGTCCGCAAAGACGCGAATGGCCCCGGTATGAGTCCTAATTCAGGAAGATCCCAAAGGGTGTATGCAAAGGAAGGGACACCAGGACACGCACCAAGCAGCTTTCGTGATAAGCACGTTTTTAACGTTCATGCCAGTAATGGCAAGGTATTCATTGGGAGCGGCAACCTTGTACGACATGGTGACGAGTTCACGGCGGTACCGGTTTCTTTACTTGATAGAACCCAGGGTGGTAAGTGTGGGATGGATGGCGTTATCAACGCATCAATGTTGGGGTGGGAAGCGAGGACAAGGAAGGAAGATTTCAGTGATAGGTACGGATGATATGCTAGAATGAGCACCCTCCTCATGAAACTATATTCGGCCAGGTAGGTAGTGAATGTGATGATTTCATCAACGGTGTAAGGGTGGCCACATTTATATCATTTATGTACGGCCGTTGGGGTTGAATGTCACTGCGAGTGTTTAGGTTGGATAAGAACGGGTAAGCCTCGAAGCTTGTATTAGTGGAAGTATCTTGGTATCGATAGGTATGAGGCACAGGACCTCGCCTCAGAGCACCGAGGCCACCTACCTAGGTATGAAGGAGGTTATGCAAGTCCCTAGGCACACGGAAACATGGCGCAGGTACCTACCTACCTACCTACCTATACCTACCTGAGTCATGTAAATGCCACCACATAGATATCTGTATTCCATTTGTCCAACGAGACCTGACCTACATATAATGAGCGTGGACTTCGGATGGGCAGGCAGGTACCTATCTCTACCACACTCCACACTACCTAGGTAGGTATATATATCTCCGACGGAATTGTTCCATCCCATTTCTACCTTGGAAGCCATGCTGCATGGCATTGTGAATTGAAGCGCACGTTCTGGATATGGGTACACTGGGGTCTGCTTGGGTTTAGCGAGAAGGATGGATCTACCTACCTATGAGCTACCTATTACCTACGACCCAGCACCATAGCCTGAGCATGTGTATAGCACGTCTTCCAGGACTCCCTTACCTAGTGGGCACGGACGGCATGCGGACTGACGTCCAACCGGATCCAAGCTCCTCTGCAGTGGGCCTTCGCGTTCAGCCTCACGGTAGCCGGGCGAACCACGTCAAGCACCCGACGTTTCCGCGTTCGCGCGCGATTGGGCTAGGAGGGTCGGGTTCCACTGGATTGCTACCTGCCCCTTGCGTAGCGTCGCGTTACGACGAGAACGGAGCGCGGAAGCGAAACGCCTTACAAGGCAGATTGATATGGACAGCGTGGAATGAGGATGGAGGTGAACAAAGGCACGGGATGGCGGGGGCTCAGCACCTCCAGATTACCTACCCCGTACCCAAGCTGGGTAGGTAGGTTACCTAGGTAGGTTACCTAGGTAGGTAATGGTCATGGGACCTGCTATATGCTTGGCCGTCAAATCAATGGGATCCGGTTTTCGTTGTGTAGGTAGGTAATACGTCTCGGACGTTTCTCGAAGTCAGTTTAATGGGGTCCTTTATCACATGTACCTAACCTACCTACAGTGGGTCGTGTAGGTAGCTATTCAGCTCTCCGACTGTGAGAATGCGCAAGCCGGCTCAATCGGCGGATGATGCCTTTTCCAGATTATGCCTATATATAATATCCACATCTTGGGCTGTACAGTCTGCTAGTATTTGCGTGGTTTGCTTCGACTTTCTTGGTGGCTTTTGGTATAGGTAGAAATACCTCTCTGCTGCCAAGGTGTACCTACGCTCAGCATGATTGCTTGGCTTTAAGGGTTAAGGGCTCTGCTTTTCGTTCTGCCGTATTGGAGGAGTTATTTCTATGGTGTGGCTTCTGGGTATTTGGTATTTCTCTTCATGTGTTAGACCTGATTGGTCTATGCACCTAGATATGCATGTCATTTGGACCACAACCTAGGTATCTCCTGTTGCTTCACCAATTGGGGCTGAAACAACCACTCGCCTCAAGCATGTAAGAACGGAATCGGTAACCCAAAGTTATCGTCGGTGAGAAAATCAGGGAGAGTCATACCCAGTGTCAGGTCTATTGGCGCTAGAACGCTAGCACGGAGGCTTAGTTACTGAGACTCCCGTTCCGACTAAACGGATGCAAGGAATTGATGGCTTAAGGTTGTCTTTGCAAGCCACCGTATCCTTTCTTACGTGATGGAGGCGCTGCTCTCTTCATTTTCATCAGGCGGTGTTTAATCCGAATATCCACATGATGAGGTATATGCCACGTTTGCTTACCTTTACTTCGCACGTGTAGATGAAGTACTTTCATGTAGCTAAGCGCGGGGAACTGCGGTGGCCCGTTGGGTAACCCTAGATTCGATGTCGCCAACCTCCACTCATGCCTATCAATCCGTTTCCTCATCCTGCTTATACCTATCCTTTCTTTGGAACGGTTTATCCACCCCGGTGAATCTCATACCACGTCTGTTCATGAACAACTCACTTACTCTATCAAATTACTCCCAAGAGCACCTCTTCATCTCTACCCTTGACTGAATATTCTCCCAGGTGGGGCTTCCCTTAAGCACCAAGCTTAACATCCAGTTATCTTCCGCTTTCAGAAGGTAACCCTGAGGCACTCCTAGACCAAGGAGGCCTACCCATCACCGGGCTACCACATAATGGCACCGATGAGCCCACAACAAACCAACATGGACGAGAAACCTCTCCCGGAGAACCTGCCGCCACCCCCTTATACAGCCGCCGCGCCCGTCCACACCTCCCACGACGTGCACCCGGAATCGCCGACATCCTCCCTACAACACCATGTCGCATCCCTCCCAGACCGCATCTGGAAGCGACAGCAAAAGCGGGCCGCACAGGAGGATCTCGACGACCTCTACATCCTGGACCGTATCGTGCCCATGATCGAGGACTTCCTCGTCCACCTAGGTGTCCTAGACACGACCCCGCCCGTGGCCACCCTCACCCTAGTGCCGGACGCCGCCGTGACGCCCGGCGCCGTGCTCAGCGGGATGGAGGAGATGCACCGCCGAGGCGAGGTCGGCCGTGTTGCCAGGGTCGCCGTGCCTCCGCAGAGCAAGCAATACGAGACCGCGTCCGGGAGACCGGAGGCCCGGGATGGCGGCGCCGGCGAACCGAGCTGGGTGGCTGGGCAGGAGTTCAGTGATTGGGGACGGTTCGGCGGGGCGGGGTCCTCCTCAGCCGACGATGCGCGGGCGTGTTGGTGGTGGTGCGACGAGGAAATGGCGCGTCGTCTGGCGCGTCATCTGCAGCCGAAGAAGACGGAGCAGCAGAAATCGAAAGAGCACGAAGCCGCTCCGCAGAGGGAGGCGGAACAGCAGCAGCAGCAGCCGCCGCCGCCGAAGAAGAGGGAGAAGACAGGGTGGCTCTGGGGAAAGGGGAGAAGCGGCCGCGACGCCGGCGTCGAGGCCACGGAACCCGCTGGGCCCGCTGCCGCGGGCGTCGATGGGCAAGAGGACGAAGAGCCGCACGGGCGGACCCAAATACAGGTGTCGGCCCAGGAGGTCGCTTTCCGTCGCGAGAACGAGTTTGGCATTCTGGAAAGCATCAGCGGGTGGGCGATAGTCGTGGCCGTGCAGGTCACGCTGTGATACCTACCTACCCACTCGTGCGACGCGGTGATATCAACCGAGTTTGCTACCAGCACGCACCTGTGTGGCTAAGTGCGAGCATCGAATAAAATCAGATACTTTCTACGTACCTACACGTCGCGTTCATCGGATCGTACCGTCATTCTGCACGTCATGTTTTCGGATACCCGGGCAAAAAGTATTACGTAGGTTCACCTCCTTTCCTAGATTGCAGACCTTGTGCAAGCAATCAGCTTGGAGGTACTCTCCATTTGACCGCAGGAGAATACGCTTTACCTAATCTAGGCGCTGAGCTGTATCCCTTTTTAGAATTTGCTCAGCCTCCAAATACTAACAAGAAAACTGTCATTCTTGACTTAGCCGCTGCCTGCAGGACTACGGGACTCGATGTGGAAGGTGATTGCACTGTTACCTACACTCGATACTCAGGCACGAGCGATGTCCGTGGGATACTTGTCTTTTTATTCAGATCATCAATATAGTATGAGATGCCCTATGCTATAATGACGAGACCCAACGATTTCATGATCTACGAGTGCCAGGATCACCAGATAGAGCTGTTTTTTGCTTATGGTATAACCTTGATGGCTTTGTAGAATGGAGCTTATTCTAATGCAAGCACGTTGTTATTATTGTATGTATATATCACGGGAGAGATCGCTGGTTCACACTTCCCTAACTCTCGACATCACGCTCCTCGATCGTCCTTGATGCTTCAACATGCGCGGATCTAGAGTCTTCGTGCTTCCTGATGATATCCTTCCCCGAAACCTCGGCTGCGTATCCTTCAACCCCCACACATACGTACGTCTTGAATTCTCGAGCCGGTACGCCAGCCTCGAACATCTCGTGTATCTCTTCGAGTGTGCGGTCCCGAGTCTCGGGAAGGAAGAACCATACGAAGACGGCAACCACCACTACAGCACACAAAGTCAGTTCTTGTATCTCGCTAGGGATAGTCTGCAGTGATATCTTCAAAACCCCTCCAGTCAAATCAGCACCACAAAAGGTGGCTTTCGACATGAAATAGGAGAAAAGGGTAATGAGTGATTCTGTAGTCTACTCACTATTTGACCCGAACCAGATGTACCCATATTTGGGACCCCATCCAAGACTTGCTGGATTAATAAAGTACGGGGCCGTGAATGTGCCCATCCAGTTTCCGATGAAGTTGATAGCGGTGGCCACGCCAAAACAGTAGCCACGAAGTGCGCTGTTGGGGTACTCACCCCCGAGGAGCCAGGCGAAAGGCGCTAGAACAACGGTCAACCACGGCAAGCGGATCTAAGAAGTCCGGGCCCTTACAGTACGCCACGTAGAAGAAGGTGAACAGCGCGATGAACGCGACGACGACCCTGCCCGCCTCCGGGGAGCCCGGGCTGACGGACCACGCGACCGCCTGGGCGAGCTGGGCGAGCCCGCACGCCAGGACGCCGGCGAGCATGATCGTGCGCCGGTCTATGAGGCGGACGAAGAACACGACGAAGAAGACGCCGATGAGCCCCATCACCGTGATCATCAGCGAGAAGCCGAACGGGTTCGCGACCCCGGCGATCTCCAGGTAGTACGTGGTGTAGATGTTCACCCACGAAGACCCTGTGACACGATCGATCCATCAGGAGAAGCTCGTTAGGCATCAGAACCCCGTGTTTGTATGTGAAGAGCGGGAAGGACGCGACGGGACGTACCGTTGGCGCTGTGGAAGCAGACGACGGCGATGGAGAGGAGCGTGCGGCGCAGGTTGGTGCCCCTCCACATCTCCAAGAACAGGGCCTTCCTATTACCACCGTCATGACACCGCCCGACCTGCTCGCGCGTCGACTGGCGGATCTCGTTGAGCTCGGCCCCCAGCTCCCGCTCGTCGATCGCGGCGTTCCGCAGGCGGCGCAGCGCCGCCTCGGCCTCGTCCTCGCGCCCCTGCACCATCAGCCAGCGCGGCGTGTCGGGGAAGAAGAGCAGCGCCGCCGACTGCGCCGCCGGCGCCGCGAAGAACAGCGCCAGCGGGATCCGGTACGCCGCCCGCCCCGCCGCCGCGTGCGTCCCGTAGTCGACGGCCGCGCCCGCGATCGAGCCCAGGCACAGCTCCACCTGGTATATGGCGAAGGCGATCCCGCGCAGGTGCGCCGGCGCCGCCTCGTGCGCGTACAGCTGCGCGAAGGTGAGGAACCAGCCGACGGATATGCCTGTGCGTGTGAGTAAGGGGAAATAAGGGGCTCAGGGGTGTGGATGATGGGTTCACCTAGTAAAAAGCGAGCGAAGTATAATGCGCCGGTGCTGGTCGTTGCAAGCATGATCGCCGTTGCGATGAAGTTCAACACCGATGCGGACCAGAGCCCCGCCCTTCGTCCGAATCTGCTGCTGAATGGGCCGACTAGCATCGACGATACGAAAGTGCCGATGGTCATCAGGCTCGATATGAGCTGCTGGACAGTGGGCTTGCAGCTCCGTTAACCATCAAGCCCGAGCCAAGCAGGAGATAATAGGTGGTGGTCCTTTACATCAATGTTCCATGCTTCAAGCTCGGGGTCATAGTATCCGTACACCTCCAAGAAGCCTGGCATGCTTGGCCTTGTTAATACGAGCACTTTCTTCTCGGGCTCGGGATACCTACGATAAGAAGCCGCCGACTAATGCGTAATCGAGTCCTGGGAGGAGTTTAGTTATACTCTTGAGCTTAGTTACACTCTTGTGGCTCGAACTGTTAAAGATGTACCATATTGGAAAGTAGAAAGAGTGGCAACAGCACAGATTGCCAGGCACTTGATATGGCTGCGTACGTCGAGCTTGAGGGGATTCGCTGAGATCACGGCGCCATGCATTTTCGGAACTTATTCCCTGGAGGCTGGGATCTGGTGCACCAACAGAATCAAAGGAAGTCGTGGTTTATAGCTGATTATCAAGCTCTTTAGTCTAGTATATCAATTAGCTGGTGTATCTGTGGTGTTCACTTACCCCGAAATCGTATAGAACGGGCGAGGCCACTAGGGAATCTTACCCCTGGTATAATACTAAGTCACGGGTTGCTGACCTTCGAGAGGGGGAGTGCGGAGGCATCTTTTCGATCTCCCCGGCAGTTGGGGTGCTCAGGCATTGCCGATCCTAGTTATATATACTTCATAATATTCAATTAGATTTAGCGAATGCTACTTGATGTTTACAGCCGAAGATTTGTTCATTGTAGGCACTCATCAGTTGTCTAGTGAAGAAGGGCCCAGCACTTCAGCTTCTAGGTACACCGGCAACCAACCTAACCCCTTTCGTTCCGAGAGAGTGAAAAGAATACATGGCGTCCAACTCGGGCACCCAGACTGAAGAGCGCGCAAATGGCACCAACGGTTGTGCCAATGGTGGACCGAAGCTCCGTCGCGAGCCTCTGAAGAACTCAGGCTCGATTGACTACCTGGAGTACTTCGACGTGACCCCGATCATAGGTCGTGAGTATCCCACGGCCAAGATCAAGGACATCCTCCACGCCCCAAACTCTGAACAGCAGCTTCGCGACCTCGCGATCACGATCTGCGAGCGAGGCGTGGTATTCTTCCGGGCACCGCAGGACGACCTCAGCATCGAAGAGCAGAAGCGCGTGACGTATCTGCTCGGAAAGCTGACCGGGAGGCCCAAGGGACACGGCTTGTATGTCCACCCGCTTTACAATGACCCGAATAACATCCCGATGGCAGACGGGACGACTGACCCGAACATGTGAGTTCCCGCCCCCGTTCACCTTCGTAAACAGGTAACTAAGATGGGCACACAAGTTACGTGATTAATTCCGAGGCCCAGAAGAAGCTGTACAAGACAATGAAGGACCGCCCGGACGAAAGCGGCGAGCCTAGGGACCTGGGACGAGAATGGCACAGTGACAGTAAGTCCTCCAGCCAGACCCAACCCACTGGTCAAAGAAGCTGACCATTCCTACAAGGTCTCTACGAGAACTGTCCCTCGGATTTCAGTTTTCTGCGCATGCAGAATACGCCTCCTACCGGGGGAGACACGCTTTGGTGTTCAGGCTACGAGCTGTAGGTCCACAAGAACCCTCCCCCTTCTCACCTCACCTCGCACATAACCGGAAGCCAACCTACCTAACCATCACGCCCCCAGCTACGACCGCATGTCGCCCTCGTTCCGGGGGTACCTAGAGACCCTAACAGCGACGTGCGCGCAGCCGGTATTCCGGAGCGCGAGCGAGGCCGGGGGCTACGCGGTGGCGTCGCCGCGGGGGTCGCCCCTGAACGCCGGGCTCGCGTTCGCGCCCTCGCACCCGGTCGTGCGCACGCACCCCGTGACGGGGTGGAAGGCCGTGTTCGCCGGCGCGGGCCTGCACGTGTCGCGCGTCGACGGCGTGACCGCGCGCGAGGACGCCCTGCTGCGCGGCTACGTCCTCCGCCTCGTCACCCGCAACCACGACGCCGTCGCCCGCATGCGCTGGTCCCGGGGCGCCTGCGCCATCTGGAGCAACGCGTGCACGCTGCACGCCGCCACGGTGAGTCACTCACACTCTCTCCCCGTTTTTCTACTTGCCCACTGAAAGTGCCTCCTCCCCTTTCCCTTCCTCCCTAGTACCGGGTTCTTCGGGGTGGGCGAGGCTTTTTTTTTTTCTCCGTTGGTTTGTTTGTTTGTTCGAACTATCGAGGGGGCTGGGCTGGCTAACCGCGCTTGCTTGCTGCTCTATTAGCCGGACACGCATCTCGTGGAGGGGGAGCGGGTGGGCGTTCGCGCTTCAGGAATAGGCGAGGTGCCGTATCTCGATCCTGCGTCGAAGGGGCGTCGGGAGGCGCTCGGGCTGCCGCGGAACTGAACTTCTTTGGAAATTCCAAAACCGCCCAGGCCTGATTCTTCTTGGTGTTACGTAGTCTTCAACAGAGCGGCTGTTTGCTCGTTGCCGTTGGCTGTCGGCGGATCAGCCTCGCTTTGGTGGCTGGCTAGGAACAAAGGCCGAGAATCTCTGACGACAAATAAGTAACACGGAGGCTCAAAACTATCTAAGTCATATGCTGTAAGGGGGCAGTGTCTAAGGATTGATCCCTTTCCGGAACCGCCTGGCCCCCGGGTGGAGTTCCCGTGTTTGCATCTAGTCAAGCCAAGTCGAATGATCAGCTTAATTAATACTTGTTATTTATGTATCTGTTGTATTGTGACATCAGATTAATAATAGGTCTGTGTATCCAAGTGACAGTTGGTGAAAGGTGCCCTTGATTTGAAGACTGCTCTATTTCCTGAATACGTAAAGTCTTCCCGGGTACTTCGTCCTCACAATCCACGTAACAGTGGCTTTTAGGTACAAAGAATTTGTTAAGCATAGCAAAGTGCCCATAAATTAGATTGTTGGTCCAACATGTGAGTCTGTACTTCCTCCGTGTGCTACCCAGCTGCCAAGTCTTCGGCCAATCCGAGCGTCTCAGGCTGATATAGAAAGCACAATTCCGTGTAATGATGGCGAAACCCCTGCTAACATGTTGCTGTTGGCAGAGACTTACAGTGGGCCAGCCACTCTCAGCATCTTACACCAATGAGGTCACGGTGTTTGTGCGCCCAAAAGTGAAGTTATGTAGACAACAACGCATCTGGTCAATATGTTGGAACATAACCGCACAAAGAAAATACGTGGTACCGGCATGGTGACCACATAAAACAACTGCAGTGTACATTGAGATCACATCACTCTTCTCTTTGGTGGAATAGAATGGCGCGTCCCGTCATCCTTGAATCCAAAAAAAGACCTGCAACTACCAATCAGATCTGATGTTTGCTAGCCGGGTCTTTCGCGATCTCGCCGACTGGATTCTCCGAGATTTATATATGAAGTCATTTTTCCAACATATTCGCTCGCAAGCTGTGCTGAATAGATACGAGATCAAAACGACTACTATAAGTCTCACCCATTTCCGCTCAAGACGAGTATCATATAGCACCTGCATATCATCATTCACAACCTTCTCTACCGCACGCCAAAATGTCTCGGGAAGGGCAGCCTAGCGAACATGGCCCAACATCTCAACCTGACTCGGCGAGACTAAAGGTAATTCGAGGCAGCACTGCACCCGGAACCGCCCACGGCAACAAGGATTTGCCTTACGCCGTGTTTCCATTACATAAACTTCACCCAGAGGTTGAAAAATTAGTATGGGAATCTCTAGCCCAAGTACCTTCTTGGGTACACTTCAGATTTGAAAATGCAAATGTCAAGGGTGTCAACTTCAACTATGTCAACCGAGAACATTTCACCAACAAATCGTTGTGCTATGACAAGAAGATAAGGGAGAGCCTTAGTCGGGTCGAAGACCCTTATGAAATAGATCGGATAAGGGGATGGTCTCGAGATAAAGTTGACCCCGCGCCAGGTCATGAGTTGGACGGCGACAAGCCACTCGTCTTCCTCATCGATAACAAATATACGCCAATTCGGGGTAAGTAACTACCCTCCAGAATTTATTCATTTTCTTTTCCCATCCATCTCATAAAAGCAAAAACCACGTGTTCTGGGCTTCTTTATTTCCTTGCTTATGCTTCTTTTGGGCTTCTTTTCCGAAACATGGCTTAGAACGTCTAGAGCTGTTTATAAATAGCCGTTACTGACTCTGTATATACCAGTGAGGCGCAATATAGACTGGTTCTTCCTCGAGGGCTATTTCAATGAAACCATCCAAACCCTACATTACCAGAAACCCTTTGCACTCGAAGAGTTTTCGGTGATCAAACAGGTTTCGACCTGTGTTGTCAAGCTTGATGACCTCCACACCGCCATTAGCCGACTTTTCTCTGGGGGTGGCAACTTTCTAACAAACGGAGTCGAATACCCCGATGATGGTGAATTTTTCAGGAGAATGAAGGCGTTGTTCTGTCATCTGGCAAGCCCATCCAGCGTGCTTAAGGAATTAATCATTCTTGTGGGTGATTATCAGGCACGCCTCCAACCCAGCGACGTAGAATCCATCTCGGTTGAATCGTCAGGCAATGACAATAGCAGCGTCGCCTCAGGCACCAATACGGATGACTTTATGTCACAAATGGTGGTGACAGAACCAGCTTTCGATAAAGCATTGACATCCAAGATCGCACTTGTTCATCAGTGTCTGGATGAATACGCTTATCGACACTACCATTCGCAGGCGCGGTGGTTGCAACAACCAGGTGGCCGTAGCTGGATTAACGATCCCTCGGAACCCGAATATAAACATAAGTGGGCTAATAGTCTAGGAGGACGCCGGTGGGTGGAGTCTGATGGGAAATATTGGCTGCAATCGGAGTCAGGTCATTTGTGGTTAGGCTCTCGTGTCATAGACCCACACACACAGTTGGGTGACTGGCTGAAGGAACTGGCATGTGACTGTTGGTTGGGCTTCAATACATGGGAACTTTTGAATACGAGAATTCCAGACATCAACGCAGTTGACGAATAGCGTTGGCGCCGGTAGCGCCAACAGCGCTTGACGGATTACCTCATTAGGAAGGAGCGCTTATTATATAAGGGCCTGAAGCCCGTCTGGTAGAAGCAAGAGAGATCTAGTCGGCAAGGCAGATCCTAGATCAATATAGCTTCTTTTCAAGTCCCTAACCCACTTCTGACATCTCGTTATGGAAGTGAATGGCTCGATACAGAAAAGGGAATGGAGTGGCTTGAGAGTGATGACAGCGAAGAGTTCCTTCGATCGCCACATGCACGGAATTGGTTGAACTGGGACACACTCGGGAAACCGGTGGACAAGAATGGGAAAATGGACAAGATGTGGTTTGATAAAACGGTGGGAAAGGAGTGGAAGAAAAAGAATCGCGACAATGACTGCCCGCCACCTAAATATAAATACGTCCCACCTCCTCCGCAGCCGGAAGACGCAGCGCCAAGGCGACGCCTAGCACCAATGTTCTTCCTAGACAGGCATCCTGGGATCTGGCGGTTTGTGAAGTTTCCCGACACACGCGTCAGGAAGAACGAAGGAAAGTGAAGAGACCAGGGAGAGGAGGGAGCATAAGGAGAAGAATGACACGAGGAGGAGCAGGCAGGACCATCTACTCCTCGAAATTTTCTGTCCTCAGTTTTCTTTGTCGTGGTATCAGGTTGCTATTGACCATCGTTTTGAGGATATCAGGATCTTTTGCTTTGTCCAGACGCGTAAACGCGTTTTTCACTCCTTCCACCATAACGAATGATATGTCAGTCAGTTAGTTAGTTATTAGCCTTGGGAAGAGAATACACGACTTACTAGGTGTCCCAATATCCTTGGTTTCATGCTTGTGTTCATTTGGGAGAGTGATTGGCTACGGAATAAATTATTATTCTCGCCATAGTTCTCTCTCAGGATGGAAATTCTTCGTTCAGTTCAAATTTGAGGGAACCATCCCTATCATGCGGAGGGGAAGCGTAGGTAAGCTTAGTTGATCGGGATGCAATACCTGAGCAAGATGTAAGATGGGGACCCGGGCTGCTCTGGTACATTCTTGTCACCTCATTTATAACGAGTTTTCGTTTCCTCCCATCTTCCTAAGCTAGTCTTGCCCAGCTATTGTCGTACCAGTGCCTACTTCTTCGCTCCACCAAAAGGCGCTGAACCAGTACATCTCGTTCCTCGAGGAACTCCCACCCAGGTAAATCCCCGACTATTCACATACTTACTCGACGACGTCATTTACGCCCCCTCCTGTAATGGCTAGATCCCGTCTGGGCAGATGGTGCCAGACAACAGCGACATGTTGCTGACCCTTGGCGGGAGCCAGACGTCCTGCGCCGACACGCGTGTCATTTAGGCACTTACCACCTCAGCATGATCAGGGCGCTAACCACTTGCGCTTTCGCCGCGCCAACATCGGCTTCAAGGAGTACCTATGCGCAGATGACACTGGCGAGGCGCGCGGCGGCGACGTCGACGTCGACGAGAACGGTGCGCGTTGCCGACTCCGGCTCCGGCGACTAGATCCACTGTTACCGGCACGATTGGTGGGGCCGGACCACGTCTGCTGCAGATCCGACATCGGCAAGCTAATGCCGCTTCGAGGGGTACGCGTAAGTACTGTTTGCTTCCAGAGCTCCGTGGTTCTCGCGACGGCAATTTCGCGCATGATATGATATCATGTCAGGGGTTAGACCCAGTCTCGTGCGCGGCGAAATACTGTAAGTGAAACTAGGCTTGCTAGGTAATGAGAGACCCGATTACCGATTCCATACAACTCGGTCCGAGAGCATGCCTGGGCTTAGCACCGGCACATCATTGCGACTAGGAGACAACCTGAGGCATTAGGAACATCGGTAGGTAATACGGAATGTACGTTGGCGCCTTTCTTATTAGTACTCCTCGTCTACAGGGTTGACTCGGCAGCATTGCGGTCTGCCAGGTACATCTGCGAACAGATACGCCCGAGCGTGTCGAACAGAACCCACAAAGGCGAAGTGAAGTCCGGTCATATGGGGAGAGGTGGTGCGCGCTTCTAGATAAGACAGATTTCACCAAATGGGCCCCCCAGGGACTTCCCTGTAGACGTCAAGGTGGCCGATCGGCAACGGACAGGTTTAGTTTGGAGTTAGGCCAGCACGCGTGTTGCTACTGCTCACTCATTCGCTTACCAGCATATTCCATGCAGACTTAGGGTCTTCCACCTTCATGGGTTTATTTCGCACCGAAACAATAATAACGGTTCTTCCAAGCGATGACGCAAGTCGACGATCCTAAGCCACGAGGGGAAATTTGATACAGCTCGCATCGCCATCAAGGGGCGCTTTTTTCATTCGATTATAGACGCTGAAGGAGCGTACGATGTGAAATCATCGAAAGAGTGACTACATGAAACGAGCAAGCAAATCTTGCGGCCCGACTCTGTGCTCCTCCCAACCTAAGTCGAATACTATCTAGGCCTTGATGGCAGTCTCACCAGCCTTGACGTCGAGACGCTGGAAACCGCCCTGAGCGGCGACACCCTTCTGCAGCTCGACCATGCGCTTCTGGTCGCCCATGGGGTCCGAGGACTCGCCGTCGAGCGGCCAGGACAGGAACGAGTCGACGTAGTTGGGCTGGAAGCTCGGGTCGAGGACGCCGAGGCGCTTGCCGTAGTTGGTCACCTTGGCCCAGTCGCGCTGGACGTTCTTGAGGTCCTTGGAGAAGTAGGCGAACGAGCGCTCGAAGATCTTGCGGTTGACATCGGTGCCCATCACCGGCTTGAACTCGACGTACTCGACGTACGCCTGCGCCGGGTTCGCCAGCACGAAGTCGGTCGCCCGCTTGACGGCGCGCATGAACGCGCGCACCTTCTCCGGGTGCTCGGCCAGGAACTTCTCGTTGCCGATGTACAGGATGGTGCAGAAGCAGCAGCAGCCCAGCTCGGCCAGCTCGTCGATGCGCAGCATCTGCACATCGCTCCGGGGACGGCCCTGGTTGGCGAGCCACTCCTCGAGCTCGACCATCTGAACGTTCTCAAGGCCGATTCCGGCATCGATCTCGCCCTTGATGATGGCCTTCGACACGTTCATGCCGCAGCGCACGGCGGTGTAGTCGTCCGGCGTCATGCCGTAGTGGGAAGTGAGCTCGTCGATCTGAATCTGTTTGGTTGTTAGCATGGCGCCCTTTTAGGGTTAGGGGCGTGTTATACCTTTCCGAATTCGCCAACGTAGCCGATCCGCTTCCCCTTGAGAGTCTTGAAGTCGGAAGTAATGCCGCTGTCCTTGAGGTACACGACACCTGTGAAAGGCTCATCAAGCAGAGAGCCGATGGAGAGGACGGGGAAGTTGCGGGCTTTCGCCTACATGGGATTAATTCTAGTTCGGTTCGATTTCAGTTCTTTCCAGGCACTGCTTACGGCAAGAGTATGGATCATTGCCTTGAAACCAAGGTCGACCTTCCCGGTGCCGATGATCTCGGTGACATCCTGGCATGGAATGTGAGCACTACGCCCACGGTCGTGTTAGATGCCGCAGATACATACACTCGGGTCATTGGGCTCGAGTAGAGCAACCTTGATGCCTTCATCCTTGAAATAGCCCTTGGCTTGAGCCAGGTAGAGGGGAGCGTGGTACGGCGTCGCATGCCTGATGAAGTTAGTGAACATCCACACATAACAGGAACACCATGCTTGCCAGTTGGTCAAGAAGGTAATCTTGTCGGTAGACATGATGGATCAAGTAGAACTGCAACAGTCAATAGTCCGCTCCTCGAGCAAATAGGGAAAGGAGAGGAAGCATGTCCTTTCGCTGGAATTATCCAGATCAAGTTTGAACGGTGTAATCTCAGCCCAGCACTCCCTTCTCCTCTCGAACACAAGCCCAACCGGAGTCGGGGAGGTCGTGAGAGGACCGGAGAATGCGGAGCACCCGCCATGCGTTTGACCCAACGTTACCTTGATACTGAGATAGCTCCATGGTGACATGCACGCTCCCTGCGGCCGTACCAATGGGTTATGTTGTTGAGCTTAATAGAAGATAGACGGTTGAGTTTCTAGACGGAGGAGGTTGAGAGAACAAGGGGAGAGGGGAGAGCTTTCGCCAGGGGAAGCGGGCAAGCCTTCTTTTCAATAGAGCGTACAAAGTACAAGGTGAGGGGTAGGTAGTGGGTCGTAACCGTCATAGCGGAATCATTGATTGCAAACTTGCTGTCGGTAAAGGCCAAGGGTTTCACACCTCCAATGAAATCAGTATCCCACGCTCCTATATCGGATCAAGCATAGATGGCATTACTAACATGTCGCTATCATCTAGGCTAATCGACTTATCAATAAGGCTAACGCAACTTGAGTGATACCATCCCCAAGTATCAGAAGCTACTCGAGCGTGGTAAGTATGTCTTCAGTTGAGCAATATTGTATTGCATAGCATATTTCTGGAACACTTTACAAGCAGAATCTCAAGTTGGCCACATGGGAAGGATAAAAAATAGCTTACTTATCATCAATGTGTGTTTACCCCTTACCCTTAGGCCGAAGACCATATATCACGAAAGCTAAAGCATTTGATGTAACGTTGATTATGGATGGCCTATGGGCGTCAATGTAGATACAAGACGCCTATTTTGACTGTTGTTTGCTATGTTGTAGATAGCATCTCATATGATACGTTCTGGTTTAGTAGCATTGTCAACAGCTGACTTGAAAGGTAGCAGATCAAAGCTCACTTCTTGACTTATAGTGACTTTCTGGTCTGATCTGAGCAGTGTGCTGATACATATTTTTGTTAAATACATGTACTGGAGACTCAATCACTAAACACGGCAACGTGGATCAATAACCGAGGGTATTGGCTTCTGGGTTCACGAGACACAACAGTCGGACCTAAGCCTCTGTTAATTCAGCATGGACGTCATTGAGGAACATTTCAGGGACAAGAACATATAAAATATTTCGTGAGGAATAGAACACCTTAAATTTTGGCTGACTAGTGTAAAGACTCTTTAACACCCTTATAAAATAGTGGCCCTCTGAAATGCGTGAGAGATTTTCTGAGTTCCTGGTAGGCAGCGTAATCGAAGTAGTATCTTCATTTCGATAATGTGTAAGGGAGTTCTTGACTTTCTCTTATAGCCTAGGCCTTGCTAATAGAGCGTTACCTGTGCGGCCCGTTAAAAACTTTGATAACTCTAAAGCCGACACTACAGGGCAAGGGAGATATAGGCAGTCAGCTCGCCCTTTATTTGAGAAAATAAATGAGAAAGAAGAAAAAAAAGAAAAGGAAAAAAACTCGGGCATAATATAAAAACAGAAAAGCACGATCTCAAGAAACTAGATGAAGAAGACATACCAGTATTCCTATGAGAATACTTGATATAGTGGGAGGAACCATCGAAAACCAAGGAAACATATTAGGCCATGTTGCTGCCTTCCAGTGAGCCTGCTGCGGCTCTTTACATGAGGAGTATTGCTCCACCATCTACTCAATCCTCTTCATGACAATACGTAATTCAGAGCCATAGCCATGACTACAATGCCAACGTTAAGAGGGTTATTGGCTACTTTACAACAACTCTATGGATGAGTCACATATAAAGCCCAATTCCCAAGAGTTGAATCGCTGATCAAGGGCTTGGTTGTTCTGTTGATTATGATTGTGCCGCGGAATGTCCCGGCTGGGAAGATGATGCACAATGATTTATGGCACCTTGCATCAAATAATGGGGAACAATACAGAATTCACAGACAAAGTGGCCGTGAAGTCTCGATTGAGGGATAGAAAATATGAGTCATGGCGCACAATGCGCTGATAGCTGCTGTTATGGTGGTCAGTTACTCCAACCTGCATCCTTAGCTGAACAATTGTAGCCAATGTTGGAGCATATTGCTTTCCTACACATCCACCGGACCCGATAAATATGGCGTTTCGCAGATGCGTGAATGCAATCAAGAAGACGTGAATGCGATCATGGGTTTTACCCTGGGTTGTGTGGTGGGGATTGTTGCCTATTCACGTCGCCTGTGCATTCTTCTGCAGCCAACATACTATCCATCAGGCCTCAAGAATGGCTTAGGACAGACACGACGTGTGTGTTGACACCCGAATTTCATCATATAAGCTCTTCAATGTTCTACGTGTCAATCCTGAAGCAGCCCAGCAGCTTCTCGCGACAAGCCAGGAAAGTACATATATATAGGAAACGACGGCTCCTCAACAGTTTGCCAGGTACATTCAATCTTTGTCATTTTAGCGTTCACTGGTTCGGGACCATTGACTAGTCATGGACTCATCCCATGAAGCTGTACCAGGTATGTAAGCCATCACGAAATATCTGCTCCAGGCTTATCGATCAACTGCAGCCACTGAGGAGCCCAGGATGCCTCCAGGAGCAATTCTCCAGAGCATCCCGAAGAACCCGGTACAAGTTCCAGGGCTGGGGATAACCCTGAACCTAAGCCAGCCGCCGAATCGTATCAAAAGAGTGACGACAAGAAGGCCATGCAATTTGATGCGCCCGAAGACAGCGATGGTAGCATATACACTACCTTCCCTGAAGATTTGGCTTTAGCTAATCAATATCATAGATTTAATTTCAACTACGAAACAGGAAGATTACGAGAGACACGAAGTAGCCGAACTCTCTGAGCTCCTGGAGAAAGCGGAGGAAAACAGCATGTTTGCCTGTGGGGGGTCTATACCTATGGTTACTCAACAGGCCAACGAGCCCGAAGAGTCTCCCCATACCCCGGACTCGCCTTCTAGCGAGACATCTGAGCCGTTCTCTACTTCCTATGCACCGCCATTCAAGCCAGTAACACTACGCTGGGACCCCCTTGAAGCTTCCATACCGGCCTCGGACTGCAAATTGAATTTCCCCTTAGAGCCCGCCACGTCCAATAACTGTAAGTGCCACTTCAGAGCATGCATAAAGTGTACTAGATGTTACAAGCTCTCGAAACAGATCCTTGAGCTTCGGGTGAATCCAGAAGAGATGCTGACTCCAGAGGATTGTAGTGTCGCACCTCCTGGCTACAATGGCCCCTGCCACATTCGGTCTCAACGGGGAAGACGTGTATGATGAGACTTACCGAAAGGCTTTGAAACTCGACCCATCGCACTTCTGCACCGACTTTTCACCCTACGAAACAGGCATCGTTGACACAATCGCCCAAGCTCTGTTGCCCAATACCAAATTAAGGCCCTGCAAGGAATCAAAACCCCACAACGAGATAAACAGAGCCGTCCGGGCTGAGCTGTATAAGTTGAACGTGCGTCCACTTGCCTGTAACCAGACTGAACACACATCTCACGATCAAAACAGGTTTACTCCGGACCCTCGGGCCATTTCCGCGCGCACGTCGACACCCCGCGCTCGGCCTCCCAATTCGGCTCGCTCGTGGTGTGTCTGCCGCTTGCCCACCAGGGCGGTAACCTCAAAGTCAGCCACTACAGCACGACCGTGACATACGACTGGTCTAGCACCGACGACTCCGAGCCGGCGATCAAGTGGGCCGCTTTCTACAGCGACTGCAAGCACGAGGTACAGAGAGTTGAATCCGGCCACCGTGTCACGTTGACGTACAACCTCTACGCCGTCCGAGGAAACGGTCGCCTCGCTGGCCATTGCGAGGCCATTGACTGCACTCTGTGGCCGTTATTCACACACATGGAAAAGCTCCTCGAGAAAAAGTGGTTCATGCCATCAAGTGAGATGAATACCCAGCCGTACCTCGTGAGCGACAGCAGACTAAACGAACTTTCTGCGCAGGCGGAGCTTTCGGCTTCTTTACGATGCACAGCTACCCACATACCAGCAAGACTTCGTGCCTCCCAGACGCCCTTAAGGGGATCGATATGGCAGTCTGGGATACATTTCAAGCTCTGGGTTGTGAGGTTTGGCTTGTGCCCATCGTTGACTTCGACTTCGGGCCTTTCGGGGAATACAGGAAATATGGGTATCAATTCCGTCCCTATGTCGCTGACTGGATGATTGCGCAAAAGAAACACGTGCCGGGCATTTTTCGGCATAAATGGGGTGAGTTACGGAGAGATCTCGTGTGGTTGAATAAGCCTGGAAATCAGGAATTCCAGATGACATACCTCGCGGTAAGTTGAGCTCCTGTCGGTTCATATGACGACCCTACTGACGTAACATCATCCATGACCTTAGCACGGTAACGAAGCATCGACAACGGCTATGTACTCGGCGTGTGCCATTATTATTGTGATACCCTCCTACGACATGAGGAGGGATGGTACGTGTGTATCGAAGGCCCATTTCCACTACGAACCTCCAGCTCGCGCAAAAAAGAGCCGCGGCAAAAGGTAGTGCACGCGAAACACACCAGGGCCCCTGGTTGCTGATGTCCCCATTGCTCTTTTGCCGCGAACTTCGGACTGAGATGATGGCATCCCAGACTTGGTCCTAATGTTCCCTGACACTGCTCGTAAGCCAATATTTGCATGGGGATATACCACGGGCATCCACGAAACCCGGAGTATGTTGCTAGCCTTCCTAGAAGCCGGAATGAGACAATAATATCTGCTCGCATGCATCGAGTCTAACTATTGCCCAAATACAAGTAGATAGGCATATAGAATCGCAAGTATATTCCGTATTTTCTGTCTTAGATAGCCATACATAGCAACAAGAACGATCTCGAAGCAGAAGCAATACGGAATCAACGAAGAACTCAGCTTACGAAACCAGTAGTGATACAGTTGCGTAGGATGCACGCGCCCGCTCAGCCGCGAAAAGTGGATGGTTTCAGGTAGGCACGGCGTCGTCGTTGCACGGGGCGTCCCCGCCGACGCCAGCGCATGCCTACGCGGCGGCTTACGACCACGGCCAACTCTGTCTGCGCTGTCAGATGCTCTAGGGGGCATTCGCTCGATCACTTCGCCGCCGTGAACTCCTGCCAGCCGCCGTACAGCCCGGCGCGCCGGCGTACGAGCCCGGACTGCGCGATCCCCCGACCAGACGGCGTGAAGTGGAGCCCCATGCGCCCTGCTTCGTGCCGTGGGCGCCGGGCCTCTGCGGAGTCGTAGTAGTGCTGCGCACCGGAAGACAATTATTTAGACATTGGCTCTGTGATCCGCGCGCAGGACTAATGGAAAGATATCCTGTCCTTCTCCAGCAGGTCCAGATTGGGGCCTAGGAGGTTGCTGTGTCCTTTGTTAACTTTGGGTGCTCTAGAAGTTCTTTCCGTACCTCGAGCCGCATGGCGATACACTGAAACGTACGTTGGTGATGCCATCGACGTTGACTGAAGTGCGCAGAATGATCGAGCCCAGAAGATCAGGTACTCAGTTACCCAATCTGGGAACGCTGCACGCGTTGCGGCTCAGGCCAGGTCATGATCGAAGGGACTATGGGTCGTGGAAGTTCCATCGCTGCGCACAGGTTGTCGAGCCGGCTGTCTTCCAGTGGTTACCGGCAGCGGGCACTCCGCGAGCCACAAGAAGCTCTTTTGTTGCCCTGTACCGTAACACTAGGTAGGTGCGACATTCGTTAGAGACCTGTAACCCGATTTTGGATTTTACTAGGCACTTTTTTTCGGGATGGATACGCGGTCCGCGGATCCTGACGAATCCATCGCAATCAGGGCGATCGACGAAAATGAGCTCGCTGTCATGACCAGGGCAGTCCTTGTCTCCGACCCTAGGTATATATGGATTTGCATCTAGGGGAAGGCCATCGGGAATTCAAAATGGAACAGGAACAACCTTATCGAAGTTGAGTTCTCCGTCGACGCCAGCCTCTGCTATTTCTTGGCCTCCAAACGGGACCAGGGGCTAAACTACCCGCATGAGCCCCCGAATGGCCGTCTGTTATACAGGCATAAGGGGCAATATCTGCCCCCTCCCCCGGGGCTCACCGGGCACTCAACAAGTTATTCTTGTTCTTGTCAAATAATCTCGTTCCGATGTTTGCGATGGGGTAAGGGAATAGGCTGAGCTCTAAGATACACTTATTAGAAATGGTGGATTAAGGCTTAAAGAGGGGAAAGGATAGAGGGGATTGGCAGTTTGGAACTGATGGGAATATTCTCAAAGTCAGCGTTCACACCAATTCAACTAACAACTTGATTTGATTGGTATCAAGTTAATTTAAGTCAAATCAAATCGTGAATAGCGTTAAGTCGTTTAAATTAAATATTTTTTTAATTAACTTGAAGTTAATACAATTATTTTATAACTTTTAGCATATATATTAGTTAGCTTTTATAGTTTTTAATTACTTTATAATAATTTATAATAGCTATTTTAGCTTAATTATTAAATATTTTTATTAAAAATTAATTATTAATTATAATAAATTTAGTTTAATAATTAAATCAAGTTATAAATTTCGTTAATTAAGTTAAAAAAACGCGTTATTTAAATCAAATATAAGTTAAATCAAATAATAGTAATTATTTAAATTAATTAAATTAATAAAAACGCTGCTTAAAATGTAGTTATCATAATTATTAAACGCTTATTTTTAATAATGTTCGACAGTAAGATATAAGGCTGTTACGCGACGAAAGGGAGGTTTCAGAAACAATAATCCGTACAAGTCGGGGAATCTTTATTCTTTTTGGAAAGAGAGGCTAGCAAGGACAGAGAAACACCAATTTATAACAAGGGTGTTGGACAGAAAAAATTGCAGCTATTGTTTCTATTATCTCCCCTACCTTTAAAGAGCTCGACTGTAGTTGGTCCCTTCAATTCCAATATACTTCAGTCTCTTTATCCTAGTTCCGGTATTTCTCTCGAAGAGACGCAGTCCTTTTTTTTTTTACGGCTGATGATATCTTAGTATTTCCCACTGCGAGCTTGTCAACGTTATTGTCTCCAAACGTGGAATAAGTTAAGTTGAGTTTAAAACATAGGCCTATAATTTGGGTTCGCGAATCTTAAGACTTAGGAGATATATATGCCGAAGTTAAAGTAGCTTTCAATTTCTTATTATATTATGTTATTATGATGGCTTATTTTTTCTTTTTTAAATTATAAGCTTTAAACTTAAGTAATAATACAAATTAGTAGTTTATAAAAATTATATATTATATATTTATTATATTTATAAGCTTTTATTATTAAAGTGGGAGAGTTTTTTTTTATTTTGTATATAAAATAAGTAACAATATTTTGAAATTCTTTTTATTATATAATTTTATATAATAATTAAATAAAAAATATAAAATAATATATAATATAACGTTATATATAAATATTTAAATATTAAAAAAAGCTTATAATTTTCTAAATATTTTAAATAAATTATTTAATTTTAAATTATTTAAAAATG